>BSBM01000952.1:3202500-3748684 GCA_027924585.1 Larix kaempferi | reverse complement strand
TGAGAATATTAAAAACTAGAGTGTTCCAATGAGGCTGAAATCATATCTTAAAATGGTTCTGTTAGCATGAAAATTTACCTGTCAAATTTTTATATATATTTCTAGTCAAGTTCCAAGATTCTATATCACATTTGTCGGTTTGTCTAATAGGTTGCACTACTTAATGTGCAAAGTTCTTGTTCACCTATTTGCTACAGGAGGTTTAAAATGGTTCTTAGCACTTGCAACTTTTATGAAATTTTGGTAAAAATTTAGAAGTTTTTAACTAAAGCTATGTTTTTAGTGCCCTCAAGTTATAAGCAACCTTAAAAATGTTGGGCTTCTATCCCTATATGCGACTTTAATGTTTTTAGAAAAAATGATTTTATGAGTGGTTTAGGTAAGGTAATAAATTTCTTAGTGGGGCTGTAATTTTAGTAAACCCTACCCTAGGATTATGGCTCAATATCTCATTTTCATCTTTTTGGTCTCCTCCATATTTGGATCAATATGGGGAGGAGGTCCCTCACCAACATATGTGCTAATGTGTAGAAAACACTAGATAACAATAATTAGAAATTTAAACAAAATCTTATAATCAATTACATGTCATTAGATAAGAAAAATAATATCCAAATAAAATAATTAATATATAATGATAATATTACATCTTGTATCTGTAGGCTTAGCTCTAGTAAATTTAATATTTGCACATCCTTGCTGACCCATCCCTACATAAGAATCGTGTACATGATCAAGGATGGGATTTTCCTCACTACCTAAAATTTCCAAAACATATGCACACATTGACCTACATAGGTACTCTCGTTGGACCCTCTTGGGTAGATGTCGCATTGGCCTAAATAAGTACTCTAGTTGGAGCCTCTTGGGAAACATCTATGACCTAGCAGTTTATTAATAAAATGTAATCCAATTCACATGAAACCTATTAAGAAATAAAATAAATATGTTTCAAACAAAGGGAAGAGATGTGAATTGTCCAATATGCGATGATAGTGATAAAAGAAATACAAAAGTCTTAAATAATGGTAGACCACTTGATTAGTCTAGGCCTGTAAAATAAACCATTTACACAATACAACATAGGGAATCTAATGCATTTTCCATTAGTGGTATGATGTGCTAGTCCCATGGTCATAAGGGCAAGCACCTAATATCCTCTTCCCTAGAAGAATGTAAACTCATCCATCCCGTCATAACCTAGAAATCACTTGGGTAAGTGATGTCTACACTAACATATCTTTGCACATATGACATAATTACTCTTGGTTATATATACACATCTACCATAATTATATTTGTACATATGTTGATATTGTTTATTCTTGTGTATATAATATTTGAGTGCGCCATGATTACCTAACTGTATTGTCATTGATGTGCCATTATATTTTTTAACACAGTAAGTCACACTGAATAGTGCACTGAAGAGTGTGGGAAATTTGATAACAAAATCTTATCTCTTTCTAGTGCACTTAGAATATACAAAAGAACCATAGACTAGTGCATATTATTTAATAGTGGAGGAAAACACAATGTTATTATATATCTATGTGCAAACTACCACCATCCAAATATAATTTATATCATGTGTGATGCTTGTTAAATTAAGTGGAGCATAGCTAGAGGTGCATCTGCACATCCATTTGTGCACCGAATAGTGTGAAAAGTTATAATGGACATAATATGTAACTATATATTGTGCTTATGATTCATTTGAGCACCGACCGATGGTATGAGCTGAGTGGAATGAGCAAATCTAATACAAAAAAAGTTTCATCTAATCAAGTGGAATGTGGTCTAAGGCTCCAAGGGGCAGTGGTGATTTGGAATTTAAAAGATCCAACCCTTGCGAATATTGCATTGGGATCCAAGGTGGCCTCCAAGGAAGAATGGAAATGAAAATATAAGATTAAATATTCAACTCCTATGAATTTTTCATTGCGAGCCAAGGTATTATGGCCATTGCTTACTTGAAAACTTCACTGGTGGAAACACGTTTCCATCAAAAAATATTTCTAAGGCAGCTAAAAAGATGCTTGTATCACCCCATAGACAAGGGAAGAGGAGGATCATAGCTGAGATTATATCTATCCAATCCAAGTTTGATATCCAAGGATTAAAAACCATTCATGATCTATGCCTGTCACTATGGCATGAAGAAGACACTAGATGGTAGGTTGGGCACCACTCTTCCCATCGACCCAACTTGTCCCTCTTCTTCCAATCTTGCACTCTTTAAGAGGTTGCACTCCAACAGAGAACAAACCCATATTGGAAAGGATGGGCTCTAAATGGTTCTAAATACAAAGTCAAGATAGAATATAAAGGGAAAATTTCAAAGCTTCCTCTTAACCCTTTTCAATGGAAACACATTTGGAACTACAATGGATTGTTTAAAATCAATACAATGTTCTAGATTATGGCTCATAATAGACTATTAATTGCTAAGAACCTAGGGCCATCTCAACAAATTTGCGGTAGTAAAAAATACAGATATTATTTGAATCCCCGTAAAAAATATAGGATTGGAATTTTCTTTTGAAGAAATTGAACACACACCTATCCCTCTTCTTTCTTGGAAATAAGAGTTTACTAATTAGCAAAAAATATACAAAGGGACCTTCTTGAACAAGCTAGTTCTTAAAAGGCTAGCAAAAAAATATTTGCTGGAAGGTATGGCTTGCTAGAAACAAGTCCATATTCAAAGAGAGTGCCACACCCAGCTCCCAGTTTCCTACTTGAAGCAATTAGAGTGAGAGGAGTGAAAGGTCATTACACATTACTTTTGGATCAAGAAGAAAGAGATTGGCTCAAATACATTCTGATGGGGAATGTATCCCAACTAAAATTCATTCTAGAAATCCACTCATAGACCAAACTGGTAGTAGATCCAAATGAAAGAAGAAGAATTTAAAGAATAGAAACTCCTTGATGAAAATTTATTCTTTTCTTTGACGACATTGTAAAGGGAAATCTAGGGGTGGCACGCACGAGGAAAATCATCTTTGATCCTGAAGAAAATCAAGAAATGGGTTAAAAAACAACAAACAATCAATCAGGGGAAGAAAATTCTTGATTCGAGATACATAAGGAATACTATTGTCCTAGGTGACTCAACTATTATCAACAACTATCATCATTTGACTTTTGAACCATCAATCGTAATCAAAGCCATCACCACATGGAAAAATCGCCAAGGCAATACTCAAAATGCAAAGGGAGGCAAGTTGATATGAAACTATTAAGTATTACCATTACAATGAATTGTACTCAAAATCGTCATCGACGACAAACTTACCAATGCAATACTAAAAATCATCATCGAATAGCAAACATGCCAAGGCAATACTCAAAATACAAAGAGAGGCAAGTTGATATGAAATTGTTGATGCTCTTAGAGAGCTCGAGCCAAGTCAATATGAAATGATTGAATATTACCTTGCTCTGAGAGATCCAAATCACTAGGGTGATTGATTAGCCAAGGAATTCTAAGGGTTAAAAAAGGGCTTCTTTCCTCTCCATTCTATAGTTTTTAAGTATGACCAATTTGACATTTTACATGCCCATCACATTTCAAAGGTGGGCAAGGTCGATCACATAACAAAGTAAATCAACTGAGCATCATAAGTCTTATACCTTCACACACTCCAAAGTTAATGAACTTAGCAAGTATAATATATTGAAATTGGGTTTGAATTTTAATGCAAGTGGAATTATGGGTTGGTTCATCACTGGTTATTTTGGGAAAGGACTCCAACGTCCTAGATGCTGGTTTGCAAATGAATTCTCTTTCGTGACATCTCGGCTTCAAATCGCAGTAAGTTTATGGACATTTGGGTGTAAATCCAATAATTTTTAGAACCTCTAGGTGCACCTCTATAGATAGGTGTGGAAAATTCTCTAATGCTCATGAATCTTGTTTACTGGGTTGGTATAGATAATATCTTTGGTTGGGAATGGAATTTTCCTTCTCTTAACACTATACATCTCGATCGAGACATCATCTATTTCCACAAGCGCAACTTGTTGTGCACATACATCTTGGCCTAAACATTACCTATAGCCAAAAGCCCAACATATCAAACATATACATATCGACTGAGACATTACCTATAGCCACAAGCCCAACTTGACCCTCTTTGTTCACCACAGTTGGGTCTCTCTTTGACTATGAGTGAGTTTGGTACTTGATCTCTATTCTGAAAACCAACAAAAACATCATAAAGATAGATTTTTTTTGTTTCTTTGCAAGGAATTAACAAAAACATCATGAACAAAGACAAATTTTTGTTGTTTTGTGGGGAATTAACAAAAACATGATCATTAAAACATATGGGTTTTTGTTGCTTTGTGGGAAATTATTATTTTTTCGTGTTGAAATCTTGGCTTTGTGAAAGAATTTTCTTGGCACTTTTGTGTTTCGAGGCCATGAAATGCTTTCTCTGCATTGGAAATTCTATGTTTTCTATCATATATTTCTTACATAATTGAGCTTACCATTATACATTTCTTAAGGTAATTGAGCTACCACTACAATGGAGAACATATCAAACACTAAATATAAGAAAGTAAAATAGAAAAGTTCATTCTAACAAACCGTGCTTGATTAAGCTTACCACGGCCAAAGAAAGATATTAAAGTTTTAAACACTAAAATAACAAGCCTTGGATACAACACCCTTGGAAAGGAATAAAAAAAATGACAATACTATTAGTGATATACTAGTTCAGATGAGTAGGTACAAAGAAAATTCGTATTGCATCTTTCTATGGAAAAATCTATGCCACAAGCATAGATTTAATAGATTTAATCTTCTTGTTTCACTTTCAATAAAAAATTGTAACAAGATTAGCTGCAAGGCAGCAAGTCACTGCCTTCAGGGTGGCATATTTAAAAATGACATTAGTGAAAGGATGAAGTAGAAGATAGCGACTCGTCTAGTTATCCTTCATCCAATTAGTGGGAAAGACCACAACTTGTCTAGTTAGTGCAACACTGCAACTTGTATAGTTAGAGGGAAACTTAGCTATTGATCAACCATCAGGTTCAATGAAGGATCAATGTATCAATAGCAAGTGAAACAACTTTATAACAAAGGGCATTGTGTGTACTTGGACTTATACCTTTGGCAAGTCCATGAAACCCTAGGAAGGGTAGGACAAACTTGTAAGTGCAACTTGAATAAAGTTACAAACAATCTCTAAAAGCATGTAGCCTATGGTTGTCTATATCTCTCAATTATCTCCATTTCTCCCTTGTCACATAAAAGTAAGTATAATTCAGCCACGTAAAAGTCCATTTTTTAATACCTAAAATGGATTCAACAAGCTTTGAATGTTGATGAGAATACCTATGTGGAAAGAAAGTGTTGTAGATTTTGGGTTTGAGCTTCCCTCATGTTAATTCATTCATTGAATTTGTATGAGTTGCTACTCTTATCTATCATGCTGAGGTTGAGCTTTACATTTTACCGGGTCAGTGGGAAACTTGTCTAGTTAGAGGGGAAACTTGGCTATTGATCTATGGTTTGGTAAGTGCAAATTGAAGAAAGTTATAAACAACTTGCTAGAACAAACAAACCCCTAAAAACATATAGCCCAAGGTTGCATATCTCGTAATCATCTCCATTTCTCCCTTGCAAAATAAGTAAATAATAAATAATTAAAAATATAAAGTTTTGAAAATGTTATTATCTAAACTTTATTTAAATAATTACTTTTTTATTTTGTAATGTTTTGCATTTTATTTTGTTTGATCCCATAAAAGGATATATAGATTAAGGAGATATAAACTCATGTAAAGATCTTTAATAATTGTAATAAAGTTTTTTAATTGCAAATGCAAAATTATATAGAAAGAAAGTCTTTAACCTACCAAATTAGTTTAAATATAAAAAAAAAATTATTGTTTATATTATAAATACCCTAAAGTGTTATATCTATTTTGTTTTTAAGTTTTGGAGATCTATATCCATTATTTGACATCTGCTTTATATTAAAGAACGAGATCTCTCGCTTAATTAAGATTCTTATTTCACGTCTCCTTTTTATTAACAAAACAAAGCTATTATAAATACCTTAAATTCTAATATATAAATATCTATATGTATAAATTATTAAAAACATCAAATTATATAATTTGATATATATATATATAAAAAAAAACCATATATATATATATATACAAAATGAAACCATTTCATATATGTTAAATTAACTATAAAAATCCAAACATATATTAATATATTAAAAGCTGCCCTGGATCTGCCGTAGAAACATTAATAATTCTTCATTGATATAACTGGTGGGTGTGAATCATGGTACTTTGCAGCCTTGGCATAAGATCTGGGCCATCCATGTCCACTTCAACGAATCCAAGAGTTCGCAGCTGTTTTAAACCTGGGATATAAACGCCTATCTACGTAATAACCCAATATTATGTCATAATTATATCTTAATAATAATAAATATTCTATTAAAATCTCTTCCTGCATTGTTTATGTGACTCTTAATCTCAGATGGAAAACCATAAATAACGAAGACATTCTGGATCAACATCTTCATGCCAATACAAAGCCATAAATAACAAAAACGTTTTGGATCTCTATTTCCAGCACAATGCTTGTAGGATTTGTGGTTTTTATTTTGTTTTTATTCAAATAAACATTTTTAAATTAATAAAATCTTCTGTTTTGATTTCAAGTGTATCTGTTATATATGATAAATCAAATTTGATTATTTAAAATTATTTAAAATATGTATAATTATTAGTAATCAAAAGTAAAAGTAACAATTATGTAAATATTATAAAATTATCTATTGTGTTCCGCAATAATATAAATAAAATTATGTAAACATTATAAGAAGTAAAAATGTGTAAACATGTTGAGGAATGGAGGTAAAGGCAGAATCAAACTGTTGTAATTGACCAACAGTGGTGAACACATCTGTCAGTTTTATAAAAGAGACCTTTGTAATTTGATGGTGGCTATAGACAGATGCAAGGTAGACAGATGCAAGTTCAGTGCTCTGTCTCTCACACCTATGTAAAGATTCAATCTACTTATGAATATGCAACCTCATATTTTTATCATGGAGATAATCAACCTACTTAGAAGCTCTATAAATATTTTCTCAGAATTTACTATAATCATGCCACCGTACGTAAAAGAATGGATCTTATGCTACCCTACCATTTTCTCATATGTATATATATAAAAGAGACGAATCATATACTAAATAAAACATATTCACAGCAGATAGGTGATAATACAGGTATCGTGAAAAAATGTGATATACAAATAAGAAGATTGAAAGATGATGCCTCAGTTCTATTAATGACCAAATAGATTATTTGGTCCCATTGAGCCCCATTGAGAAATCAGACATAAAACTATTGAAAGACACAACTGAAAACATGCATGTAATATGTCACTTATGGAAACCCATTTAAGCAAAACTAATATTTTATAATTAAGAAAACAAACAAACAAAAAACAGCTATAAAAGCAAAATGGGTAAGAATATCAAGTCCTCAGCTCTAGTAGTTTAGCATATATTAGTAAGTGCCTTCATTGTAAGGCCGAGCATTAATTTAATATGTATACGCAGAGTTAATTTAATTTAAATTTAATGCCTACAAGTCATCATCAAATCCTCGGCTCTCATGGCTTACCCTTCATCAGTGGCATCAACGTAAAGTGCATTCAGTATAAGCTGATTAGAATATCAGTTCTTTATCTCTCATAGCTTACAGCCTTCATCGTTGGCATGAAGCAAACGCCTTCAACCTAAGACAATATTAATTTGATAAAATCTGATATTTAATAATAATGTCTATAAGTGACCAAACTCTGAGTTCGGAAAAGAGAGAAGGGAAGAGAAGCCACAAAGTGGATACTCTCTTCCTAAGTGTAATTTATTAAATTATTTAGTTTGTGGATTCAGGGGAATAGAAGGCGTGAAGCTAAGGGAAGAATGGGGATTTGGGAACGGGAGGATAGAGTTTTATTTTATCTTGTTCTGGTGATTTTCTATTCAAGTAGTTGTGTTTGGGCGGGACATCGACATACTTTTTTATTGATTGGACTAAGATACATATTTCTAGTTGGCCTTTTTTGGTCGGTTCCAAATAAAAATGTTACTTACTTACAATTATTAGTTGGACCTTAAGGAAACATATTTCAAGGTAGGTGTTAAAACGTGAGAAAATCTTGTGAAAGGCTGGCCAAGGCGGGCGAGACCAGGTACGGTGAATTCTGATGAGGTAGATTCAGGTCAAGTAGGCTCTGATGAAACAGAGCTCGGGTGAGATTGGTTCAGGTGGGATCTTTTTCTTTATTGAAAAACCAAAGTAAGTATATATATATATATATATATATATATATATATATATATAATAGTTGAGTCACAAAGCTATACCGAGTCAAGGGTGGACTAGAAATGGCGATCTAATGCACTTAAATGGTCATTGAGACAGTTTTTGAGATTAAACTAAGATCCCGTGTTCAGTCTTCATTGTAGTTTATGGCGGAATGATTATTAGTGAGCATAAGGTAATAAATCTTTGTAGAAATCAGATCTGGTCCTAATCGATGAACTACCTTCTCTTACCCGCACCCTCACTGTGTTCGCCACACAAACCGATCGTGGGAAGTTCTGGGTGGAAGAAATAACGGAAATATTTCTCTAGCCTCTCAGATTCCGAGAAAAAGTTTTGAAACCCTTAAAATTTCACGAGAACAAAAAACCCTTAAAATTTCACGAGAACAAAAAACCCTAAAATTTGAAACCCCTGAAAGGGCTAGGGTACAATCTATAGGACCCAGAACAAAAAAAATTGCAATCGCTCGATGGAACTTTTATAAAAGCTCTGATATAGAAAAATACCCAAAAACAGATTCTAGATAATGCCATAAACTAGAGCACTCAATGGTAAAAAATCCACAAGCCAAAAACAATTCTAAAAACAAAGCCAAAAACAATTCTAAAAATAAAGAGAAACTTAATAGCATAGAAGTTTATTTACCTATTTGCAGCATCTCTCAAATGTAACTGAATGCAACCACTTCCAAGGGTTTTAGCAGCGCGAATGATTAAATCTGTAGCGTGCAAACCAAAAATCATGGAGAATAATTTAGTATTGCTCTAATATTAACATAATATGTCCTGTGAACTAATTATAAAAAACCCAAAATCAAAATGATTTACAAGATTAAACAGAGACATTGCGCTAGACTGGACCCTAGCCTATATAGCCCCCAAGTAGATTCATGCTCAGCTGTTGCGTTTCACTTGGTAAAACAAAGCAAAACAAAGGTAAGAGTGGGTGGATGAGCTGAAACCACATAACTTGAGTCGGGGCATTCGTTCTGCCTCACAAGGGCCTTGAAACCCTATAATTTCAATTCCCGCTTTATATATCCGGCCTCTACGTATAAAGTTTCAGTAGTCAATTTGTCCTCTCTAAAATATTTACAGAGCTTGATGATTTAGTAGATAATGCCTCAGTTGTTGATTCCTCAGCCGTTGGTAGATAATTGATTAATGCAAAATGCAGCCTTATGGTTAATTTTGGAGTACCATGAAATTTTTTTGGTTTGCCGCCAGATCGCCACACGACTGAGATTATTAAAGAGGAAACCCTTTTTCCCTTTTGTCTTGATTAAGACATTTGAATTTTTTTTGAAAAATAATTTAAAAATAAAAAATATATATTTAAGACAAAAGCAATATAGTGTGAAATTTATGTGTCCGTTTGGTGTAGTAGTGATTGTAGGAAGGGCCCGGCGATGTGATACCTAGACAATTAAGGAAAGGAAGTGAGAATGACCGCCGATGTGGTACCTAGACAATTAAGGAGAGATTCAAAAGGACCCGACGATGTGGTACCTAGCTGAATAAATAAAACTGATAAATGAAAATCTATGTATTTGGCATGCATTAGATTAATTGTGCATGACCATGTTCCTTCCATTGGACAGATGTCAAAACAGTATGAGAGTATAGGGGTTGGCCTTTTGAAAGATTCATCTCTCATGGGCGTTTTTCCAGCCGCGGACCCCCCTAATCATGTTGCTACAGTGAACATGATCTCCATAGAGATTTCATCTCACTCTAATGATGCTTGGCTTGTACCAGATGAAGCCACAACACACCTACTTGGAGACATAATGCCTCTTTCACCTACTGAACGTATTTACGAGGATATCCAATCAGCACCAGAGGACCATTTCATCGTGGCCTCTCCATCCTGTTCTCTACGACGGACGTCATCTCTACCTAATCTCTTACTCCAGACTTTTCATTCAGATGAGTCCATCATGGAAGTTATGAATGTTGACGACAGTCCGTGGGATGATCTCCACCATAGGTCATCTTTTCTTCCTCCTTTGGAGTACATAGAAGACAACATTCACACTCTCTTTTCACCAGATATCTACCCGTTCCCTCATTCCCCCATCCTTACATGTCTTACGGACATGGAGGGAAACTTGGCCAACATTGAGCCAACCACCCTGGTAGACATCTCGGTGAAACCTGGTATAGTGGAACACATTCGCATAGGCCAGAAGTGTTCCCCTGAATAAATAGCCGCTGGCACGGCCTTATTCAAGAAATTTCGAGACGTATTAGCTTGGTCCTATGAGGAGATGCCTGCGATAGACCCCGCAATTGTTTCTTACGAAATAAAAGCCTATCCCGACATCAAAATTGTACGCCAAAAGTTGCGATCGGTACACCCCCGAAAGACTGCGGCAATTAAGGCAGAAATTGAAAAGCTCTTAAAGGATGGTTTTATTTATCCTGTCCCATTGACGGATTGGGTCTCAAATGTCATCCCTGTGAACAAAAAGAAGGGTACCATTCGTGTCTGTGTCAATTATCGGGACCTTAATCGGGCTTGTCCGAAAGACAACTACCCGATCCCCTTCATCGACCAGATTATCGACAATTGTGCCGGAAGCGTCATCTTCTCATTTATGGATGGCTTTTCTGGTTACAACCAGATTGAGATCAACACAGCTGAATAAGAGGGATTTCATCTTCCCGTGGGGAACGTTTGCATACCGCAAACTCCCATTTGGCCTTAAAAATGCTGGTGCCACGTTTCAGCGGGCTATGTCGTATGCCTTCCATGACATTAAGGACTTTGTGGAACCTTACTTGGACAATCTCCCTACTCACTCAAAGCAGCGCGAGTTCCACATTGATCATCTGACGGTCGTTTTCCTTAGATGCAGACGGTACAATATCCGTCTGAATCCTCATAAGTGTATCTTTTGCGTTGAGTCCGGACGCCTCTTAAGATTTATCATTTCGAAGGATGGGATCCGCATTGATCCCTTAAAGGTGGATGCCATCATCAACCTACCACCCCCGACTGATGTGACGGAACTTCAAAGTCTCCAAGGGAAGGAGACTTATTTAAGACGTTTTGTTTGCAATTTTGCGGAGAAGACTCAGGGGTACATGAGACTTCTCAAGAAGGACGTCCCCTTCATTTGGGACGACCAAGCTCAAAAATCCTTCGACAGTATGAAACATGCCATTACACATGCCACTGTGCTCCAATCGCCTAATTATTATGAAGATTATATCTTATATCTCGCCACTTCTATCACCACTATCGCCATGGTTTTGGTACAGGAGGATCAAAACACCCAGGAACATGTAATATACTATGCAAGTAAGGGTCTTGCTGATGCTGAAACTAGATATTGACATGTTGAAAAACTCGCATTCGCAGCAGTCATCGCCGTCCAGAAGTTCCGGCACTATATCTTGCTCCGCACCACCACCATCATCGCTGACGCGAACCCCATGTACCACGTACTGACATGTCAGGTGCTTGGGGGAAAGTATTCACGCTGGATCGTGATACTGCAAGAATTTGACCTTCTTTTCGAGAAAGTTTAGTCTAAGAAGTCTTTGGTGTTTTCCAAGCTCATATGTGACCTTCCCCATCCTAATGCAGAAGTTGAGCACAATGAATCCTTTCCAGACGAATCATTGTTTCTCATCAGTACGACTGTTCCATGGAATGGAGATATCTCATTGTATCTTTAAACCCAACGCTTCAACCCTCAACTCTCTCGTGACGACCGTTGTAAGATACGTCACCATGCGAAGTATTATTTAATCATCAATGATACTTTGTATCGCCGTGGCATTGATTCAATTCTTCAATGTTGTCTCACTCATGATGAGGCTGAACGCGTTCTCAATGACTGTCACGCTGGGGCATGTGACGGTCACCTCTCTGGGATGGCTACAACCCAAAAGATTTTGTGCGCAAGATATTTTTGGCCTACTATCTTCAAAGATTGTTTTGAGGCCGTAAAAAAATGTCCTCCTTGCTAACACTTCCATATGAAGAAGCGCGGCCATCCTACCCCGTTACACCCGATTATTGCCGTGGGCCCCTTCGCAAAATGGGGCATTGACTTTATGCATTGTAAGCCTACCTCGACCGAGGGGCATAGTTACATCATTGTAGCTGTGGATTACTTTACAAAGTGGGCCGAAGCTATGCCTACATACTAGAACGACGGAAAAACCGTCGCACTCTTCATGTTCAATCATGTAATATCGCGGTTCAGAGTACCTCAGGCGATTGTTACCGATCATGGTTCCCATTTCCAGAACCATATGGTTGATGAACTGAGTGATAGGTTGGGTTTTCACCATGAAAATTCAACACCCTACTGCCCGCAGTCCAATGGACAGGTCGAGGCCATTAACAAGGTCTTGAAAACTATGGTCCAAAGGATGGTAGGGACACATAAGTCCAATTGGCACAACATGCTCTTCTCAGTGTTATGGGCCTATCGAACTTCCATCAAAACCACCACAGGATTCACTCCCTTCCAATTGGTATATGGATTGGAGGCTGTCCTACCTATAGAGTGCGAAATTCTGTCTCTACAACTCGTTGTCGAACTTCTTCCTAATACTATTGTGGAGGAAGAACGTCTCTTGCACTTAGAAAAACTTGACGAGTCCCGCCGAGATGCTGCTCTTGCTAATGAAGCACATAAGAAATGCATCAAATCCCAATACGACAAGTCGGTTGAACCTCGTATCTTTAACGAGGGTGACCTGGTCCTCACTTATGACCAGAAGCATGACAAACTAGGAGCAGGAAAGTTCGAATCCATGTGGCATGGACCTTACATTGTCAATCGTGTTTTGGAGAAGGGAGCTTACGAGCTTGAAGACTACGATGGAATCCCTTTGGGTGAATCCCGCAATGGGATTTACCTGAAGAGATACTACGCCTAAATTCATCACGCTTAGACTTTCTTGTATATACTGTACATGGCATGTTTTTTGTGTTTTTGTGTGCTGTGACGCTTTTGTTTTTGAGTGTATCTAGATCTTGCTTTCGCTCCTTATACCATGTTCTGTCTGCATGTGCAGATGGAAACATGCTATGGATTCACGGACGGCGCCAGCCGGCATACCCGTAACCTTGCTTCGGTAGCCTGGGTACTATATTCCCCAACAGGTGAGCTCATTAGCTCAGGAGGAAGTTGCCTAGGGTTTGCGACCAACAATGCCATAGAATATCAGGCAGTAATCAGAACCGTAGCTAATGCCATTTCCTTGGGTATGAACCACATTGTCATCTACATGGATTCTTAATTAGTGGTTTCCCATCTTAACCGGGTTTACGCCATCCGTGATCCCACCTTACTCCGTATCTCCAAATGAGTACGTCTCCTTGAAAGGTCATTTGAATCTGTTCAATACTTGCACATTGCATGAGAGTTAAACACAGTTGCTAACTCGATGGCCAACCTCATTTTGGATTGGTACATCACACACACATAATATTCATAATATGTAAAAGCATTCACAACATGTAAATAATGTAATGTATAAAAGCAAACATGTAAACAAGATCACGTCACTCATCATTTTAAAAACACATAATGTATAAATCGTCGAGAATTTTTGTATATATATATATCGCTCAAAAAGTAGTGCCGGTACAAAATCTGAAGCACGATGGCTTTCAGAGAGTCTCTACAAAATTTGAAGCATCATAGATTTTAGTAGTACAAAATCTGAGGCCTCTAAGCTCTCAGTACAGGTATAATAGTGCCATCAGGCCTGATGCCTGACCCGTACACCACCCCCAGCACAGATAGCCCACTGTCGCTAAGTGAGAAAGCTATCCACGGTCCTTGCTACCTTGCGGAGTAGGGCGTTGAAGCATACATATGCTCCAATCCCAAACCTCTGCATAGGTATTGGTAGGTCATCTATCGCTGGCTCAGGAACCTCCATTGTCAACTGAGACAAGTTCCTGTACACCTCCTCCATCTCCTCGATGGCAGCATGAGCACCTGGGGGCGCAACTGCTTCCCCACCTCTGTCTCTCCTTGCCAGGAGGGAAAGTCCTACCAGTCGTACGGGCCCCACATCTGCACACACATATTATATACTTGTCAGCATTGCATCAAAAAAATGATAAATATACAAAATTAAAAGTACAAGGGTTTTGTTCTCACCTATGTCACCCCATGCTGCACCAAGTCAGGATCCTCTCTGAAAGCCATACCACTGTATGAGAAGTCCTCAACCATAAGTAACTGGCCTTCTATCCAGCTGAATAACTCAGGACCAAAGTTGATGATGGGTCCTCCACCATGATGAGTCATCACCTCAGCCCATCTGAGCATGTGGGGATCTCGAGGCTCCCTATCATCCAGTACCACCTGTGGGCGCAAGAGAGGGATCCGCTCCAAGAGAAACAATACCACGATCGACCCATAACCAAACTGCTTGAGCTCTCCCTGCTGACACTTGGTTAGCTGAGCTCAGAGGTTTGCGAGGAGACCCTCTCACCAATTGAAAACCATGGGGGACATACAGTCCTCCGCATAAAGCATATGGGTCTGAGTAGCCGTGTGTGGGGCTTGGCTACTCATCGCTCTAGTAATAGTAAACAATATGGTACGTAGTGGGTGGCTCACCACATCCCTGATAAGAATCTTCCCACGAGAAGATCGAGGAGTAGCGATACAATGCTGTGACACCATGTCATCAACTCTGTGGTCACTGGCCCGTGTCCCAGTAAGATGTATAGGTTCCCCTCTCCGGGATAGCCCTGTGAGAAAATAGATGTCCTCAACATCTATTGTGAGGATGTGCTCACCAATCACGAAATACTGTTGGGATGCATCCCAACTCTGGAGCATGTGCGATAACAATGGGATTTGGGATCTCATCCCCTAAATCTCAAAGAACTTGAGCAAACCACAGTTCCTCAAGGCATCCATACATTTTGGATCATTGGTAGCTTGTTCATCTTCTACTTCATGTTCTCGTTCTCGCCACTCTAAAACCATGTTGGCTAGCAAGCAACCTGCTAAGAAGGGCATTTAAGCACTATTAGATCCTACTTCAACCTCTGCAAGTTCATTTTTTGGATTAAATTTGATAGTTGGGAAGTGCAACTCCATCGTCGCAATGTACATTTGCATACACTACAATGTCGTCGCACTGTACATTTGCATACACTACAATGTCGTCGCACTGTACATTTGCATACACTACAATGTCGTCGCACTTCATCCATTCGGGACTTGCACCAAGTAGGTCTCATCGCAGTTCCCAAAAGGGCCAACTGCGACGAGCCGAGAGCGCAGTAGCCCTCCATGAATCCATCAAAAAACCCAAAAATTGAACCTAAAAACAAAATCTAATCCACTGGAAAGTTGTTGGATGAATTTTAGGCTTACCTGCTCCTAACGGTGGGTGAAATGTAGGATCGTAGCTCCCGGAATTGACAAAGGAAGTTTTGGCTCCAAATTGGTACTTCTCCTCCCAAATTGGCAAATGAAACAATGAAATCTATTTTGGCCCATTTTTCTATTTATAAATAGAATGAAATATTCCTTTTCAAATATTTTGATGCTCTTGTGCCATTTATCATAGTTTTTGACCATTTTTGTCATATTTGAGGCTATTTGACACATTTTCTAGTGTGCAGGAGTTGTAAGTGGTCTTTCGTGCCGTTTCTCGTATCACAACGGTCATCACAGGTATGAACACTCCCTTAAACGTTTTTTCGTTATTTTTGCAACGGTTAGTCTGTAATTATTGTGTGATGATGAGTTTACTCTTCGTTTGTTCTCGTACTCACGGAACTATGAGAACAAGTACCGATTTATGATTTATCACTTTTCCAGGCTCGTTAAACTTCCACGGAAAATGACACCCTCCGGAGTCTACCGTTAAGCTCTTTTCAGGCTCTAGAAAAATGAAAAGAGTGCCAAGCGAACTTGTCGCATTCACGCTTGTTAAAGTATTTGAATGGTTGTCTTCCTAGCGATAGTTTACCCCTTTTTCGGACCAGGAGGCACTAATTACGAAAAAGGTATACTCCAGTTAATCATGACTGGAAGAGTCCTCTCCCGCGTTGTTTTACCCTTTTTCGGGCGATGAGGCTAACTTTACGAAGAAGGACCATTGGAGTCTCCTTTATCTCTTTTTAGACTCTCTAAACATGAAATGACGACCGAGTTTACCTTCTATAGACTCGTTAAAATTTTCACATTGAAGGGCCCGTCATGGGATGAACCCCTCCTATCCCAAGTTTGGAAAATATTTGGGATTGGACTCATCTATGAGATGATCTATACCGAGCATCTGGTTACCCTCATCAAGCTCGTAAAAAACACATGAGGCACTCATCGTTCATGATGGGGAAAAAGGAAAGTGCTTGTGTTACATACCTTACTAGTGGCAGTATGTAGTCGTTCTTGAACATGGCACTCATCTACATTTGCATGCAGCACTTGGATCATCCGTTTGTCCTCGAGTTCCACTTATTTCCTAAGTATTATCACTCCTTTGAGTCATTCAAAGAAAATCTTCCATCATCAGTCGCTTTGAGAATTTGTGTCGCACTCATCGTGTCAATACTGCCAAGTCATGCCATGCCCATGTTCAAGAATATGTTTACCATCTGTAGTCAGTACACCCGCCATTACGTCGGTCCACTCTGAGTCTGTCTTGCATGTTACTGTACCATCCGATCTACTCTATACATTTTGTCATGTTTCATGTCGATTGATGGGGGATTCATCATGGCCCTCCTTCAACGGATTCATCCTTGTCAATTTCAACACATCATTTGAGGATTGAATCTAGAAACCAGTCAAGTACCTTGGCCCTGCATGCCTTAATGGCAGATTACCTCGCTTTCGTCATGATTTTACATCATTGACTCTTGATTGAAAGATTTCATCTTGCGTTTGAATTCAACTCATTTATTCACGCTTGATGATATGTACTGTGATACCTTGGGAATCATTGACATCAATGGTGATATCCCTCGCACTTGTTCATGGTTTACATCGATGGCTGGTAATCAAGTGGTTTATACCATGTTCGAAATCAAGACATTTGTAATCACATGGATAGATTCGTATCATTGCGGGTTCAGCTTGAAGACCTTGGGGAGTCATGTGTTACCCGGGTTGTGATGGAGTTTGTATTGAGTTATATCACACGGATCCACTTTTTTATTGGTCGTGGCTGTGTTATCATCTCATCATGGATCTACACTTATGTCTAGTAGCCATGATTGTGTTCAGTCGGTCATTACTACCATGGATCTGCAATGTATTGGTCAGCAGCCATGTTGTACTTCATATGAGATTGTCAGTTCAGAGTTAGTTGTACTACAGTAGTGTCCTTTGTCCAACAAGTCTATTGCCATTACTTCTATCAAGGCACTTCACCTGTCTATCTTTAACAGCTTCATGCTTTGGGGGGCATTCTGTTACACCCAAAATCTACTAATCATAAGAATCAGTGTATACACCCCTGAAGATACCTGGACTAAGTAATCATCCTGGGAGGGTTTGTATCCAATTGTGCTATGTTTTGAAGGGTCATCGCAGGATGCACACTAGCAACATGCGACGTCGCACCTTACTCCATTACAGGGTCCAACGAAGTCAGTTAAATGGAAAAAATAGCTTCTTCGAGGTCCATCTCGAAGCTTGCTGACTTGGGACCCTATCCCTGACCTCTTGGAAGAGCTGGCACTTGGTTCCTACACCTTTGGAGAGATCCCTTAAGCCTCTCCTACCATCTCTCAACCTATCCTATCCATAACCTATCCACTTAGTCCTATATAAATGAAGCTCACTCCCATCTCAAGGGGAGGAAGGCTATAGTATCTACATGCTGGTGAAATCACTCTTAGAAGATCTCCACTCACCTATTGGAGAACTCATACTTCCTTGGAAGGATATGGCAATTGGCTTTGTTGGAGAAGGGCTATAGCGTTAATCCTTGGTTGTGGTTCTATATCTCTATTATGTACTCCTCTATTTGTAGTAATACAAATGCTTTCCACCAATATTGTTCATGTGTGCAATGATATTGAGTAGTTTACCTACTTAACTGTTTACTTAGATCTCTTATTGTATAGATGTCTTTTAATGGTCTCTCTTGTTTCTTGTCTTGACAGGTCTTGCAGCTTGGATCTGGCGACCGTGAGACGTGGAGAAACATTCAGGAGAAAGGATTGCATAGTGAAAGTTAAGACATATAGTACTCGATTCTTAAGTAGATCTAGGAAATGCATTAATAGTCTGTTCTATTTGTTCTAGACTCACTTTGAGCTAGGGAGATCCTGCTCGCGTCCGCTAGAGTGGATTGTCCGATAACACCACATCACACACTACCTCATCTTTGAAGGGATTGATGACGTATGGTAGGATACATTGGTGACTGACGCGGATCCCTCGTCCTTGGCTTAACCATCCAATGGTATATGGTTGTGGGTGTGGTGTTATTGATAGCTCCAATTTCTTGATGACTTCTGCTGAGATCAGGTTCTTCTGGCTGTCGCTGTCCACAACAAAATGTAGGGGAATTCTCTTCACCCACATCTGTGAGTGGAAAAGGCACTCCTCTTCCTCCGACTCTTCAGGTTCCTCTGGTTGAATTTGTGTGGTGGCAACAATGGCACTGGGTTCTACATCAATGATCTGCTTCCCTTTTCGCACAGCTGTGAAATCAGGTTATGAGTTAGAATCAGAACTGGGATCTGATTCTGAAGCTTTGATCTCAGCCACCAATGACTGTTTTGATTATTCCAGGGGCTTTTGTGGAACTCGCACCACTTCCGAGTGTCCTTCTTTGTATTTTCGTTACCCTTCTTCGCTTGTGGTTAGGATTGGTTGTCCTTTCCCTGCCCCGTGTTCTGTGAGCCAGAGTTTCCCTTGCCCTCCTTCTGCACAGGTCCGAAGTCACGCTTGTTCTTTTGCTGAAATTTCTGCTCAATTTTGACAGCATATCGATAGGTGGATCTGAGTGAAGATATTTCCAAGAAATCCATCTCTATTCGTATGTACCAGTGTAGGCCACTGCGATATTTCAGTACTAGGTGCTGCTCGGAGTCCTTGATACCTAGCTTTGTGCACAAGGTATGAAATTTGTTGGTGTACTCCGACACCGTTTGGTCCCTCTCTTGATGCAAAATGGTCCATTTTTTGTACTGGTCATCATAGTTTCCAACATGGTAATATTGTTCCTTGACGGAATCTATAAAAGAGGCCCAAGTGGGATTGGTATATTCAAACAATCCAGACTCGTATGATGAGTTTTTCTCACAATAGGTTTCCCACCAATTTTTGACATGGGGGACGGTCTTGAGGAGCGCAAAGATGATCTTTTCCCTGTCGGAAAATTTGTGGACAGAGAAAGACCCTTCTAGTAGATTCAACCATTTATCTAGGGAATCGGCATCGATCTGGCCTTCAAATAAAGGGATATCAAAATTAACTTGTACCTTGAAAGGAGTCGCATCTCTGAAACGACTACTCGTTGAAGGTGTATCCGTCGCCATCGGCATGCGTCGAAGGATTTGGGAAAAATTATCCATCATCTCGTTCCTCTGTTGCGCGAGGGTTTCCTCGAGCAACAACTTGATAGGATCTACTGCTCTTTCGTCTCTCTTTTCGTCCGCCATGGGAGGCCGTTTGGGGCGGCGAGAGTAGTCTTCCAAAGTGAGACTAGTTTGAGACCCAAATCTCTATATCCTGACCTCATTGGGGACATGCATCAAGAAACAATCAAAGAGCAGACTGCTCTGATACCATTGATCCGGATTAATGCAGGAACGAAATAAGATAGCATATACAAAATCATATACAGAGATATATTGCAAAGAACACAGTGATACAGTAAACACACATTCTATTAAATAGTGGAAATAGAACATACTGTAAAATACAATAGCTGGAATGGTGGTAGCTATCTTTGAGAAGAGATGTGGACGATATGCTCATTTGTGCCAAGATGAATACAAAGAGAGGCCGAAAGGGCCTATTTATCATAACCATGAGGGAGGAAATCCCAAAAACCTAACCCTAGAAGATGAAGCGCCAAAAGTCATGTGGGCCCCGTTTGGGTAAGTTAGTACATCAACTTGCCAGGGTCGTAACTCTCGCATGCGATCTCCATTTGGGGCATACAATAGCTCGTTGGAAAGATTTATTCAATGAATACAAAAAGATATCGCAAATATCGATTCCGGAAAGTGGAAATGATAGGCGCGCATTACCCATATTTGCCCCAGAATTCAACGCCGAAAAAAACGTCGTTTAGGGCCTCAAAATGGCTCCGGAAGTTCAGGACCCGAAAAATTGCTAAAAATAGTAAATTGCCAAAATTGCCAGAATACTATTTTGAGCCAGTCGGAAGAGGTGGGTCGCCACTGATATCCACTTGGATCAATACCCTAATTTGGACAAACATACCTCTCCATTCCCCAAGGCATTAACTACTTCAACCAACTCTTGGGAGAAATGAATGATTGGGTACAAAATTCAACATGGGTAGTTGAGGGTTCATGGGTTCTCTCATTGACACTTAGCTTGAATTGATTGATTCGAGGGTTTTGAATCTTTTCCCTCCTAATTCCTTATAAAATCATGCCCCCATCTCTTGTTGTAGCGACATAGCTAATTGTGGGTATTTCATTAAAATGCATATTTACATGATATTTGCAATTCCATTGTGCCTGGCTAACACGTAAACCATATGCATCACTAAATCGATGGTGGGGACTTGGCCTTGAGATCCTCACCACAATTGTATAACAATATTACATCATTTTCATTTTAATTCAATGGGGTCAAAACCGATATATTACAAAAAGGTGTCCGGTTGAGCGAGTTATGGATATTTGACTAGATATAGGGGTTCGAGTTGTGAAGAACGTGCCCTGCTTCCTGTGAGAGGATGATCGAATTCAGTCATTAGATGATGATGGAATGCAGACATTTTCATTGATTTTTATTTCATTTCATGTAGCTTATCCAAGGCTGGTTATAATTTCAGAAAATCATCATAAGGTTTATGGTTCGAATCTCCAGGCTTATTGTTGATTTCTAGTGCCAGTATGTGGTATTGAAGAGGAGATGAGTTTTTGTAATATTTTGAGAAGCCTCTTGGCTCATCTATTATGTAATTACAGTCATTATAAATATATGATATCATTCATAACATTTAATATTTCAGAAGTCGGATATATTTAGTGTATTCTCCACCCCCTCTAGAATTGCCTAGAATTTGACTAGTTTTCATAATGCATGTGATAGATGAATGAGAATATATCAAAATTAGTTGATTTCTATTCTTGATGTTAATTAATATGTTAAATGACACAATACATGTCTGATATAAGAAATTAGTGAGCCTTCCTTGACTATTTGGGAGCTCCTGAAATTAACTAGTTGTGCAATCCTGGAATGCCAATTTGCTTGTATTTTTGTGAATATTTCTTAGAACTTTATTAAACTTGCTGGAGTGACCTTTGAATGTATATTGACTGATATTTCATATTTATTAGCCTCCCTGAGTCAGAAACATTCATCCATATCTTCCATTCAAAGTATAGAGCAATATTAGTCTTCATATGTTGGGGTGCCCAGGAGCATTGTAGTAGATTTCATCCTTGTTGATTTCAACCCATCAATGCTCCTATTACTTTGTGCAGAGTTATTAACATCTATCATAGTCTTCCTTCCATCCATATATTCTGATCTTTCCCACCCACAGTCAAACTAGATCCCCGAACCATTGTTTTTAATTAATTCTCCAAGGAAGCAAGCTTTTGTATCACTAATCCTAGTTGGTACATTACAAAACACAAATGCTACCCCCAATATGGGCATAATTTCCACAAGGAAAGGGAACCTACCAACTCATGCATAGCCAAAAGAACACAACAAATCAGTCAAGCCAATCCACAGTTCGGTTTATCAGGCTGCTAAGGCAGTAGAAAGGATTGAATTGCTAAGCTAGTAAGCTCAACCATGGATCCATTGGAATTCCTCCAAAATTTATCTAGCTTGGCCCGCACAATACCTACACACCCAACACAAGGAAGTATCCCCTTCACCGCTCCACAGTCCCCCAAGACATACCTTCCCTTCTAGTGCTCATAAGGGTGTGCATAGAAAGGTAATCCAAGCCCTATCATCTTTGCAAGGTTACACTCTTCACTAGGTTTATCAATCCAATTCTATTCCTCTTCTACTCCTGGTTTCTTACACATAGTTCAATCCAAAACAAGGGATACACATAACCCAACTCACAACAATCTCCACACACACATAGCAAATACCCAAGTTGGGAATGGTAAAAATGATTTCAATTGTGGGATGCACAAAACAAGATGTCCATGGATTTCCCCAAATCATGGTACCCAAAACCGAGTTGTGAGAGGGGAAAATTGAACATAGGGGGGAAAATGATTTTTCCCACAGGTATATGAGCATTCAAATGGCAAAAAATGGCCTCTATGGACCCCCAAATCGAACTCCCTCCCCCCCAATTTGCAACACCAAAAATGCCCTTTTTCAGCTAGAAAACAAGGAAACACAAGAAAAATGTGAAGGGAAAATGCCCCACAAGCTAGAACTGCGTGAGAGAGCCAAAATGGTTGATGAATAATGGGTTGGGGAGCGAATTTGTGGGTCTTAGATTTCTCAGAAAGTCAAACACATTTACATCATATTTATGATTTCCATCGTGCCAAGCTAGCACGCGATTCACATGCATGATTTTTAATTTCTGATGTATAAACAATAAATCGATGGTGGGACGTTTGCCTTGAGCTCCTCACCATGATTTTATAACAATATTGCATCATTTACATTATTTAATTTAATACTTTACAAGGGTCAAACTAGGGGTATTACATTGTAACACTCATCCCTCTTAGACAAGACTAATGAATAGATGAAACAAAATAAAATATTTAGTATAGCTACTTTACTAACTTTCAATTTAGAGAAACAAATCATTTTACTTGATGTAGACAAAACACACAATGAAAATAGCTAATCATTTTATCCTAACAAGAATATTAATGTTCATTGAATCCATGCTATTAGGGTTCTAGTTGTATAAACTAATAAATCTTACATCTTGTCGCACTTTTGAGAGGAAGGTTTTTTAAACTTATCAATGCTATGTATGAGTTATCAAATACTAAATGAGATATTATATTCAGTGGACCATAAGTTTCAAACCATGTACCAAGTGATTCAAGGGTTGAAACGAGACCATGAAAGTGTACATGAGAAATGTAAAGTGTTAATGTTGTTGATATTTTGATCCAAATTTGAGTAGATAATCACCCAAAATATTTAAAGAAATCATATTAATTATTTATCTTGTGTACTTCATGGTCTATATTACTTACGTGCTTAATACCTATTTAAATTTAAATAGAGCTATATTTTTTTATTGAAGGGGTGGTTAGGTCCAACATAATTTATAAAAAATGATTGTAAGCCAATTGTGTTAGGCTAAATTAGTTTCACACTTAGATCAAGTGCTCAATTATATATTGAAAACATTTTTGAAATCGTCTCTCCATTTTATCTCTAAGGAGGTTAGAACTTAGTCATATACAAGAAGTTGTGATGAGTAAAGTAAACAGATTAGCTAGGATTTTGTTTACAAGGTGTTTTAGTGTAAGTACATGGAAAATATGAAGTGAATACAAAATTATCTATAAATATTTATTAAGTCAAATGTCAACCAATTTGCCAAGATTTACAAGGTTTTATAATTCAATGAAAAATTCTCCAAGATTTTACAATTTCATGAAAGATTTGTCAAGACTTTACAGAGTTTTATAATTCAATGAAATATTTGCCAAGATTTTACAAGATTTTATAATTTTATGAAATAGTCACCAAGATTTTACAGGACTACATAATTTCGTGAAAAAAATCGCCAAAAATTTATAAATACATATTATATTCTTGATAAAATAGCCCTCAAATTTTCCTATATATCATGGGGATTCGCCCATTTATTATACATATAAATCTAGGGGGGTTCTTAAAATTTTCCCTGATCTATTATCAAGTGACATGATGGAATTCTCAGGAGGGTTCTCATGCAATGATACTGGTGAATATTTCCCGCAGGGGTGTAGCTCAACCGGTGACTCGCTTGATATGAAGGACATGTTGTAAATGGACGTATCAAGTTCAAATCACCCGGCTTACCCGTGCCCCATGCTTGCGGGCTGTTGTGGGAAACCTAGGGGTATAGTGGTAGCGGGATTGGATCCCTGGACCCCGTGTCACGCGAGTACCAACCTAGTACCCATTTGTTGATTCTCCTAGTACAAAAAAAAAATGATACTGGTGAATATTATAGCAGTGTAATTTTTAGGGGTGAAATTTCTCCAAATGGCTATTTTTGTGCTTTTTTCAAAAAAAATTCGCAATTTGATCATTTTTAGTCTCTAATATCACCTATATTTACATAAATATGTTTTTTATCATAATATTCACCAAAATTTACACGTTCCACTTGTAAATTGTAGGTTTCATATTTAGTATCTGCCTACCTATCTATAAATATGTTTTTTTCAACACAAAATAATCGCTTAGAATACTATACTTAAGTATAATATTAGAATCCTTAAAAAATACCATGTATTATAGGTGTTTCGAGGTGATTCCTTCACCTAAAATTTTTGTTTGTTTTCCTTATTTACTGCTTATAATGCTTGTTGTTTCATATTTATGAAGTTTGTTTATTTCCTAATCATAATTTGGATAACTAGCCTTCTATTGATTGCATGTGTTCCTTTGGTTGGGGTCTCATTCTTAACCGGACTCCCTACAGGTGATTTCATATTGGCTCTACGATCCGCTTGAAATTTTAGGTTTTTAGGTATTTTCTTCATCCTTGGAGCACATCATTCTTTGACAATCATATATAGATATTTTTCTATGAATATTTCCCTTCAAGGTTTGAAATTAGAATGTAATTTTGATTAGCCTTTATTTTCACTATATTGTAATTTGTCAAACTACATTTGAATTAATTTTTTCTTTTACCCAAAATGAGGAATTTTAGTTACAAAAGTTGAGGATCTTTCATTACAGTTAAGGAAGCACTAGTTCCTTGGGTAACAAAGATTGCTCAATGTACATGAGGTCTTGGTTAATGGTGTTGTGAACCGATTTAATTGTGGTATCTCCTTTTTGTATTTCTTACTTAAACGTAGCATGCTCTTTTCTTATTATTGCTTTTGATAAGTTAAATGCAACCCACTCCTTCTTTGAAAACGATGGGGAAATATATCCATTTTTCATGGATGGCCCTTGAAAATAAGGTGCTAATGTGGGACAACTTTCAAAAGAGGGGTCATTCGAGACCGAGTTTTTTCCCTTTGTGCAAAAGGGGTGGTGAAAATATAACACATTTGTTAGTAAGTTGCTCATATACCAAATCAAATTGGTCAGGTATTAAAAAATTATTTAAAATATTTGGCTCATGGTCTTCATATGCCATTTCCTCTTGCTACAATGATTGGATATCAACAGTCCTATTTCATAAAACGCTTCCAACATTCTTATCTTGGCATATATGGATTCACCATAACAAAATATTATTTGAGGGCTCCCAGCCATCGATCGATAGGGTCATCGGATCCATTGTTGGGTCTCATAAATAATGGAGCAGATAGTATCCAGTGGAGACGATAAAAATATTCTACCCTCCCTCCTCTTCAAATAACTTTGCTATTGGCTTGTTTGACTGTGCAACAAATTTGTCTCTTGGGATTGGTGGTGCAGACGGAGTCATACTAATTGGAAATGATCATCATATACATTGTTGGATGGGTTGTGGTTGTAGCACAAACACTAGATCAAAACTATTAGCTATGTGGCTTCTACTATTTCTTGCACATTACAAACATATAAAAATTTGCAGGTGGCCAGTAACTCCAAAACTATTATCGACTGGGCTTGTGGTCTACATCGGCTATAGGTACCTTTTTTTTTAGGATGGATACGGAATATTAGAGATCTACAACTTATTTTTGAGGATATTTCTTATACACATTTACAGATGTTTTAATAAGCAAGTGGATCTTATGTCAAGGAAAGCACTAAATTGCCTCGAAAGATATATTTTTTTTGAGGAACATGCTCAGGGTTCCCTTCTTTTCCAGTTTTGAGATGTGGATGTATCAGTGAATTAGTATCGAACTATCTACATTATTTGGACTCATGTGTTATTTTTTGATTGCTTGGCCATCTATTTTGAGGTTGTGGTTACATGGACTAGATTCCTATTGTTGCCTACTATTTTAGAGGGCATGTTTATACACCTCTGTTGTTATCATAGTTATTTATAGTATGAGACAACATGCATTATACTCATATTTTATATGTTAGATCAGTAATGATGGCACCCATGTATACATTGATTCATTATATGAATATCAAGTATAGTTTTGGAGAAATAATAAAAGCTAACAAACTCCCTATACTTATTGTCTTGAAAACTTCCTTGCCTTAGCCAAATTCATAATTCATGCAAAAGGAAAAGCTTTGCCATGAACACTTCATTATGTTAGGATTATTCATCATCGTTTTTATGATTGCATGCATTTTGCATTTTGCATGCAATTGCATGCATCCCAGTCATCAGTTTGGTGTCACCCAGCACCTAGTCACCAGTTTGCTAGCCCCAGGAGCTTCTTTCCATACAGTTCTAGCCCTCCTAGTCAGTGATGCACCCACCTTTCACCTACCACTTGAGAAAGACGCCCTCCTTCACCTACCACCAGTTGCACTTCAGTTATTTCCTTGATTTATGGATCTTTCTTTGATTTGGGGCTAGATTGACTCACTTGACTAACTGAAACGCCTTGTTGAACCTCCAGCGAGCCTAGATTGACTATTTTGACTCCAGTCAGCTCGTCATGTGCCCTCCTTTGATCCTCCTTCCCTACATTAGTGCCATATCTATCAGTTACACTTATTACACTCAGTTAGACTCAGTTTGACACTTGGATGATAGTTACTTGTGCATTGATGACCACCACTGATTGTTGATGAGGACTCCTAGTTAGAGCCAAGCTATTCCATGCAGTATAATTGAATGACCTCCTTGTCAATTTGAATTCATTTAGTCATTGTGATTGCACATTGTATTGCATTCTACTTCTGATTTCAATAGAGCACTATTGCAATTCTCTTGTACAATTTACACATATTTTCTGAGTTCATCTCTTGTAATTGATTTCTTGTTCAATTAGATCTGTTGTGTTTCAATTTCACATGGTATCAGAGCCATGGCAAGGACAAGACTTCTTTTCTGCAGGGATTATTCATGAAGATTGAGCAATTTTTGCTCACTTTGCAGCAGTTTTCTGCAGTTGCAGGTATTGCTCCAAAATGGTTCTTGTTTGTTTGTGATTTGTAGGTTTATACTTCCTCCATTTGCATTTTCTATTGCAGAGATGGAAGCTTCTTCTTCACAAAATATTCTTACTCCATTCAACTATGATGAATGGAAACCAAAGATAATTGCATGTTTGAAAAGACAATGTCTTTTTGATGTGTGCATTGGTATTACAAGAGATTTTGATTCCGATGAAGAGGAGAATGATTGGCTTAATGATTATGACAGAGATTTTGGAACAATATGTCTTGATATGTCTCCTTGTATGCGATACCTCAATAAAACTGCTGAAAATCCAAGAGATCTATGGGCCCAACTCAATAGAGAATTTGGAAAGTAGGAAGAAGAGGATCATGCTATCCTTTTGGAGAACACGCCTAGTGATATCTCCCTATGTGTCTCTCCAATTATGTCTTGGCCTCAACAATTGTTCAAGATGAAGAAGAAAATGTAGATTCAACACTCATTTTCTCAGTATCTTCTATTTCGAATTCTGAGCAAGAAAAACCAGCTCATACTCTAGAATCCGAAGATGTTCTTGAATCCTCTCTTTCACATGAGTTTGTCGGTATGCAGAATGATGATCTACTTGATATTTTGTAGGTAAAATCTGATTTTGGAGGTGAGGCATTCACTCTCCTTGATCACATGCTTCCACATACTTCAATTCGATCATTGGCACAAGATCTTAGTGTTTTAATGAAGATGAAGAGCACTACCATTCGCTTGAGTTCAAGTCTCATGCATTTTTTGCTGATTTTGGTTTTGATCTCACCCCTGTTGGTTCAAAGGAGATCTCAAGAAACCATCCATCCATTCTTGGAGCTGATTTAACTTCCATTGATCAGAAGTTCAAGTTTCAAGAGCTCTTTGATCCGATTGGAGCTATTCCTATCTCACTTGGTTCAAATTACAGGCCCCAGGATGATATTCATATTTTCAGATTTGTTCTCACCATTTTTAGTATGAAGAGCAAGTTCATAAAGTCTCCATATTCCCTTGCATCCATTGATGGAGAATTCAAGGACATGTTTTTGGAGCATGATCCATTTACTCCCAAGAGTAAGATACCTCCAGACATATCTACTTGATTTCGGAGCAATTACTACTTTGGTGTGTTTTCAGTCTATTTTGAGGGGGGGGGGGTTTCCCATGAGGTTTTCTCCATTTCATTAGTTCATGGACTGTTCTTTATTTGGATTATTATTGTATTGGGGTGACTTTTGGTCTCAGTAACCAGGGCCCTATGTTTTATTTCATACCACATAGTATAGATTGTGGGGAGGTGTTAGGATTATTCATCATCATTTTTATGATTGCATGCATGCTTGCATGCAATTGCATGCATCCCAGTCATTAGTTTGGTGTCACCCAGCACCTAGTCCCGAGTTTGCTAGCCGCGAGAGCTTCTTTCCATACAGTTCTAGCCCTTCTAGTCAGTGATGCGCCCACCTTTCACCTACCACTTGAGAAAGGCGCCCTCCTTCACCTACCACTAGTTGCACTTCAATTATTTCCTTGATTTGAGGCTAGATTGACTCACTTGACTAATTGAAACACCCCGTTGGATCTCCAGTGAGCCTAGATTGACTATTTTGACTCCAGTCAGCTCGTCATGCGCCCTCCTTTGATCCTCTTTCCCTACATTAGTGTCATATCCATCAGTTACACTTATTACACTCAATTAGACTCAATTTGACACCTGGCTGACAGTTACTTGTGCATTGATGACCACCATTGATTGATGATGAGGAATCCTAGTTGGTGCAAAGCTATTCCATGCAGTATATTCGAATGACCTCCTTGTCAATTCGAATTCATTCAATCATTGTGACTGCACATTGTATTGTATTCTACTTCTGAATTCCATAGAGCACTGCTGCAATTCTCTTGCACAGTTTACACATATTTTCTGAGTTAATCTCTTGTAATTGATTTCTTGTTCAATTAGATCTAATGTGTTTCAATTTCACACATTATTTCAAACATATCGATACCTCCTACAGTTTGTACTATAGCTTGTGTTAATATGTAGTTTTAGGGTACCCGCATGAAGCTGGTACCCAAAATAACCGCAACAACAGTGCGTGAGTGGAAAAAATAAAAGGACGCGCATGCGCCTCCAAAGTTACGCACGCGTCTCTGCTTCGGCAATGCCGAACGTCCACGTGATTCAGCCCACGTAGACAAAAGGGGCACGCATGCATCTTTGACGTGTACACACAAATTGGTGCACACGCATTAGTGGCGTGTGCGCGCCTCTGTTTTTTTATAAAAAGAAATAGAGCTCACAAGTTTGTCATTTTTGACAGACCTGTGAGCCGAATTTCCAACCCGCGAGCGCACTCTCAACCCCGTGAATGCGTCCTCGTGCACCCAAGTCATCCTCAACACCAAGCAATCGCTCCTACACCATGGTTCCATCCATTTCTCCAGGTAGGTGTTCCTCAAAGCACAAATTTGTGTTTATTTTTTTGTTTGTTTGTTTCCATTTGAATTTGAATTTTAAAAAAAATTTACAATCCATTAAAAAACCAAGGAAATTTAATTGCAGGCCATCTACACACCTAACAAGATGTCAGACACACCTGAACCATCCAATGAAACCAATGAAACCCGACCTCCAGAAGACAATATGGGAACCGACAATGAACCCAATGAAAACCCCAAAGATCAATTACACCAAGAATTAAATCAATTGAGGGCACAAAGTAATGAATTGAATAGTACCAAGGAACCCTCTCGGGTTTCCTTGGCTTCATCACTTCAAAACATTATTGAATCAATCAATATTGCACATAGTGAGATAACAAACTTGAGCCAATACAGAGCTCGAATGAGGGAACACTACTCCACTGGGTTGTCCAAAGAGCAGATAAAAGACCTCAACATCACCAAAGCCCAGTTGTATAGCAAGTTCATAGTCGTCGTCATCATCATCATCACCCTCCTCCTCCTCCTCCTCCTCCCCCCTCCTCCTCCTCCTCCTCCTCCTCTTCCTCCTCCTCATCATCCTCATCTTCATTGTCACGATCATCATCATCGTCATCACCATCATCGTTATTGTCATCGCCGGCATTGTCATCATCATCACCATCATCATTATCATCATCATCACCGTTGTCATCTTCGTTTCCATCATCATCATTATCATTGTCACAATCATCATCATCTTTGCCACCATCATCGTCATCTTCATGATCATCATCATCAGAAATATTTGTATATCCTAATCCACATGGTTTATCACCCCTAGTGCTAGACAACTCCTAAACCTTATAAAAATTAACCTATGAAACCTATATCCCATATAGCTCCGAATAACTAATCCCTAAAACCCCTAATTGATAACACATATTCCCCAACTCTTACCATTTTTATAACCTAACCTTTTTTAACACCACTACATATAACCCTTAATTTCTATCTCTTTGAACTCTTAATATATAATCATATAACATATAAACCAAATTAGAATAACTTATAAACCCCTTCGACCTAACCCCATTTCCCTTAATCAATAACCCATCTAAACCCTTAAGTTTAATGCCACATAATAAAACCTTATTTCTAATAAATCATTGTCCCTAACCTTATCAATATTAACACCTAACCTCTATAAACACTATTACTCCAACCCCTAACCATAAACTTCTAATCCCTAAATTTATATTTCATTCTAAATGCATCATTTAAAATGAGTTTTATGATTGCTTTCATTCTTACGAAGAGCACAGTGTCTCAAGGACCGCGCGGCTTAGACCCACATTCTCTTTTGTCTTTGGTATACGGAGAGCATAGTACTGCGAGGACTAGACTTGGAGGTATTTCCATACCACCGGCATTCTCTGGTATACCACAAGCACAGTGCCATGAGGATCAAATAGCATGCGAGGAGCACAAGAATATGAAAGAGTTGGTCGCGGAGAGCACACTGCGAGGAGCAAAGGCCCTAAGGGATTTCTAGAGAAGATTGTGAGGAGACTGACAAAGACAAAAAAGGGGCACAATTTCTTCAATAAACCATACCCTCTTCCTCTATTTAGCATTCTTTTCCGTAAAAAAACGATTTGGTTTTCTTCAGTGAATTGGAAACCTAGGTTTGAATTTATCTTAGATTTGGTGGTTTTTGGTGGTTTTCTTCACTGTACAAATTATGCTACTGAATATATAATCCCTGACCTTAGGGTCCTCATCTTCTCTAATATAACTATTGTGATCTCACATCCTAGATCATACATCCTTTGTAACCCTACCAAGTGCCAAGCGCATGGTGCAATGTGAAGATTAATGGCCATTCCCATTAAGGTAGTTGCAGGGTAAAGTTGAATGTCTTATTTGTGAGTTAGTTATACCTTAATCAAATATTTATTTGATATAGATGGGTAGGCACTTCCATTAGAAGGGTTGCATTTGACTAAAAATTGTTTGAATATATGACATAAGTTCTAGCCTCTACGAACAAGAATCAAAGAAGTAACAAACTATTAGGGTGCTCATCACCCAGGCACAATGTACCACCAAATAATATCTAGAACAAAAACCTTGATTGAAAATCCATTTTTTGTTTGTTTAATGTTGAATGCAATTTTATTCTCTAGGAGTGAGTGATTGAGGGCCTAAAGGGAATTAACCATTTGAAAAATATTATTGTGAAAAACAATATTCAAGAAGTAGTGACTTGCATTTCACATCATATGTAATCTCTAAACTACTATATTAGTTTTCTTGGTATTACCACACATTTTGTATGGGTGTCCACTTTGAAGGGTTGGCATTGCTTTGATGATGAAATGAGAAATTATGGGTTGAGATTGCAAACCTAGGAAGTCCTGGAACAATCACCTACAACATCCATTAGCAGGTCTAGGCACTCATAGGTCAATTCTGGGAACTTATAGGCCTTTAAACAAGGGTAAGAAGGAAAGAACAACAATTATGAACATGCAAGTAGTCAGCTTGGGCATTGTAGTTGTATTCATTATGAATTTTTGGCATCAAACAACAATAAAAATAATTTATGGAATGAACTTGTGAATATGGTCACGTATCAGTATTCCCTAAAGCATTCTGGGAAGCCTATTTCAAGGAAAATCCACTACAACAACCTTGTACCAAGTCTGGACATGTTCTAGGAAGTTTGGGCATTGCATCATCAAAATATGAGCAGCAATAGTGCTCATCATTCTAAATGATTTATTTCTATTTTATTTTTAGTGCAACATCTACAATGAGCTCTGCACATCTGAGAGGATTTGTTGCATAAGTGATTTCCCCTTTAGGATGTTGGAAAGGAGAATTCTTGGAGCCTAACATGCGCACCATCCAACGCCAATGATGGAGGGACAATGCACACCAACCAACACCAATGATGGAGGGACATAACTAATTATTATTATGAGAAATGGAAACCTATCCAAAATTATCGTCATTGAATATGAAACATTTAGTCATTCCTTCCATGGTTTGTATTCGTTAGTTGTAGCAACATTCCCCATCCCAACCAAATAACTAGAATTGGTTTAGAATTCCACTTAATGAAAGGATCATATGAATGCTCCTTTGAGGTTTGATGCATCATGATACTTTGGAGAATGAAAAGAAGGGGAGCCCCTTGTGGGATTGTAATTGAAATGGAACATATAATTTTGACTAGAATAGCTATACAAATGTGATACTTGTTCAATAGGAGACATGAACAATGTGAAGGCAAGTGAGTTGGTGATATCCTTTTATTCGCCCATGGGGATTTGTCCCACATTCATTGTGAAAATAAGTAGTTTGAGTTTTATATATGTGATTTCTTGGAAACATGGTGGCAACAATGGAGGAGCACACCGTGGATAAAAACCCCAAATCCAAGAAGTATATAGTTACATCAAACCTAGGATCAACTGTAGGACATGGAATGCCCAGTACCTATGGGAAATTTTAATTCTTTTATGTTTTATAATGTATTGCAAGTTTTTTCTTATATTAGGATAATTTTCTAGGTTGATTACCTACCTTAGTTTGAACCAACATAGTAGATAGCATATTTAAGAAGATAGGGAAAATTTTTTAAAGCATTGATAAATGTAATGTATAGTTTCATATTAGTCCCTTTTTGTAACCATTGATTATATGGTTAGGGTTTACAAATAGCCATCAAGGATTGTGGTCCATACAATATGGAATTGTTTCCTCATGTACTATCTGTAGCATCTATGTTTGATGTGTCTTAAAGTCACAAACTATTATACTTTCTTTCTCATTAGGGTTTGATTCACATCCTAGGATTCATTTATCATTTATATTTGTACAAATATTGTAACACATGCCCATACTCTAACACTACCAACAAGATAAGAATGCACCCCCCTAAAGAAAATGTATCCCAATAAGATTTATTCATTGCAATTTACTACTCTAGTCCTCGTTAGCCTCGTTACTATTCCCATCTTTATTTTGTTGCAAGAGCAAGAGCCATGAATGATGTTTTCAATATTGAAAATTCAACTGCAACATGTTGTCTCATTTTAATGATTGTAGGTACCACCAAATAGGTACTTGTCGGATATATCTTCCTCAAGTGAGGAATATAGACTAGAAGAGGTTGAAAGTGAGACATCTATTACAAGATATAACAGGTCAAGATTAGCTAGAGGTGAAAAGGTAAGGAGAAAATTTCGTAGACACATGGAAAATTTTCTTTCTGAAGGAGGATCACATGATTATGATAATGAGAGCATATGTGTCATTGAGTTTCCCTTGAGGTATAGATATCTTGCCAAACAATGGCTACCCAAGGAGATACCCCAAGTGGACACGGATTTCTTCCTCAATGGGAGGATTTATCGCATTGCTCCATCGTCTTTACATGGATTGGGGCTATTTTCCATGGATGGCATAAAGGTCAAATATGGAACTGAAACTAAATTGATGGAGTATGTCGGACCATGCTACAAATACAATGACTGGTTGTTGTTGGTCTGATATACATGAAGTATGCAGACATACGGAGTTGCAACAAATTATATACAACTACTGGACAACAATCTAAACAAAGGAGCTACTATGTATATTGATGGAAGGCCAAAAGCTTCCAGAAATATCACAGGGTTTATAAATAGTACACGACCAGGGACAACACATAAGCTACCCAATTGCATATTTGAGGGGCGTGAAGGAAATCGTGTATTCGTATGTGCAACAAAATCAATAGTTGTGGGTGAAGAGTTGTTGATCAATTACAATTTGAATCAAATAGATGCGGGGGTTGATATTATGGGGGTAATTATCTTATACAACATTTAACTCAACCTTTGATTGATGACTTATTATTTTTCTCTTGCAACAATTTTAATTATATATCATGCTTTTTATAATATACACATGGTTAATTATATGTCATGCTTTTCATTAATCATGTTTACTAGACATGGTTAAATATGTATTTTTCATTTTTAATGTGTCTTAATTCTTATATTGTGGCAGGGTGATCGTGGCCATATGCCACAAGCAAGTAGATCTAATGAGGTAAACATCAATCTAATAGTAACCACAATTCATGATTATATTACAGCTGTTAACATTTGACCTTTTTTATGCTTATGAGCTCAATATTTCTGATAGAAGCCCGTTAGGGCAGGTGAAGAGATTAGCTAAACACACAGCCAAATACACCATGAATAATTACCACAAATACAAATAGAATAGCGTGAAAGGACACTATATTTCATTAATATATGCACATATAAATACAATAATATGTAACCCTTTGGATTCGTATTCCAAGGAATCTCTTGGAATCCCAAGTGATTGTTCGTCTCCCAACCTGACAGATTAGTTTCCAAAAAATCCCCCCTTAATCCGAAGGGTGTATATGAGTCCAAGAAAAATAAGAGAGTTGAATAAGTGGAAGTGGACAACTACCACCAACTGAACATTTCCATCTAGAACATCCTTTACTAAGAATGTTAGTCAGAAGCTTGCACTTGCTTCTGCTAAATACAAGAGCTCTCTGAAGGGATGTTTTTCAGGCTTACCATCAACCAAAATAAGCTAGAATAAGGTTGAAATATTCTACTATGTGTGTGGTTCAATGTTGACCACAAACTCTCAAACTTGGTGACAACACTCTCTCAGAGGTTCTCTGAAATGGTTGGGATGGGATGACACCAAACCAACTGGAGAACTGAAAAAAGGAAGTGAACAGTTGCAACTTGCTAAACATTTCCATATTGACAATTGTTTTCCAAGTTAGCTAGAAGCTTGCACATGCTTTCACTAAATGAAGGTGCTCTTGATACCAATGGTTTTAGGATGACCACCAACTCTAGAGATTAGTTGAACATAGCTCTTCACAGGATCGCTTGTACTTCTCGCTTGTTACTGACATTCTTCATTCCCCCTTGTCATCAACAATGTGAGGAGAGGAGAGTCTCATGGTGTCACAGCTAGACACAAAACACATGAGTACTCTATGTCAAATATATATCTTATGTCTTTAGAATACATGCATATCAGAATCATGCATCTTTGAATCTGGTGGCTTCCCAAACTCGTTGTGTCTCAAGCTCGCTTGATATGACTTACTTGAGGAAGGTTGTGAGTGATTGTTGTCAGAAGGACAAGGATTCGAAACTTGATGCTTGGCATTATGTTCCCCTTGTCAGGTACAAAGTGGGGAGAACAAGATGTCTCAACTGCAATATGTGTCAATACTCATGAATGAACTCTCTGGTATGACTTATAAATCTTCTTGGTTGTTGAAGACCATTTCCAAGAAGCGATCCACCCATAGTGAATATTCTCTCTTACAGGTTTCTTCAAAATGAAGCATCTGGTTGATGAGTGTGTATGTTTTCCACATTACTTACAAGGGTGAAGATCAAAACAATGATCTTTCATGTAGCCAACTCGAGCATAGTGTTGGCATGTCAAACTTTGAACTGATGTGGATGAAGATGGACTCTCATTGATGAATCCAACACTCTGAAACTGAATAGGCTTGTAGAAATCAGGAATGTGAATTGACACTTCCTTGTCATATCCAAGGCCGATAATGTGCTTGTTATGGCTTATCTCTTCCCATGGTCTAATGATGGGCTTGGAAGGAACAAGAAAAACCTCTGCATGCATGTTTTCATCTTCATTTTCTTTCACTTATGTACTGGCGCCACTGATTTTCTCATGTGCTTCTGAGGTGACATCAATCTGTGCAGGCTGTAGAATTGGATCATAAAGAGGATTATTCTGAACATGAACAAGTTCAGAATGTCTTTCTTCTTGTTGAAGTTGCAACTCAAGCTTGAGGAACTCAAGAGTGTTTTGTGAATCTTGCACGCAATCTCAAATGTGAGCGAGTGTGTTCTTGTCGATCATGACAGTGTTGTTGACAGAGGAAAATAGTAGAGTGTTCAGTAACTCTACAAGGCCATTTAATCTCGCCATTGATAAACTATGACTGACCCAAATTTAACAAGGGAATCTTGCAATTCCACTCAACAACAAGACTTTGACTCATAAAATGAAAAGGATGTCGGGTTCAACCGAAAGTGTACCCAAGTACAATGCAGTTTTCTTTCAATTTTTGACACTTATAAAACTTACAAATTGACTCTTTGCAAGTTACTCCTTGATGCAAAATTTCAACTTGAATTGAAGAAGGAATTATTTACCTCCAAATTTATGCTGCTCACAATCCTCAATATCGCTGCGGTAACAGTCTCTCCCTTCTTCTTGTATGTCTACTATTTTCTTTGCTCAAACTTAAATGCAATAACTCACAACCTCATTCACATAGCTTCATGTGTGCTTGGATGAATATATTAAAGTGACTTATAATAAACACACATAGTTGCAAGTTGCAGTTCTAAATATTTAGTGATGAATCTTTTATACCTGATTTATTCTCTGATGATGATCTGCTCTGGTGTCAAGGACACTTAAACAAGAGGCCTTTGTTCAACAAATAATGATGCAAAAAAAATTAATCTGCAACAACTCCAACACAATACGTTCACTAGAAAAGAGTGGTCCACAGCCAATTCAAAATACTAATTTGTAGCTGCTCCAAAAGGATAATCTACAACCAAAATGAAGAACGATATGTAGCAAGAATGATCCATAGCAAGAACAATATGTAGCTTGAAGGATCTACAGTTGGAAAAATCTACAACAGTAGAATGTTCTGTATCAATTCCAAATGAATGTTCTATAGCAATGGAATGATCTACATCTAAAAACAATCTACAGCTACAATGATCTATAGCCAAACATCTATAACGGGCTCAATCAAGGAAACATGCAACTTCTATAACATGAATTGTCTCACTTCAATATGAACGGAGTTGCTGCTTCTAAGGTCCTCAATAGTCTTTGAAAATTGAGTGAATCACATCAACTATTCTTGGCTCAATGCAATACTATCAACGTAGCCTCTAGGAAAATAGAAATGAAGCTCCACATAGTATTCACAAACTATCAGTTGTCGAGCTTATTATTTAAGTGAGCTCAACCATAGACCCACGAGTTGGAAGGTTTTCCCAAAACCACAATTTCACTCAGTTAAAAACTTTAAAGAAAGACATCGGTGAAGATCTCACAAAAAAATAGGGTTTTAGTATGATCAACATGCAACACATGTTGCCTCAGCTCCATGTAGTTAAGAGTAGCAGCTCCATTGAGGGTGATGCACACTCCAATCATAAAGTATTCACCACACCTCAGTCACGGTCCACGTGATTTTGCACCAGCCAACAAGAAATGGAGAGGTTGCAACACGCACACTTTTCAACATTTATTCAACACTTCACGCACCAGCAGTAGAGAGCCCACGGGAACCGTGGGAGAGAGGTAGAAGCTCCAATAGAGCGCCTACACCACCTCAACGCATAGATACACCAATGTAGTAGGTTTGGAATCTACTACATCGACTTCAAATGATGCATCAAACCTCCTGATATGCTTGACAGCATGTGGAATGTAAGAATCTGCAAGAGATATAGAAACTATAGCAACTCACAATCAAACTCTCAAGTATGTTGCAAAGAAGAAGAGAAGGAGACACTCAATGATCACTCATAAGCACAGAAAAATAGACCAAATATCAGTATCATACAATGAATAACAATGTACGTGAATGAGTACAAGGAACTGCAAGGTGCATGATATAGGATTCGAATTAGCCAAGTAGGGCATTCGAATTCTTGAACTCAGAGTCTGGCTTGGATAATAGTGGATTCATCATCCAGTCAGTAGTATCAATCATAAATGGTAATGGTCAGTCAAGTGTGTCTAACTGAGTCTAACAGAACCACCTAGGCATAAATCGGGGAAGGGAGACTCCAAGGGAGGTGCATGAGGCTGTCACGGGGACAAGTGGCACTTCAAAAATAGCTAACTAGGAGATACAGGTAGTTAGAATGAGTGATCAGTGGAAGAACTAGTCATTCCAACCACCAACTAAGCAATAAATCCTGGTAGGTGAGAGAAGGTGCCCTAATTGAGTGATAACTGGTGGTAGGTGAGAAAAGGTGCTCAAAATGGATGTGGTAGGTGAGAAAGGTGCACTAGTCATGCAGAAAACTCAAAAAATGCGCATGAGGTAGGTGGGAGTCTAATCGGGGGCTGTAGACATGGATCTGGAGAGCTAGGAACAAGCTCTAGGTGCTAAGAGGACCACCATGGTGATGAATGGATGCATGAAATTGCATGCAATTGCATGCAAATGACTGCATGCATGCAAAAATGCATGTAGACATGCAAAACTGAAAAATGATGGGGAGAATATTCCAACACCCCCCCTCAAGCTATACTATGAGGAAATAACTAAAGAATAGAGCCCTGGTGACTAAGACCAAAGGTCACCCTGTAAGCAAGATAGGGCCTTGGTGACGGAGACCAAAGGTCACCCCGTATAATCAATCTAAATAAAAACTAAGTGAAGAAAGAGGGAAAACCTAGTGGGAAGAAAGCCCTTCCTCAAAACTAGACTGAAGGATCCTAAAGAAGCATATCATCTCTCACCCCTAAAGGAGGTAAGTGTCCTTTCTCAAAGAAGGATCTATACATCCGAAATGGATTAGGAATTTCACAAGGATGAATCCTTACATGTGAAAAATATGACTTGGTAGATCGAGAAGCAACGGTTTCCCATCGAAGAAGAGGATCAGTAAAGAAAGAAGGATGAAACCTCCCATGCTGAAACTCTGATCTAGATGATCTGGAAGAAGTGAATGCCCATCGAGGAAGAGGATGCCAAACATGTGAGATATCTTCAGGTTCTTGTGGATCTGGATCTCCCATTCGCTCATCTTCTTCATCAGTTGCTAGACCTTCAGGTTCTTGTGGATCTGGATCCAGCATTCCCTCATCTCTATCTGAAACATCATGTGAAGATGCATCATCACATCGAAACCCTGAATCTAAAATCTCATGAGGAGGAGCAAGTAAAACTGGCTCATCATCACATGCAAACTCTAAATCTGACATCACATGAGGAGAAGTAAGTAAAATTGGCTCATGCTCATCATCACTCGAAGTAGGAACATATCCAAAAATGTTGATGCCATGATGCTTCTCAAGAATATTCATGAAGTCTTCATCAAGATTAGATGAGCAGTGGAGGACTATAGGAGTTGGAACAATAGGTGTTGGATCTTCAGGTTCTTTTGGATCTGGATCCAACATTCACACTTCTTCAAGAGTCCTCTTTTTCTCAATCTCTTTTTGTGTATCCTTTCCCTTGATGGAGCCATGAGAAAATTTGTCACTTAGGAGACCATCAACCACATTTTGAGCTATCTTGTAGTTGAGATGAGACAGTCTAATCTCTTCATGAGTATGAGAGCGAAGAGCAGTCCTTTGAGAGAGGTAAGAAGTGTGAAAACTCATAGAGTTTTGTATTTTGATTTGCAACTCCTTTTGCAATGACTTCCCCTGAAATCATGTGTTGTACTTCGACCTCATATGGAGTAAAGATCACTCTTTTGGGTTCTCCAGTATGAGTCAGTTGAAATACAGAAAGAACATTGGCTACAAGACAAGGAACATAAACCACATCAGAAAAGTGACCATGATCAAGATCAATTCTTCCTATCCCCTGGGAGGAGACAACTAAATTGTTTCCCAAACTGATGGAAGGGCCAATAGAGCTTTCCAAACTAGAGAAGAGATCTATGGAGCAAGCCATATGGAAGGATGCTCCTGAATCTATGATGAGAGAAGAACCAGTTGATGTACTTGCTATGAGAGCATGACATCTTTCTTTTCCTTCGGATCCAAAAGATTCAGTATCAGGATCTTTCTTCCTTGCACATGCTGGTACAGGAAGGTTGTTTTCTTAAAGTAATTTAGCCATCAAATCTATATCCTTCTGCATGCAAACACTCTCAGGATGGGGCCCTCTATGGCAGTAAGTGCACTTTGTTTTTCCTTTTTGAGAATGTTTGGCCTTCCTATAGTTCGAAGCCCTCTCTGACTGATCTGGACTATCTGTAGACTTTGTACCATCCGATCTCTTGTCATAGATCTTTTGCTTTCCTTTACCATTCGCTCTCTCTGCAACTGTTGTTAAGATTCAATATGATAAGATAGATAACATCAATATTACATTTCAATTTCAAAACAATAGCATATACAAGATCACTGAAAGAACAACAAGCATAGCATAAACACAAGAGACACAACTTATCCTGGGAACCCTCATGGGGTAGAAAACCCATCAAGGCTTCCTCAATATAGATGATCAACAATACAAAGATGTATTCCCCAAACATGAAATCCTTCTCCTCTTATGCACAATTCACAAGTGAGTGAATGAGTGAGTGTGATAAATGAGGAACACAACTCCTCTATTTATACACTACTCCGACTTGTCTTTTACACTAACTAGGTCGGCCCCAACTTTAACCACTTAAAATAATGCTGACTAGGTCGACCCCACTAGGGTGGTCTAATAACCCTTTAACCCACATAACTTATACAGGGCCGACCCCACCAAGGTGGTCTAATAACCCAAGTTACCACATTCCAACAGAGGAATAAACATCTCCGGATATACAATAAAGTCCCGACGGAGGAATGAAACATCTCCGGAATAATAAAGTACAAATATAATATTCTTAGAAGTTACAATATTTCAACATTCCCCCTTAACAAGAAGAATATTATAACAACATCTGTAGAAGAAACGAGTCATCAACATCATACATGATACATCTATAAATCATTGGAAGCTTTCTCTAACACATCAGTAACTCAAACAGTTACTGGAACATCTTCAAGTCTTCAATACTGGAACACCAACATCTTCAGTACCGAGTCTTCATCTTCTATAGCATATGAACAACTACAACAAAATCATAATCTGGATCTTCTCGATTAACATCATCACCCGGATCTTCTCGATCAATAGCATCTAGATCTTCTCGATCAGCAGCATCACCTAGATCCTCTCAATCAACAGCATAACAACATCAACTGGATCCTCTCGATCAACAGCATAATAGCATCAAATCGATCCTCTCGATCAACAGCATAGCAGCATCAACTGGATCCTCTCGATCAAAAGCATAACAGCATCAACTGGATCCTTTCGATTAACCTCATAACAGCATCAACTGGATCCTCTCGATAAACAACATAATAGCAGTATACCCTGCAACACACATGATCCAATTACGAGATGATCAATCCCTCTCACTTTAGGACATAAGTCCAAGAATGATAAAATCCTAACACGTACATTTTGAACCAAATGTTCAAGAATGATGCAATCCTATCACGTACATTTTGAACCAAACGTTTAGGGATGATGCAGTCCTATCACATAGATTTTGAACCAAACATTAAGGGACGATGCAGTCCTATCACGTACATTTTGAACCAAACGTTCAGGGATGATGCAGTCCTATCACGTACATTTTGAACCAAACGTTCAAGGATGATGCAATCCTATCACGTACATTTTGAACCAAACGTTCAGGGACGATGCAGTCCTATCACGTACATTTTGAACCAAAGGTTCATGGACGATGCAGTCCTATCACATACATTTTGAACCAAACGTTCAGGGACAATGCAGTCCTATCACGTACATTTTGAACCAACTATTCAGGGACAATGCAGTCCTATCACGTACATTTTGAACCAAATGTTCAGGGACGATGCAGTCCTATCACGTACATTTTGAACCAAACGTTCAGGGATGATGCAGTCCTATCACGTACATTTTGAACCAACTGTTAAGGGACGATGCATTCCTATCACGTATATTTTGAACCAACTTTTCAGGGATGATGCAGTCCTATCACGTACATTTTGAACCAACTATTCAGGGATGATGTAGTCCTATCACGTACATTTTGAACCAACTGTTCAAGGATGATGCAATCCTATCACGTCCACTAGGGACCACTTCTTGGAGACATATGTCTACGGATCAATCCAGGGACTGAAGTCCAGGGATGATACAATCCCTCTCGTCCACTAGGGACCATTCATCGATCTCATCGTCGGTATCATTGACCTCATCATCAATATCAGGTATCCTTATCATCGATACCAGTATCTTCATCATGGACACAAGTATCCTCATCTTCAATACAGTATCCTCATCATCGATACAAGTATCCTCATCATCGACCTTACCATCGATGTAGGAAATCTAATCATCATCGATCATATCACTCCCCCTTTCGAGGAGGGTCCTTATGAACTACACCAATCTTGTCTCGGAAATACTCAAACTTTACCCGAGACAGAGGTTTGGTCAATACATCAGCAACTTGTTCGTCAGTGCTCACATACTCGAGCTTGATAGCTCCTTTCTGCACCATATCCCGTATATAGAAATACCATATCTCTATATCCCGTATATTCTCTGTAATCTTGATACAACTTTGGTTGTCACATAGGATCACAGTGGAGTCCATCTCTAAGTCAAACAATCCTGATGACAACTTCCAAAGCCATATCGCTTCACAACTAGCAGAGCAAGCAGCTATATATTCCTGCTTCAGCTATGCTAACAGTCATACTAGACTTCTTCCTGCTAAACCATGAGATCATGGCATATCCCAGACAATAACATCCGCTCGATGTGCTCTGCATGTCTGATACACTTCCTTCCCAATCAACATCTATGTAGTCATACAATCTGAAGTCATGATGTCCAAGATAATATAGACCAAAGTCTAACATACCCTTTAGGTACCTCATCACATGCTTTGCAGCTACCAAGTTAATTGTCACCTCCCCAATTTATGTAAAAATTTAAAAATTTTCTAAGTGTTCTTTTTTCCTTCAAAAAGGTCTAATCCCTATATAAAAAAAAAGCTTTGCAAAAAAAATAAAATTATAAATGTCTATTTAGTATCTAAATGCTTCATTAAATATTTACGCAAGGATGTTAGTACATACTTACAACAGATGGAATTACCTTTTTATATTAAGTGATTCTTATGCAATTTGTTGGAAATCGTATGGAACCCTTTATATGTAAACGACCAATATGATTGTATACTTTGTTTACAAAAACATATAACTAGAGACCTTCCAAGTATTGATAACATACTAGAGCATATTTAAATAATCCCATCATAAATTGAAGATTCACAACCTTGTCTCAAAGTAATACTTACATCTTTATGGTCCTCATGACATGTCCCTTAACAACATTCCACATGTACTATTTTAATAAAATAAACCCTTGCCAAGATACATTTGGAAAATATGATAAAACATCAACCATTAGGATAATTCATAAAAGGAAATATCATATAAACACCATGAAGGCACTTACACAAATAATAAAGTTTAAAGACAAACACATGAGACCAAAGATAACGTGGTTCACCCGTGTGTCACCCGTACATGAGCTAATCCACAAAAGGTTGGGTTTGTATTGATCATCAATAAATGAGAAATACAATGTGCAACGTAGAAGTTGCTTTTCCTCTTTCCCATTCTCTCTTCAAGTCTAAGTGTTATCATATTTATACTAAAGTAACACATATAATTTAAAGCAGAAATTCCCCTCTTTACTACATTCATTGGGATGACTCCTAATTACCATATTTAACACCATAATAACTTCTACTATAATATATGACAACACTCTTTACCCTTTTTTTTGAAAAGGGGTAGTATAACCTTTGTAGTTATGCATTGTTATATCTTATCAATAAATATATATATATATATAATATTTGCAAAACCCCTTTTACTTATGTAATAACATATCATATAAATCTTTATAAGTAAGCACATTTATCTTATTCCAGTTTTACTTTTATTCTTGAAATAAAAGGAGGGTGTTACCTTTATTATTTTATCCATACATTTAAAATACTGATATAGATGGTCATGTAATAGTATTGGTATTTATAAACCAAACAAAAGACCACACGAAGACAACACCAGAATTTAAGTGGCATTCAGGCTTTTGTTTGTAAAAAGAGATTAGTTTCCAAAAACAAATAGTAATACTATTACTTTAGCATAGAGGTAGACATTAACTAAAGTATAGTGTAGAAAATCTTAACCGACAAACCAAGGAAATATCATAACCAGTGAACTGTGGCATTTAACATGCATGGGAGTTTGTGGCCATGATGCAACCTAATCTCTGACTTTACAAAAGTCGAACGCCTCATTTGGGTATTACCTATGTACTATCAAAACTTCCCAAAAGGACAACGTAAAAGCATAACTCTACATGCCAAACTCAGGGATCTGCTATTTGTTTAAATAAAACATGAATTTAGATGAAAGACGCTTTGCCCATGCAGAGGTCTAGTTTTGGCCGCGTGCTAACTTTATTGCACAGAGATGACCCAAAAGTTGATACAAAGATTAGTTGTCAACACGACCAGCTACAGAGACTATTACTACAATTTGCAAGCAGTATAAAAGAAATCGACGGGGTCCAGGTTATGAGTTACGATTTACACAGATTCATGACAGATTCATGACAGTAGAAATTGAAATAAATAGTATAATACTGCAACTAAACGATCATTAAGATCGCCAATATTTGAGATAAATTTAAACAACAAAAGAAAGTAAAATATAATAAAAATAAACTTGGGATCAAGCGTTAGCTTTCCCTTCCTCGGAATCTCTCTTGATTTATGATGACGGAGGTATTTCACAACCTAGAATCAATGGGGATCTTGCTAATTCAACCATAGTGACACCCAGAATGGATCAATGTCTCATCCCATAAAGGCACGAAGGTTGAATGAATGTCACAACTCCGAGCCAGATAAAATGTATATAAAGTATAAACCCGAGGCGCATTCCCTATCTCAGAAAACGGTTTTAAAACGAGACGAAATCCTTAACGCATTAATCGTTTGCATAACCAAGTAAAGGGTAACTCAAAAAAAAGGGTTGGGTCTAAATAGCCAGGGATTAAATTACATAAAAACTTAACTTAAGAAAATACTTGGGCAGAGTTCCACCTCCTCCTCACTAGTACAGAGATAATCCGTCAATTTGTTTCGAATGCAGAGTTGAAATGCTTGCAGAGGAGATTCCTTATTCTTTACTGTAGTTTTTTTTTTCCTCTCACTCCAGAGCCTCTTCGCCACAGAGCTTCCCCAAAGCCTCTTTTCGAAAAACAACGTTACCTCTCACCACAACTGGCCAGAATCCCCGTTCGACACGCAGTATCCCATGTAGAAAAAGAGCTAAGATATTTAAGGTAAAACCCATGACAACTCTGACCATTCGATGTTTTCTACCTGCCACTCCCTAAGATCTTCCTCGAGGAGTCAGCGAATATCAACAATCCGCAGCCAACCATAAATGAACCCAAATGCCTTCACCTATTGCCTATTCCAGGGGTCACCACTCCCTTCTTTGCTATCTGCTCCCTCTCTCTGGACGTTGCTCCTACTAAAAGACTTTCGTCTTCCTCACGTTAAAGAGTCTTCCAACCCTAAATCAAAGGTGCTAGACTTTTGTGACAAATGGCTTACCTACAAGACAAAAAGGATTTCAAACGGAGTTTCGGTGCTCCACTAAGGAGGCCATCTCCTTAATTCTCGCAGAGTGGAATTGTAACTACCTTTAATCAAGTTTGAGTATTTATAACTCCACTCCTCTCTTCTTACTCGAGTAGGTGATTAGTCTCCTAAACGATTTTTATACTTAAATGTACATTTTTCCGTAAGGTTTTATTCTTTCCAAGGTGACGACAAACTTCCTTAAATTTCTCGACCATTATTAGTGTTTCTTTATCATACACCAATACAATTAAAGAATTCTACCTCTCTATACTACAAGCAAACCAAAAAGATACCAAAGCCTAAGAAAAATTATAAGGTAGTAATTAGCCGATTACATCATGCATCGTATATAGGTTAATACATACTTTCTAGAGACAAACTATGTAAGTGATGTTAATAAACGATGCACCCCGTAGTTTTTATTGCTTGCCACAACAATTTTACATAATTTTATAACATATATATATCTTTAATATTCTCACAATAATCTCACTACTCACTCACATATGAATATAATATATCTTAGTCATTTAACTTTTGTTACTAGCTAGCACTTTGTTTACTTTCTAATACATATGTTTATCCTTTTTCTTTATATATATAGACCTTTTAAACAAAGTCTTGGTGCACACAAAAGTTTATATGATATTCTACTACGTTAACATTTACTTATTTCTCATTTTAATTTCGTTTATTTTTATAATAGCTAAATAGTTATTACAACTTTATTTATTTAAATATATCTTTCTAAATGCATGACACAAATATATGTATAATATCCATCACTATCATTTTATATATATATGTATACAATGTACATTAAGTAGTTTTTACCACTATTTGTTGATCTCTCACAAATATAAATATTTATATAATACATATAATAAGCTAAGTTCCCTTTAGCAATTTAATGTACTCTAGCATTAGGATTAGAATAATTGAAGTCATAGTATCTTAGCTAGATATTTAAGGTGAATAATAATCCTACTAGGACCAACTTATATCCCCACCTTTCATAATCAATATCATAGGTCATGATATGGTCAACCAACACGTGGCTCCCTAGTCAATATCTTTTCTTATAGGTGGGTTTTGTCACTTATCGTTTCGTCGTATTACCAACCTTTAACCTTCTAGGATTAAACTAATACTTATAAACATAAAACTAGCTCGAGGTCCAATGGTGGGGCCTTGGCCTTGAGCTCCTCACCAGGGCCGTTTACATAATTCATAATTAAATTTACAAAAATAATAACAATTAGGGTCGAATTTGAGGGATGTTACATTAACACGTCTAGGTTCCACTAGATACTGACTCAAGGTGTTCACAGCAAAGCATATATCTAGCGTGGTATTCGCCAGATACATCAATGACCCAATAATCTGTCTGTACAGAGTTACATCCACTAACTCTGATGAGTCATCATCTAACAACTTAAAGTTGGAATCCATGAGAGTGGCCATGGTCGTACATTCCAACATGTCAAATCTTTTCAAGATTTCCACAGCATACTTTCCCTGGTTGAGAAAGATTCCTTCTGAGCCTTGCCATACTTCCAGACTTAGGAAGTAATGCATCAATCCGAGATCTTTCATCTCAAATTTTGTAGCTAGCTTCTTCTTGCTTTCCATGATCTGTTTCTCATTTCCTGTCAGAAATAGATCATCCACATACAATATTAGTATGATAGGTTCATCATCCATAACCTTAAGGTAAAGGATAGGATAAGCTTTACTTTTGGTAAATCCCTAGCATGTCAAGAAACTATCAATTCTCCCTTTGTGACTGAACATCATTCACACTCTGCATTGAGTGATCTTCTGCATATCTATCCGTGCCATCTCCCATCAGATGGGTCTACTGATATGAGCCTCAAGATCATTCGAACTCTATGGTGAGTTCCTTCTTGCATTCATCTAAGAATTTCATCTGTATATAGAAACCATCTTCAAACTTGTAGCAAAGGTTGAAATCCACATCACCCATGGTGGTCATTAATCTCATCAAATGACTATCGATCTTGGGTACCCGTACATAGCTTTCTTGAATCCTGGGAGTTTTTCTCGATTCGTACTTCTTCTTCAGTTAAACCATTAAGAGAATGGTCTTATATAGCCACTTGGAGCAACCATCTCGTCACGATCCTCTTCCTTTTTCTAAGAGAATCTTCTAGCCATGAGCCTTCTATAAATTGTTTGATTTGTAAGTCTTCTTGTTGAACATCCATCACTTGTTCAGTATTCATCATTCTTCATGATCTTTCCTACAAATAAAAGTTAATTACATGATTAGTAATACTTCATAATCATCAAATCATGTTGACATGATAGCCTATTATGCATACAGATATGATTCACATAGTTATGCAACTATCTTGACCAGTACTTTGGCACAACACTTTTCCATATCCTGTATGCATACAGTGGCTATCTAGATGCCTTCTATCTCTACCAGAACATACTAACAAGAGCGTGCACAGCTCTCAGCATGTCGGCAAAGAGGTTTCATTCTAGACAAGCAACAATGGAATGTTTGTCCAACTTACCCATCATATGCAAATTAGTAGTATATTGTTCAATGCTATATGAATGCTTATCCTATGCATGATACATTTACTGATTCTATACATACAACTATTAATATCATTAACTTCAAGAAGTAATTCAAATACTTATATTTTTATGTCTTGTGAGGTTTCTTCCTTCTTGATCTCTACTTCCCTTCCATGTCATGATAGTCTTATGAACTTGTGTCTTTGAGCTTCTATCCATCCTGGACCATTATGCATGCTTAAGTGTGCACTAGTGTCACCATCATGATCTCATACATATTCATTAGTATAGTATCAATATTATCAAAGCATCATGATTCAAAATCATCTTAAGCATGTATGGTCATGATCATTTTATGCATAGGTATACTTATCTAAAATCCCAACACAAGGTAGGATTCTAACTTGATATAGGAAAACATACATGTATTTCCTCAAGTCATACCTGTCAAGATTGCTTGTAGTCTTCTTATGTAAGGCCTTAACCTCATCTCCCTCTGGAACTGGAAATTCTTCACTTATGCAGGTGTCTAATTCATTCTCTTCTAGGATTAATCCAATCCCCTTCTATTTGTTGAAACTGGATCTGGAGCTGGATTAGGGTTTGTCAAAGAAACCCTAAAAATTCAAACTGTGAATTTCAAACTTCTGATTGGATGAAAAGATGCGCCTTGCAGAGCCGATCAAGCCGGTATACTTCAATTTTGAAATCTCCAAAATTTGACCCCTCAAAATTGACTTTGAAATTTTCGAATCTGTAGCTTCTGTCAAATTCTAGTTTTCTCGTCAAAATCCCAAACTAGGGTTTGATAGAGCCCGAGGTTCTACCCAACCAGAAACTTCAATCTTGGGCTCAAAATTTTTATTTTGATGGGGAGCATCCAGCTGTGGTCTCGGATTCCAAAAATTCCAACTTTCTCCGAAAGCCTAATTTCCCGCAGCAGCGACAAGCCAAAAATGAGAATGCTCAAAATCCAATTCTTTTCCACAGAACTATGTGCCTTATTGTTTCTGGCGTAACTCAGAAATGTCGGATCTTCAGGGTCTGAAAATTCGGCCTATAGTAGCCTGACCTTTCATCTTTCGAACCCCACATGTTTGAGCTTTAATGGATTCTCTGAGAGAGAGTTATGCCAAGTGTCGCAACATGACCTGTTTATGGGATAAAATAGGATAGCGAACTTGTACGAAGTGCCACGTGTCACTGGTTCAACTTCGGCCTCTCAAAATTGGACCTGTGAAACTAAATTCCGTGCACTTACTGCCACATTTTACAGAATTTCATTTGGAGCTTCCTATCCCAAGTTGTGACCTTTTTTCCTAGGTCATATGTTTATGATTGAGATCTGGAAGAGGCAGAAACCCTAAATTGTACGAATCATAAAACATAAAGTACAGGGAATTAGATGTTGTGGTTCAGACACAAGATACATGGGGATCTTATATTCGACTTGTAAAAGTTTCAGATCCTAAACCTTTTCCAAAATGGATTTATAGAAAAAATTCCATGATGACTGGTTTTTTTCTATATCAAGCCCTAGCTTCCAATTTGTCGCAAGTGCAACAAGTGTCATAAATGCCATACAATGCCTTCCTTCAGGCTAGATCTAATACCATGTTAAGATTCAATATGCTAAGATAGATAACATCACTATTACATTTCAATTTCACAACAATAACGTATACAGGATCACTGAAAGAACAACAAGCATAGCATAAACACAAGAGACACAATTTATCCTGGGAAACCCTCATGGGGTAGAAAACCAAGAAAAGCTTCCTCAATATAGATGATCAACAATACAAAGATGTATTCCCCAAACATGAGCTCCTTCACCTCCTATGCGCCATTTACAAGTGAGTGAATGAGTGAGTGTGATAAATGAGGAACACACCTCCTCTATTTATACACTACTCTGACTTATCTTTTCCACTAACTAGGTCGGCCCCAACTTTAACCACTTAACATAATGTTGACTGGGCCGAACCCACTAGGGTGGTCTAATAACCCAAGTTACCACATTCCGACGGAGGAATAAACATCTCCGGATATATAATAAAGTCCCAACGGAGGAATGAAACATCTACGGAATAATAAAGTACAAATATGATATTCTTAGAAGTTACAATATTTCAACATTTGGAAGGGTTGAATCCAATTTGGGTTTGATCATTCCCATCAAAATCAAGTTCTCTTCCTCTTGAGTATTGGGTGAAATCATCAAATGAGGGAAACTTCCATCTTGGAATGGACAACCTAGCTGACTAGACAGTAGAGACAAAAACTGAGAAGTTTTCCCCCAACTTTAAGAGAATGGAAAGTATAAGCTGCTTGTCTTCTTTCACTATCTCATATCTTTTCAGCTGGGATATCAAGCTTTTGAAATTGGTGAGAAAGGAATTAATAGATTCGAAGCTGTTAGGACTCAAACATATGAGCTCATTCTCCAATTTGTGTCCTTGCATATCATCTTTCGGTCCAAAAAGGGATTCGAGCTTGTCCCAAACCTCTTTAGGAGATGTAAGATCGATGACATGGAAGTGAAGATCTTCAGAAATTGAGAGAAGGAGGAGACCAATTGCTTCATCAATCCTATCCAAGTACTTGGACTTTTCAACTACACTGGTTGGTTCTACCATCGTTCTATTGAGTATTCGGGTGAAGCTCTTTGATCTCATGAAGAGAGTCATTTTGGATTTCCACTCAACATAGTTGGAAGATGTAAGCTTTAGATCCATATGAACAGAGAAAGTCGAATGTTGAAGAAGATTATGAACGTGTGAATAAACCTGCAAAACAAGAAGAGTTGTGCTGATGGCGAATGCTACACTTCAACTAAACACACCTTAAGGACACTTGGCACATAGACTAAGTACTTCACACCTGGCTAGACCTCACTGTATTTCTCCAATGAATTCAAGTAATAGCACCAGGATTTGCTGTGGAAACTCAGAGTCTTCTGGTGCAAAAGTGAAAGATAGTTGCTCAAAGAAATACTCAAACTACTGTTGCTGCAATTGCTGCAATGGCTGCAATTCGAATAGTTGCTTCCTGCTCTGATACCATGTAAGAATCTGCAAGAGATCTAGCAACTGTATCAAATCACAATCAAACTCTCAAGTATGTTGCAAAGAAGAAAAGAAGGAGACACTCAATGATCACTCATAAACACAGAATAATAGACCAAATATCAATATCATACAATGAATAAGAATGTAAGTGAATGAGTACAAAGAACTGTAAGGTGCATGATATAGGATTTGAATTAGCCAAGTAGGGAATTCGAATTCCTGAACTCAGATTCTGGCTTGGATAATAATGGAGTCGTCATCCAATCAGTAGTATCAATCATAAATGGTAATGGTCAGTCAAGTGTGTCTAATTGGGTCTAATAGAACCATCTAGGCATAAATCGGGGAAGGGAGACTCCAAGGGAGGCGCATGAGGCTGTCACAGGGACAAGTGGCACTCCAAAACTAGCTAACTAGGAGCAACGGGTAATTAGAATGAGTAATCAGTGGAAGAACTAGTCATGCCAACCACCAACTGGGTGATAAATCCCAGTGGGTGAGAGAAGGCATCCTAACTGAGTGATAACTGGTGGTAGGTGAGCAAATGTCTCCAAACTGGTTGTGGTAGGTAAGAAAGGTGCACTAGTCATGCAGAAAACTTAAGGAAGGCGCATGAGGTAGGTGGGAGGCCAATCAAGGGCTGCAGATAGGATCTGGAGAGTTAGGAACAAGCTCTAGATGCTGGGAGGACCACCATGGTGATGACTGGATGCATGCAATTGCATGCAAATGACTGCATGCATGCAAAAATGCATGCATACATGCAAAACTGAAAAATGATGGGGAGAATATTCCAACATGGAATAGTTGAGAGTGGACCTTGTCCTTTAATAGAAAACATAAAGTTGATGCAAATAGTAGAGTCCCAGAGACCAAAATAAGTAGTAGTGCAGCAGAGAGGGATCCCGCAACTCCAGTATTCAAATGGGATCATGCTCCATCAATGGGCTCATGCTCAAAATGCATCTCTTTACACATGTCTCTCCACTTAGTTTGTCAATGCGCTAGAGATTACCAATGCAATAGCTCCAAAAAGGGAATTCACCAGACTTTGCAGTGTTCCTTTTTTTTTCTTTTACAAGAAGCAACGAGGGAGAGGGACGGTTGCTCCACGGTGGTCGTAGGTCTTCACACACGTTTTAAGTAACAAGACCGGTATCAAGATATGGAGTGCATAGGTATGGGTATCAATCCCATATCTATATTGTCAATGTGCAGATCTCATGCTTCTTCAATAGTGAAAGAATGTGGAGGCTCCAATTCAAAAACAACAGAACTCGGACATCAATAAATCACAATATCAAGAGCCAACATATTTATGCTTACTCTCCATCGCTATGATGATAATGATGTTAATGTCAACCATCGATAAATGGTCTTTATTTCTCTGCAACTTCGAACTAGATCCACAATTATGGAGATAGTGAAAAAACCAGATGCTCTATCAAACAATCATGTTATCCATTGAACATCGCCCACATTTTATAGCGATTCTACTTTGGAATATTTGATGCATTTGAACCCTTGCAAATTCAATGGAACTAGAACCCTCATTCATTCAAAGAAAAAATTCAACACAATAGCTCCACTGCAATCTTAGCTCAACTCAAAACACAGTATCGATCTCCAGGAATGGATTCTTTTATGTCCATTAATTTTCAGGCATAAAATGCACCTTTCTCCAACATAGATGTTTATGTAAGATCCACAGACCATTTTCAATCACGTAAGCCACCAATTGGCCTGCAAGTCAAGGGAATTCAATGAGGTGATGTGCATAGAAAGTTCTTCACACGAATATTCACATTGGTGTTTTTCACACAAATATCCAATGATTTGGGAAACAAGAAGAAGAGGTTCAACAAAGTCTCCAAAGATTGATCCCAGCTCCACACTGCAACACCAAACAACAATGATACAGCTCACGGAAGGATCCTTCACTCATAGTATTGGATCCACACATAGTCGAGGTCACAGTCCACACGTAGCCATGGTATGAATGCCATATATTCATGAAATTACATGAAGAGCCACCAATAAATACCAAATCCAATAAATGGTACACAATGATTAAACACAATCAGATAATAGATACACTCTGTCATTCCATACCATACCAAAGAGGCTTTGAACGTTGATTATGAGATCGATACCCAATTTGAAAGGAGTCGCACATACTTCACTCTATTCTCATGTGGATGAAGCTCTCACAGGCCTAAGAACAAGGAAGGCTTTGATACCAGTGATAGAAGCCCCTTAGGGTAGGTGAAGAGATTGGATAAACACACAACCAAATACACCATGAATAATTAACACAAAGACAAATAGAATAGCATGAAAGAACACCATATTTCATTAATATATGCACATATAAATACAATAATATGTGACCCTTTGGATTCATATTCCAAGGAATCGCTTGGACTCCCAAGTGATTGTTTGTCTCCCAACTTGATGGATTAGTTTCCAACAATTTCAAGATGATATCATGCTTATTATATTGTGGTAGGGGGGTACTCAGAACACACCTGCAGCTTTTGGTCAGGTAAACATGGTTGTCATATTAACACTACATTTTTTCTTCATTAATCACATTTATTAGACATGGTTCACTTTTTTACTTTTCAATATGAATATGTCTTGCTTCTTGTATAATGGCTGGCTGACCGTGGGAAGTCACCAATGGTGTCGCATCAGGTAAATGTTAGCGTAATAGTACCTAATACCATCAATGTAATAGTAACCACAATTCATGATTATATTATAGTTGTTAACATTTGAACTTTTTAAAGCTTATGAGCTCAATATTTCAAGATGATATTATGCTTATTGTATTGTGGCATGGGGGTACTCAGAACACACCTATAGCTTCTGGTCAAGTAAACGTGACTGTCATATTAACACTAAAGTTTTTCTTCATTAATCACGTTTATTATACATGGTTCAATTTTTACTTTTGAATATGAATATGTCGTGCTTCTTGTATTGTGACAGGCTGAATGTGGGAAGTCACCAATGGTGTTGCATCAGGTAAATGATAGCGTAATAGTTCCTAAACATGATTAAAGTAATTATTTTTTCTATTATATGCATGTGATTGTTTTGACGTGAATTTTTGTAATGATAAAAATAAATTAACTACTTTTATTGATTGATGTTTGTAGAGAACACCACAACAGGATAATGAGGTGGTCACTGAGGAAGATATATTTTATTCAACTGACCCAATGGAAACTGTGAGGAAGGATTTGAAAAAGTCCAATTAAGAACTTCTTAGATTGATTGTAATCAGACCCAGGACTGAAGAAATCAAAGCAAGAATTGATGACTTGAGGCAAAAAATAGAACAATACGCTGTAAGTGGCATCTTTGAAATATTTTATGAACTATGACATATATTCATTTATGTTATTTTAGTTCTCTATTTTTTATATGATCTAATCAATTAAAGTTTTCTTTTTGTAGGAATATTTGGCGATAACACCTGTGCATCGAGTACAGGCTGTAGAGGTCGGTATTGGTATTAGCGATGGTTCAACACATCGTCAATCTACCATACCAATAAGGATATTTGACTCTCCTAACCAAAAATTCCCTTTAGATGCTATGACCTCACAGTATGTTGGAGATCCATAGGGCCCTTAACCCACTACTACTTCACAGGATGTTAGAGAGGACAGTAGCATCGAATATCAAAGTTGCTATCCTCGAGCATTGCGTGTGGTTAGTAGGGGCCATTGCTTTTTATCTTCTTGGTGGACTAGGACTATGTTCCAATCAAGATACCGAACATGCTGGTATTATTTAATTAAGTCAATGTTTTTTTCATGTAATTCAAAGCCACATACCTCAAATTATTTTTAATTAATGATCATATTGTTTTTGCGGGAAATAATATTTTTTATAAGAACCTAAATGAGAAGGATTTGGAGATTTTTGGTCCCACCATTCGTACACAGTGGAATGCCAAAAATGACAAATTGAAAGATGATCTGATGAACCACATGGTCAGCTTGTTAGGTGATACCTTCAACAGAAAAGGTGTCACCACAGCAGCTGGCTTATATTTGAAATATGTCAGGGAAAATTATAGGGACAATTTACAAATTAACCATAAGTATGAGTGTCCTCTGATGGTTCTAGAGAAGGAGTGGAATGCGCTCATGGATGATGCAAAGGAGAAGGAATTGAGAAAACAAGGAAATACCAAGCCACTTGGTTCAAGAAGGTATGACATATCATATTTTCAATGAAAAATGTTTAATTTTTTTCTTACTTTTAAATATATTTAAGTTGCGATATCTAACATATTTGAAACCTTTCATAGGATCCCCAACAACTCTAAAGCGACAAAGGAAAGAGTTGAAAAACATGGGCATCACAAACTGGTCCAAGGTGGATATCAAACTAAGGGCATGAATTGTAAGAATCAAACGATCATTATTTGTAGCAAAAAAAATTGTAACTGTAGTGAACCGATAATTGATTTATCACAAGCAATTTTCATGGAGTTATGCATTGCAGGGAAATTATTTTCAAGAGGTAGCCACTAAAGAATACTTGAGGCTCGACTTCAAGTATGGTTTTCAACATGTGTTGGAACGTCGAAAAAGCTTGGATAAAACCCCAATTTCCCCATTGATGCACACAGAGGTAAATAAAACCAATAAGGCCATCATTATAATGTACTTGTGTAATCTATTCATGAATGATTACATTGAAAAATAAATGTATTTTTTTTTCAGGGTGAGAGCAACAAAAGAAGCGAGGGTAGCGATACCGAACAGGTACCACATGATGGTGGGGAGATGCCTCATGGTGGTGGCGAGAAGCATAGCCATTCAAGTATGTATGTTATAAAACAAAAGTATTTAATATGATTTTAAATATATAATTGATGACATGTACAAATAAATTTTCTTCCATGAATGGCAGAGCATGTTGTTAAATTTTGAGCATTAATTCACAATACTCTAGGATCTTCACTGAGAGAATAACATATACAGTATATCAATGCATAACAATCACAATAAGCATGACAAGCATCACAAGAATCAAAAGCATGAGAGACAAGAGACACAGAGTTTCCGTGGGGAAAACCCTAAGGTGAAAAACCCCACAACTTCCTCAGAGATAGAGAGAGAAATGGCTCAACCAAAGTACAACCAAAATACACTGAGATAGTCTCCTAGTAGCAGATGATCCTCCTCCTCACTAGTGCGCCACTTTTTGAGTGAGAGAGAGATACTTTTCCGAATGATCTAAATAGAGATCTCCTGATCTCTATTTATACTAACCTGTTTGCCCAGTGACCTTATGGGGTCGACTTGTCTAGATAGGTACATTCACATTATAATATATATATTTCAAGGCCGACCCCACACATGGTGGTCTAATAATCCATCGGCAAGTACACACACTTGCGAAAACTTGTCAATCCACATGACGACACTTCCTTATAGAGGAACAACACATCTCTAATAAGGGTACAATAAATATATATGAAATACATAGATGAAATACATTCCGAAGTTACATATACATCAACACTCCCTCTTAAGTAGGAAGGTATTTCTCGACACAGATATGCTAGACAAGTCTTCTTCTCGGGATCATCGTCATCATCATCGTCACTGCTGCTGCTATCTCAACCAATCTCTGACTCTACTCATCATAGGAAGTTCTACAGAGCCAGTCCTTTTTCATACTGGATGTAGGCCCACCACCTGCAGGTCTTCGTCATCACTGTCCATACTGTGGAATCCTCAGGACTTATTACGTGCATCACAAAACCTCGAAAGAGCATCCCAGGCTATTATGAGCACACGGCTCTACCTATAGGATCTCCCAGGGCCATATTATATGTGACCTCACCACAAAACCTCGCAAGAGCATCCCAGGCTGTTACGAGCACATAGCTCCACCTATAGGATCTCCCAGGGACAGATTATATGTGGTCACCACAAAACCTCGCAAGAGCATCCCAGGCTGTTACGAGCACACAGCTCTACCTATAGGATCTCCCAGGGATAGATTATATGTGGTCATGGAAAAACCTCGCAAGAGCATCCCAAGACTGATTACAGGCACACAGCCCAACCTATCAGATCTCCCAGGGACATATTATGTGCCATATTACAAAACCTCGAAATAGCATCTACCAGATATCCCAGGGATAGATTATATGCCAGAGGCAAAACCTCGAAAGACTATCTGCAGATCTCCCAGGGCCATATTATATGTCCTCACAGAGCAAAACCTCGAAAGAGAATTTGCTAGATATCCCAGGGCCAAATTATATGCCATAGGAAAAACCTCAAAAGACTATCTGCAAATCTCCCAGGGCCAAATTATATGCTCATCTGCACAACCTGATCCACGGCCATAGAGTATCAACCTGATACTCACCATACATCATCCTGATGTACACATGATCATCCTGATCATCATCACTGCAACATCCTGCTGCATGTCGTCTGGAGCAAAATCCTGAAGCTCGTCATCCATGATCATCCTGATCATACAATGCATCTACCTGATACATACCAAGTATCTACCTGATACATATCATCATACATGATCCACCTGATCATACAGTGTATCCACCTGATAAAAATACAAATACATGATACATATCACCATACATGATCCACCTGATCATACAATGTATCCACCTGATACATATATAGATACATGGTCCAAGCATCCAACATGATGCATACATACATATAAATGATCCAACTGATCATATCCAGCATCCAACACGATGCGTACATACATATACAAATGATCCAACTGATCATACACAGTAGAAACCAGAACATCATCCTGATGCTCATCATCCAACGCTTACATCCACAGCCATGTGAAGGATCCTCCTTCCAACATGCTTGGAATGGCTTCAGCAAATGTGTCCATCACTTCTTCCTCGAAGTGTCATCAATCCGAAGAACACCAAGCCTCTCTCTGAAGTACTCGAAATTCACCCTGGCTAGTGGCTTCGTTAGCACATCTTCAATCTGGTCGTCCATCGCAACATACAGGAGCTTCACAGCTCCTCTCTGCACCATATCCCTGATATAGTGATATTTGATCTCTATGTGTTTCAACCTGTCATGAAACACTGGGTTCTCGGACAGCTTCACACAACTCCAGTTATCATAGAAGATACTAGTAGCATCCAGCGGGAGATCAAATAACTCAGACAGTAGCTTCCGTAGCCATACTTCCTCACAACTAGTTGAACAGGATGCAACATACTCTGCCTCAGCTGTACTCATTTCTACACAGGACTGCTTCCTGCTAAACCAAGAGATCACACCTGATCCCATACTGAAGCAACACCCAGATGTGCTCTTCCTATCTGCAGCACTACCAGCCCAATCGGAATCAACATAACCCTGCAGGTTAAACTTTTGATTCGCCTCATACTTGAGCCCATAATCCACTGTATCCTTCAGGTACCTCAGAACATGCTTTACAACAACTAGATGAACACTCCTCGGATCTATCAGGAACTGACTCAATGTGTTCACCGCAAAGCAAATATCTGGTCTAGTGTTCGTCAGGTACATCAAGGACCCAATCATCTGATGATACATAGAGACATCAATCGGCTCAGATGAAGCATCACATAGAAGCTTCAGATTTGATTCCATAGGTGTGGCCATGGCCTTGCAATCCATCATCCTGAATCTCTTCAGGATATCTACTGTGTACTTCCCTTGACCAAGGAAGATCCCACTTGTACTCTGCCACACCTCCATACCTAGGAAATAATGCATCATTCCCAAATCTTTCATATCGAACTCGGCAGCAAGCTTTCTCTTAGTATCTGTAATCAAGTTCTGGGAGCTTGCTACAAGCCATACAAGGCTTTCTTCAATCTGCACACATGTGACTCCCTGTCAGGTCTTGGGACTGCATCCCAAACATCTTCTTCATGATCGACGAATCATGGCATTCCATTTCTTCATCCCAGATCCTGGGAACTTCAATATCTTCAATATCTTCAATAGATATCTTTGTTGCTGGAACAAATGTTGTAGTCCTTTTGTAGGTGAAGATATACGGTCTTTCCTACAAAACAAGTTAAATTGCATGATTAGAAACATCTCATAATTTTCAGAACAAATTCTTTACACATAAATAAATATGTCATGCAGTCATGCAGTTATCTTAGCCAATGCTTCAATACAACATTTATCCATGTTCCACAACTTTCTAGATGCCTTCCAGTCTCTACCAGATTGTTAAGAGTTTGCACTACTACCAACATGTCAGCAAAGAGGTTTCATTCTAGATAAGTAGCACTGGAATGTTGTATAGTGCCATAGGCCACTTACCCATCACATGCATATTAGTAGTATACTGTTCATTAATCTAATATGCACAATGCATCTCCTAAGTCTAGGAACATAAGCATAATATTATTTAAACAAACAATACTAGGAAAGAAATGATAATTGAAATACTTATCTTTGTTTGTTTGTTGGGTGGACTCCCTCTGAGTCTTTGCTTCCTAGCAGGAGCTACTGAAGTAGCTTCTTCTACACCTTTCTGTTGTGGAATGTAGGAAGATGGTCAACTCTCTTTGAAAATCTGCATCCTTGCAGGAGCTACTGGAGTGTGCTCCCTCTTGATCTTTGCTTCCTGGATTACCTGTCCTTGAACTTATATTCATCCTTGCTGACATCAATCTTCTTGAACCCTGGAAAGTATATTTTGTAAGCCTTCGAGATTTCACTGTAACCCACAAAGATACCCTTCTTTCCTGAAGGATCTAGTTTAGTCCTCTTTTCCTTTGGGACATGAGTGTATACTGGACAACCAAATATTCTAAGATGGCTGACTTCAGGTTTCTTACCAGAAAAGGCCTCTTCTAGTGTCTTGTTGTCCAATATCTTGTGGGGTGTTCTGTTCAACACATATACAGCTGTTCTAGCTGCTTCTGCCCATAGATGCATAGGTAGATCCTGGTCATGCAGCATTGCCCTTGCTGCTTCCATGATTGTTCTGTTCTTCCTTTTTGAAACTCCATTCTGTTGAGGATTATAAGGAGCAGTCAACTCCCTCTTAATCCTTGAATCACTACAAAGCTTCTTGAAGTCACCTGAGGTGAATTCTCACCATTGCCGGATCTGAATGTTTTGATCTTCTTGTCAGTTTGATTCTCCATCAAAGTTTTGAATTCCTTGAATTTATCAAACACTTCATCTTTGTTCTTCAAGAAGTATACCCAAGTCTTCCTGGAGAAGTCATCAATAAATGAGACATAGTAACTATACCCACTCAGAGAACTGGATGACATAGGACCACATACATCTGAGTGGATGATTTCCAGGATGTCTTTTGCCTTGCTTTCACTGCTTGGGAAAGCCTTCTTAATGTTCTTACCTTTTGCACATCCTTTGCAAACACCTTCATGTTTGGTCTTGATTTCAGGAAGACCCTCTACAACCTTGCTTGCAATTGGAAGTGCCCTATAGTGCATATGAGCAAGTTTTCTATGCCAAAGTTCACTTGGATCCATGGATTCATGTACCATGGCATGTTCAGGTTGTCCCTTCAATTTATACAAACCTCCCTCTTGCTCTCCAATCACTACTGCATCATCAATTGTTTTACCCTTTGGCCACATTAGGACTTGGCCATCTACAAATGCAACCCTCATACCTTTTGCATACAATGCAGAGATGGAGAGTAAGTTCTTCTTGAGCCCAAGTACATAAAGGACTTCTTTCATCTTCAAACATTTTCCAGAATCTAGGTTGTAGGAGGCTTCACCACTTCCTTTGATTGGGTATTGATAATCATCCCCAAGTTTCACCTTATGAGGTGATTCATGTTTAGATAGATGTTGATGTATATGTAACTTCGGAATGTATTTCACATATATGTATATTGTATTCCTATAGAGATGGTATTATTCCTCTATAAGGAAGTGTCGTCATTTATATTGTAAGTGTCGTAACTTATACTTGATGGGTTATTAGACCACCTTATTTGGGGTCGGCCCTGTATAAGTCATGTGGGTCAAAGGGTTATTAGACCACCCTATTGGGGGTCGGCCCACTCAGCATTATGTTATGTGGTTAAGTTCGAGCCTACATGAGTTAGGTAAAAAGGAAAGTCAAGTCAAGTATAAATAGAGTGCAGGAGGCACTCTATTTACTCACTCACTTCTCACACATGCTCTCAAGGAGGAGAGGCGCACTTATGGAGGAGGAGGATTGCTGCTAGGTTATGGCTATCTCTATTGATTGGTTGTATCATTGCTCTATCTATCTCTGAGGAAGTTATTGGGGTTTTTCACCTTTATGGTTTTCCCCAAGTAAATATTTGTGTCTCTTGTGTGCTTGCATTATTGTCTCCATGATTGATATGCTGTAGATATGCTGTACATGTTGTTCTCTCAGTTAAGATCCTAGATCAGATTGAAGTAAATTCTGAAAATTTAACATGGTATCATAGCTAGCCTGAAAGAAGGCATGATATGGCATGTATGACACTTGTTGCACTTACGATGCTAGGGCTTGATATAGTAAAAACCAGTCGTCGTAGAACTTTCGCTATAAATCCGTTTTGGCAAAGGTTTCGGATCTGAAATTGTTACAGGTTGAAGCTAAAATCTCCAGGTACCTTGTGTCCAAAGGACAACCTCTAATTCGTTGTACTTTGTGATTTATGATCTGTACAATATAGGGTTTCTGCCTCTTCCAGATCTGAGTCAAAATCAGGTGACCTTGGGAAAAAGGTCATAACTTGGGCTAGGAAGCTCCAAATGAAATTTCGTGAAAAGTTACAGGTAGTAAACAGGCCGAGATATCTCAGAAAACTTTTTCAGAGGCCGAAGGTCAAACAGTGACACGTGGCACGCCGTACAAGTTCGCTCTCCTGTATTATCCCATAAACAGGTCACGTTGCGACACTTGGCATATCTCTCTCTCAGAGAATCCAATTGAGGTCAGACCTATCAGGATAGAAAGATAACAGGCTGAGCTATCTCAAAAAACTTTTTCATAGGCCGAAGGTCAAATAGTGACACGTGGCACGCCGTACAAGTTCGCTCTCCTGTATTTTCCCAAAACAGGTCACGTTGCGACATTTGGCATAACTCTCTCTCAGAAGATCCAATTGAGGTCAGACCTATCAGGATGGAAAGCTAACAGGTCGGGCTATCTCAGAAAACTTTTTCAGACCCTTTGGATCAAAAATTTCGGAGTTACACTAGAAACAATCAGGTACATATTTCTGTCAAAACAGAATTATTTTTTGGTACCTTCATTCATGGCTTCCGGAATTTAGGGCTTTGAAGAAAGTTGGAATTTTTGTAATCGGAGACCACGGCTGGATGCTACTCATCAAAATAGAAATTTAGAGACCAAGATCAGAATTTTTTGCTGGGTAGAAGGCCGGGTTTGATCAGACCCTAGTTCGGGACTTTGATCAGAAAAATGGAAAATTAGGGCTTCTGTAAAAATGGGAATTTTTGAAATCTGTGACCACGGCTGGAAGCTCCTCAGAAAAATAGAAGCTTAGAGATTTGGATCAAACATTTTGATTGGGTAGAAGAGTGGGCTTCATCAAACCCCAGTTCAGGGTCACGTCCAGTGAATCTGGAAGTTTCAAAGGCAAAATTGAGGAGTAAAACTTTGCAGTCTTCAAATTCTGAATATACCAGTTTGATCAGTTCATCAAGGCGCATATTCCTATCCTTTCGGAAGTTTGAAATTCAAAGTTTGAATTTTTGGGGTCTCTCTGACAAACCCATATCCAGCTCCAGGTCCAGTTCTTGCAAATCAAGTGGATTGGGTTAATCCTAGAAGAAGATGGATTGGTCACCTGCATAAGTGAAGAAGTTCCTATTTCAGAGGGAGATGAGGCTAAGGCCTTACATAAGAAGATTTCAAGCGATCTCGACAGGTATGACTCATCGAGGTATGTTTCGATATTTGTCCATGATTAAGTTTATGGTATGTTTGTCTTCATGTTATTACGGTTAGTACAATTTTGATTTGTCGTATAACCTTAACAAAATTATGAATGCATGATAGAAGATATTCATTGGTTAGGGTGTTGACACTTATGATTGTACTAATGCATTATGGTGTTGTATGAGGTTTATGTTGTCTACTAACATGAAAGGTACACCAAGAAAGACAAATCATGTTCTGGTACAAGAACATATGATCATGATAACATGAGGACAAAGATTCATCCATTGTCATGGATCTCATAGAAGATCCATTTACGAGGTATGTATAACTTGATTTTGTAATAGTTAACCTATGAGATATACAGGTTACTAGCACAAGTCATTGAAGAAGAACAAGAAGACATCATGTGAGTATGTTAGACATAAATAGCTAGCATGCTAATCCAGGTATGTTTTTCCTATATCAAGATAGAATCCTACCTTGTGTTAGGATCTTATACTGTTGTTGATAATGATTATTCATGAAGTCATAGGTTTGAATAATCATGATTGTATGCATATTATGTTTCTTACCATAATTGATGATATGACTAACCAGAAGAATCATGATGGTATAGGTTTGAGTAATTACAGGTTTAGACATGTTATGTTTCTTATGATTTGACTAACCATAAACCTTGAATGCTAATGCTTATTATTTCTGTTTGAAATGATCATGACTATACATGCTTGAGATTATTGTGTTTTAATAGTATACTAATGAATGTATGATTTTATATGAGATCACAAGGATAACACATTCATGATACTAATAAGCATGCATAGGGACCAAGGATGAATATGAGATTCAAGAACAGGTAATCCATGAAGCAAAGATCAAGAGGGAGTACATTCCAGTGGTTTATTCAAGGATGCAAATATTCAGAGGGAGTTGACCATCTCTCTACATTCCACATCAAAAGATGTAGAAGAAGCTACTTCAGATTAGGACTCCAGTAGCTCCTGCAAGGAAGCGAAGACTCAGAGGGAGTCCACCCAACGAACAAACAAAGATAAGTATTTGAATTGTCATTTCTTAAATAATACTGTTCAATAATGTATATACTGATGTTCCTAGAATTAGGTTGTGTATTATGCATATTAGAATAATTGCATTAATGAATAGTATACTCCTAATATGCATGGGTAAGTGGCCTATGGCACTGTACAACATTCCATTGCTACTTATCTAGTATGAAACCTCTTTGCTGACATGTTGGGAGTTGTGCACACTCTTAACAATGTTCTGGTAGAGATTGGAAGGCATCTAGAAAGTTACGGAATATGGATAAATGTTGTATTGAAGCATTGGCTAAGATAATTGCATGACTGTATGGCATATTTCTTTATGTGTGTAAGAATTTGTTCTGAAAACTATGAGATGTTTTCTAATCATGCAATTTAACTTGTTGTGTAGGAAAGATCGTATACCATCTCCTACAAAAGAATAATTACAACATTTGTTCTAGCAACAAAGATATCTATTGAAGATATTAAAGATATTGAAGTTCCCAGGATCTGGGATGAAGAAATGGAATGCCATGATCCGTCGATCATGAAGAATGATGTCTGGGATGTAATCCCAAGACATGAAGGGAAGTTTGCTATGACTTCCAAATGGAACTATCAGATCAAGCATGTTGCAGATGGCAGCATTGAGAAACATAAAAGTGATGAAATAGAAGATACACCAGATGGATTCAAGACAGCTTTCTTGAATAGTGTAGTTGAAGAAGAAGTGTATGTGGGGCAGCCACTTGGTTCTGAGACACATGATAGGAAATCATATATGTGCAGAACTTGGTATGGTGAAGATAGATTGATTGCCGACACGCAGTGGAAGCTTACTATCGAGTTCGAGATGAAGAACTTGGGGATGATGCCCTATTTGGTTTTGGCATAGAGGTGTGGCAGAGTGCAGAAGGAATCTTCCTTGGACAAGGGAAGTATGCAGTAGAGATCCTGAAGAGGTTCAGGATGATGGATTGCAAGGCCATGACCACACCTATGGCATCGAATCTGAAGCTTCTTTGTGATGCTTCATCTGAGCCAGTTGATGTTTCTATGTATCGTCAGATTATTGGGTCCTTGATGTACCTGACGAACACGAGACCAGATATTTGCTTTGCTGTGAACACATTGAGCCAGTTCCTGACGGATCCAAGGAGTGTTCACCTGGTTGCTGTAAAGCATGTTCTGAGGTACCTGAAGGGTACAGTGGATTATGGGCTCAGATATGAGGCGAATCAAAAGTTTAACCTGCAGGGTTATGTTGATTCAGATTGGGCTGGCAGTGCTGCAGATAGGAAGAGCACATCTGGGTGTTGCTTCAGTATGGGATCAGGTGTGATCTCTTGGTTTAGCAGGAAGCAATCCTGCGTAGCACTGAGTACAGCTGAGGCAGAGTATGTTGCAGCCTGTTCATCTAGTTGTGAGGCAGTATGGCTACGGAAGCTACTGTCTGAGTTATTTGATCTCCCGTTGGAGGCTACTGGTATCTTCTGTGATAACCAGAGTTGTGTGAAGCTGTCCGAGAACCCAGTGTTTCATGACAGGTCGAAACACATAGAGATCAAATATCACTATATCAGGGATATGGTGCAGAGAGGAGCTGTGAAGCTCCTGTATGTTGCGACGGACGAGCAGATTGCAGATGTGCTGACGAAGCCACTAGCCAGGGTGAAGTTCGAGTACTTCAGAGAGAGGCTCGGCGTTATTCAGATCGAGGACACTTCGAGGAAGAAGTGATGGACACATTTGCTGAAGCCATTCCAAGCATGTTGGAAGGAGGATCCTTCACATGGCTGTGGATGTAAGCGCTGGATGATGAACATCAGGATGATGTTCTAGTTTCTGCTGGATATGATCAGTTGGATCATTTTATGTATGTACGCATCATGTTGGATGCTGGATATGATCAGTTGGATCATTTTATGCTGGATATGATCAGTTGGATCATGTGTATGTATTTTATATGCATCATGTTGGATGCTTGGACCATGTATCTGTATATGTATCAGGTGGATACATTGTATGATCAGGTGGATCATATATGGTGATATATATCATATGTTTTGTATTTGTATCAGGTGGATACATTGATGATCAGGAGGATCATGTATGATGATATGTATCAGGTAGATACTTGGTATGCAGCAGGATGTTGCATTGATGATCAGGAGGATCATGTATGATGATATGTATCAGGTAGATACTTGGTATGCAGCAGGATGTTGCATTGATGATCAGGAGGACCATGTATGATGATATGTATCAGGTAGATACTTGGTATGCAGCAGGATGTTGCATTGATGATCAGGATGATCGTAGATGACGAGCTTCAGGATGTTGCTCCAGATGACATGCAGCAGGATGTTGCAGTGATGATCAGGATGATCATAGATGACGAGCTTCAGGATGTTGCTCCAGATGACATGCAGCAGGATGTTGCAGTGATGATGATCAGGATGATCATGGATACATCAGGATGATGTATGGTGAGTATCAGGTTGATACTCTGTGGCCGTGGATCAGGTTGTGTAGATGAGCATGTAATTCGTTGCACTGGGAGATTTGCAGATGGTCTTGCGAGGTTTTGCCTATGGCATGTAATTCGTTGCCCTGGGACATCTGGCAAATGATCTTTCGAGGTTTTGCTCTGGGAGGACATGTAATTCGTTGCCCTGGGAGATCTGCAGATAGTCTTGCGAGGTTTTTCCTATGGCATGTAATTCGTTTCCCTGGGATATCTGGCAGATGCTCTTGCGAGGTTTTGTCCTATGGCATGTAATTCGTTTCCCTGGGAGATCCGATAGGTTGGGCTATGTGCCCGTAATCAGTCCTGGGATGCTCTTGCGAGGTTTTGCCATGACCACATGTAATTCGTTGCCCTGGGAGATCCTATAGGTAGAGCTGTGTGCTCGTAACAGCCTGGGATGCTCTTGCGAGGTTTTGTGGTGAGGTCACATGTAATTCGTTGCCCTGGGAGATCCTATAGGTAGAGCTGTGTGCTCGTAACAGCCTGGGATGCTCTTGCGAGGTTTTGTGACGCACGTAAAAGTCCTGAGGATTCCACAGTATGTCCAGTGATGACGAAGACCTGCACGTGGTGGGCCTACATCCAGTATGAAAAAGGACTGGCTCTGTAGAACTTCCTATGACGAGTAGATTCAGAGATTGATTGAGATAGCAGCAGCAGTGACGATGATGATGACTCGATGACGATTATCCAGTGACGATGATCCAGAGAAGATGACTTGTGCTAGAAGAACTGTGCTGAGAAATACCTTCCTAGTTAAGAGGGAGTGCTGATGTATATGTAACTTCGGAATGTATTTCACATATATGTATATTGTATTCCTATAGAGATGGTATTATTCCTCTATAAGGAAGTGTCGTCATTTATATTGTAAGTGTCGTAACTTATACTTGATGGGTTATTAGACCACCTTATTTGGGGTCGGCCCTGTATAAGTCATGTGGGTCAAAGGGTTATTAGACCACCCTATTGGGGGTCGGCCATGTGGGTCAAAGGGTTATTAGACCACCCTATTGGGGGTCGGCCCACTCAGCATTATGTTATGTGGTTAAGTTCGAGCCTACATGAGTTAGGTAAAAAGGCAAGTCAAGTCAAGTATAAATAGAGTGCGGGAGGCACTCTATTTACTCACTCACTTCTCACACATGCTCTCAAGGAGGAGAGGCGCACTTATGGAGGAGGAGGATTGCTGCTAGGTTATGGCTATCTCTATTGATTGGTTGTATCATTGCTCTATCTATCTCTGAGGAAGTTATTGGGGTTTTTCACCTTTATGGTTTTCCCCAAGTAAATCTTTGTGTCTCTTGTGTGCTTGCATTATTGTCTCCATGATTGATATGCTGTAGATATGCTGTACATGTTGTTCTCTCAGTTAAGATCCTAGATCAGATTGAAGTAAATTCTGAAAATTTAACAATAGATTCACAAAGGATTCCTCAAACCCAGTCATGTGTTTGGAAGCCCCACTATCAATCAACCAATCATTACAATCATGGGAGATAGTACCTGTGAGAGAAGATATTAGAACATACTCTTCTTCACTTGATGAGTCATCATCACTATCATCACTTTCTGCCCTAGCCTTCTTCTTTGGAGGTTCATCATCCTCAGCAGCATGAGCATGGAACTTTCTTTTTTTGCCCTTCTTCTTCTTGCTGGAGTTGTTGTTATTATCCTTTTTGTTCTTGGGACAATCTGAAGCAAAGTGACCCTTCTCATTGCATGTGAAGCATCTTAGATCCTTCTTATTCTTTTGATAGGATCTCTTGTAGTGATAATGCTCCTTCTTAGGCTTACTTCTTTTGGTGTGAGCTGCAAGAGCTTGATCTTCACCTCCCATCTTTTCCTCACGAGATACAAGTTTAGCTTCTTCTTGAGAGCATTCTTCCCGCAATCTATTGAAGGATACCAACTTATTTCTTGCACATATTCCTTGAATGAAGGAGTCCCATGACCTAGGTAGGCCATTCAGAGTGGTCATGATGACTTCACCATTCTCCACCATTTCATCTACTACTTCCAGTTGTTCCTTAATCTGGGAGACCCTAGAAAAATAAGATTGAATGGTTTCTCCATTCTAAAACTTTACTCCTTTCAATTGGTTCTGCAGGGTCATCTTCCGATTTATGTTCTTCCCCTCAAATAGCTTGGTCAAAGAGTCAAAAATATCCTTGGGTGTCTTTAGAGAAGACACATGGGGTATCAGATGGTCTTTAATAGAATCAACAATGATTCTCTTTTCCTTGAACAAGTTCTTCTTATGCAATACCTTGGCCTCTTCATCCTCTGGGATAGGGATGTCTTCTTTTATATATGAGTCCAACTCATTTTCTTCCAGGATTAACCCAATCCTATACTTCCAAGCTTGGAAGTTATCAGCCCCTTCAAGCTTATCCTCAAGCTTGGTATGGTGAGACATCTTAAAGAGTAATTCAAGTGGAAATAGAAAAGATTTAGGTCTTACCACTTGAAATGCTGAAAACTGGATCTGGTCCCAGATTAGGGTTTGTCGAAAAAACCCTAAAAATTCAAAATGTGAATTTCAAATTTCTGAAAGGATAGAAAGATGCGCCTTGATGAGATGATCAGCCTGGTGTATTCAGAATTTGAGATCAGCAAAGCTTTACCCTTCAGATTTTCCTTTTTGTCCTCCCGGGTTCACTAAGGAGAGCCCTGAATTAGGGTTTGTGTTTCTCAGAGATATACCCAGCCAAAAATCTCGATCCAAAGCTCTAAACTTCGATTTTTGCAAGGAGCTTCCAGCTATGTCTTTAGATTTCAGAAATTCTTATTTTTGTGGAAACCCTAATTTTTAGGGCCAAATCTGAAAATGCTCGGAATTGAATTTTGATTGGACAGATAGATGCGCCTTGATGAGTAGAGTCAATCTACTATACTGCTTTTCCAAAATCTGTGGAGAGAAACCCAATAAACAAGAAACTCAAGTTTCTGTCACTGCAAAATGTCTTCTTCTCAGGTTAGCTCTGATACCATGTTAAATTTTGAGCATTAATTCACAATACTCTAGGATCTTCACTGAGAGAATAACATATACAGTATATCAATGCATAACAATCACAATAAGCATGACAAGCATCACAAGAATCAAAAGCATGAGAAACAAGAGACACAGAGTTTCCGTGGGGAAAACCCTAAGGTGAAAAACCCCACAACTTCCTCAGAGATAGAGAGAGAAATGGCTGAACCAAAGTACAACCAAAATACACTGAGATAGTCTCCTAGTAGCAGATGATCCTCCTCCTCACCAGTGCGCCACTTTCTGAGTGAGAGAGAGATACTTTTCCGAATGATCTAAATAGAGATCTCCTGATCTCTATTTATACTAACCTGTTTTCCCAGTGACCTTATGGGGCCAACTTGTCTAGCTAGGTACATCCACATTATAATATATATATTTCAGGTCCGACCCCACACATGGTGGTCTAATAACCCATCGGCAATTACACACACTTGCGACACTTTTCAATCCACATGACGACACTTCCTTATAGAGGAATAACACATCTCTAATAAGGGTACAATAAATATATATGAAATACATAGATGAAATACATTCCGAAGTTACATATACATCAACACAAGTACCTGCTCATGCTCAACTGGAAGAGGAACAAATGGCAGAACCAATGAACACTCCAGTCGTCTTAGCTATTCAGCCAATAGGTAAATGTCATTGTAATGATATTGGAAATAATGAAATACATATCTCAATAATAACTACGAATTTATATCTATATAACTATCTTGGTTTTTAAAGATGATGCCCCTCTCCAGCGACCTCCATGCCCTACTAATCGGCGTACCAGAAGTATGGTATAGGAGATCATTCCCACACAATCAACAGAAAGAGAGGGAAAAACAACTACAATGGGTCATCACAACGAAGATGATGTCCCCATCTTGGAATTTCTAGAAAAAAAATTTAGTTGTATACATTTAAGATTTGTATTTGACTGATTAAAGAAATGAAATATTTACAGTTTTGTTACAAGTTTCTTGATTTAGTCGGTGCATGGTCATATTTTAGAATTGAGGTTTATCAGATGAATGTTATTGCTCAGTTCATATTTATGAATATGTGTGACATATTTCGAGGGCTAAGGTTATTCTCAAGGGGCTGGCCACCCTCTCCTGAGTTAACATGAGGAAGATGAGATGACCATATCGTTTATAATTGGATTAGATCTAATATATTCATGTTATTGTTATTTCATCATATTGCAACTCTCTCTTTGATAGTACTGTGTTGATTAAAACAATTAATATAACTATATTTGGGATTTTTAAAATTTATATGCAAAATTTTTGGTCACTTTGTTGCATAGATTATTTTTGAATATGTGTGACATCTTCCGAGGACTATGGTTATCATCAAGGGGATGGCCACCCCATGCTGAGTTAACTTGAGGAAGATGAGATGACCACATGAGCTTCCTTATCCAGTGATGATGATTATGAGATTCCACTCTTTGCATTCGACATATGAGATATATGACCAAATACAGTTGAGAAGGTCGGGTAACCTACCCTCATGTTGACTTGATGTGCATGATCCTAGTATGACATCATGTTGCCTTGTTATGTTACGTTGACTTGCATGTTTAGTTGTATGTGATGTTTATCCTTGTGGTGACTCATGATTGACCCTTGCATGGTAACGTTGAGCTATACAACCCTTAAATGTTGACGTCTAGCTTGTTGATGACTAGAGTGACCCCTTAGGATTGTTGTCCACCCTTGCATTGACCTTAAGAGCCCTCCTTAGGTGACATCCACCATAGCGCTACCTTATATAACTTTTTTGGAGTACTTTGCTTTTGTTTTTTATTGTGAGTTGGTTGTATTGTTGTGATGCTACTGTTTTTTATTTGTGAGGGTTGGATGATCTATTTTAGGGTATTTTCCAGTTTTGGGTTATCTCCTTTCACAGGTATGTTGGTCTAGTTAAGTCTCATGCAGGTGACCTAATGCTAAGAGGCTGAAGTCTGTTTAGAAGCATTTTTTCTGAGGATAAGAGAGGTTTTCCCTAACATCTGATGTTGAGTTTATAATTGGTTCATATATGATATATATTTATACTGTTATATATAGATTGATACTGTTATTATTGTTATTGTTTTCAGTACTTTCATGGTTATTGTAGGTCACTGTTTCTGGGACATGCTGGACATGAAGGATATTGAGGTATGGTTTTTCTTTTCCACAAAAATGACATAATTGTATTGTACTATAGTAATACTTACAACATGACAACTGTGCCATACTGTTTATCTTTACAGGTCCTCTATCTTGTAGACCCAATTGATGAGGTTTCTATTCAAAATATTCAGATGTACAAATACATAGGTTGCTATTCAAAATCTATCTTGTGGCGTTGTGTGAGATGCCCAGTAGTTGTACATAAGGCATGCAGTCCATGGCGAGAAGCGATGAATCTTTTGAGGGATACACTAGGGCCAACAGTTTGTTGGAGGCATCATGAAGATTGGAGGTTGGATCACAAGGTTATATTTTTCCTATCCTTCCTTGTGGTGGATTACAAGTGTTTTTAATCATTTTTAGTCTGTAATTAAATTGGTTTTTCTTTTTACTATTGTCCAATAATTTACCATAGTAGTAGGTCAACGAGATTCACACGTATAACAAGCGTAAGTACATAGTCGATTCTTTTTTGTAATTTATCTCCATCTAGATAGGGGGTTAACACATCCCAAGTCATGATCCATCTAGAAACATAATATTACATGGTTGGAAACCACGAAAATCTACTTGCAATCATATCCACCCCATTTCATCCTATGAGGAAAGCATGCGTCACAGTACCAACTTCCACCAAATTCTATCCAGGAATCCCATCACCACAAACCGATTCACCTTCGAAAAGAAAGCCTATACTATATGCCATAGGTGATTGGGCTTGCTACTCAATCTTCTCACTTTTCCTTCCCATCAGCATGCCTTTATGACATGTTAGAGAAACATTACTAAGGCTTGAAGCAATATTTGTTTGGGTGGGAGGGTGGTAGTAACCTTTATTCTTCCCTCCTGTTCACTTATCCACTTTCAACTATGCTCCTCAATTTTGGTTCTTTCCCCATTTTGGATAAATGTTGCTATTAATTATGCAAAAATGTTAAAAATGTAGAGACTAAAGTAGGCCCTTGAAGGTACATTGTTCCCATTCCCATAAATAATAGAGAATTTTTTGTGTTGATTCCTACCTATTCAGGTAGACATAAGGACAACAAAAAAAATGAATAAAATCATTAAATTGAGTTAAGATTCTACTTATCATCTTTTTCTAATAAGATATTATGGTTACTTGAGTTGAAAATGATACTTGAAATTTCTAATTTAAGCTTGTAGAAGAATAGATTTGGATGGTTGTTGAAGGTGTCACCCCACAAATTTTCTTACTCTGAAACACAAACTGCAAGGATAACATTGCCACCAACACAGTGGTGTCAACAATTTCAGCAGGCTAGATACATTGATTTGTTGATGAAGTTGTTGCACCCTCAAATTTTGATGAAACATTGCCAAAATAATCCTTTTGAAAGAATATTTCAAAATGATTCACACCAAACAGGCCATTCCTGAGAATAGACTATTACTTTTTCTTCTTTGTTTATACTCAAATAGAGTTTAAGCAAGGTTATTTTCAATCTAGCAAATGACAACTTTCTCTTTGTAAAGCTCTTGCTTCTAACTTTGGTCAATTTCCTCTCATACCCAAAACCATAAGAGGAATGTCCTCCAAATGGAAGAGGGAAGATATTATACATACAAATCCATTTTATCCTCTGATACTGATCAAACATGTTGGAAAGAGACCTCATTTGAGATCTAAGAACATGATAGATTGAACTAATCTTAGGATCCTATAAGTATAAGAAAAAATGTTTCCTAACCTCATTAGTATCCAATTAAACACATTTAATGGATTTTTTGAATTTATATCAATGTCAAATGAGTCATGATATACCTAATCCTTTCATCCCTTTACCTTGTCTGAAAATAATGTAAGAAAAGGCCTACTAGGTTAGTGTGGAAGAACTCCCTTATGAACTTGGTGATGATATGCAAAATTACACAAATTTAATTTAGGAAAACCACAAGTACTATTGTTTCAAGCATCCCATTTCATCAACATGTTTCCTTGAGCATTTTTCCTTGGGTGTATACTATAGTGATAAAAATTCACAACCTAACTAGTCCAGAATGCCCATGCCACAATGAGAGTGTGGATGCCTAATAAGCATGTTACATTTGATCCCTAAGCTTCACCAACTCAAATTAAAACATTATGATAGTCACATGTGGTTGAGGCATTAACCTTTAAAGGTTAGCTTTGGTAAATACTTTCAAGTATGAAACATAAGGTTTGTATTTCATTTACTCAATTCCTGTAGTTGCACCTTCCCTTTCAAGGACATTGAAAATAATTCTTCGTCCATATTTTTCTGTCTGAATTTTCATTTAGAAGTAACGTGTCTTTAGAAGGCGTGCATTCACCAAAATATAGATCAAATAGAATGGAGTACCTATGTACAATAGGTATCATAATTTTCTATAATGCTCCACTCAAAATCTTATCCACATCATTTATATTGTCATCAACATAAAAAAAAAAATTAAAATTAAAATACACAGAAATCATTGCTATAGCAACGGAAAAGACTTGGTCGTTCCTTTGCTGGGAAACGATATTCCGTGGCTATAGAGACGATAATCTGTCGCTTGTATAGCAAATTCATCGCTATGTGCATGATTGGTCGTTGCTCTAGGAACGATTGGCTGTCGCTACAACGACACCAGTACATCTCTATAGTGACACACTAACGTTGCTATAGCAACAAACTAATGTTGATATAGTGACACAATAACATTGCTATCGCGACAAAGAACCGTTACTATAGCGGAAAATTAACGTCTCTATAGCGACGAATAGATTTTTTTAAAGCAGTGTCCACTCACACCATGTGTCATCCCTTTCCTATCGCCATAGCGACGAAAGGTTCGAAGTGTGGCTACATCGATGAAAATGTTTCCACGAAAATATGTGGTCATGTTCGTCGCTATAGCAACACAAAAGTGTTGCTATAGCGACTATTTTCCATGGGAAAATGTGCACATGTGTTGGTTGTGGAGCCTGATCTTCCAGTCTCATAGATGATGATTCAACCATGTGTGTTCCCCAAGTTTTGTTATGATCCCAGCACGCGCAACAGGGGGTTAGGGGGAGTGGTACACTCCCTTGGCTGCGGGGCGTGGGGGCCAGCGCCCTCGAAAGAAATTTTTGTTATGGGTTGGTTTTTCACCAACAGATTACAGGCCCATGGTTTTGGGTAACCCGTGGTATTTTCCCATTGTATTTCCCCTTTATAAGAAATACATTGTAATACAGCTACTGTTGTTCAGGATTTCTACCTTATAGCGAGGAGCAGACACTACCAACTTCAGGGGTGACAGGTAAATACATTCATCATATTACATGGAATTCTAAAAAAGGAAAGAGATCAATATCTTGGAAGGCATACCTTATTATTGACGTTCCATCCTAGCTTTCGCTCAATCCTCCGCTTAATCCTTCGCTTGATCTTCCATTTGATGAACCTGCAATACAAAAGATACCTTCCTCAGCGTATCTTGGCTGAAATAACAATGATGAAATTGAAATAAAATTTAGACATCAAATATAATCAAGCATTAACCAAACAAATATGTAATCCATTAGAAATTTGATTGGGACAGGAAGGGTAATTCCACCTTTATTGTCAAAAAGCAATAATCAGTACAAGTATACCTGATCATTCAAAGTGCTTCTTGCAACATAATTCTGGGCTCCTACTCTTCACACTGACTTGGGAATTCCTCCAGCATAACAACCCTTAATGCATACCTTCTCCTCCTCTCTCTCATGCATCCCCCTTGTATTTATGGGACAAGGTAGGCAGTTTGGATCTATAGGTAGTTTGATTGGGAGGTTGGGGAAGTTGCAAACCAACTTCAACTAATCCCAATTCGTCAAATTAATATATTTTTTGATTTCATCTTAAGATGTGCGCGAGTCTTCTCAAGGTATAGTAGCGCACAATATTCAAGTTCAGTGCTTTACAAGCAGCGTTTGCAACTTTTATTGAGGTGTGCGCTAGTTTCCTTAAGGAAAAGTAGGGCATACTAGCTGGTGTGCGCCCCTTTCATGCCTATAGATTAGGGAACACTTCCTGATGTGTGCTGGTTTCATGATTATAGAGTAGCGCACATGTCAAAATGTAGGTAAAAATAGGGTTTTGTCAGCTGCAGAGGGGTAATCCCAGTCCATACATCACCTAGGTCAATCTAGCTCTTCAATCCAAGTTGTCCTTTTGTGTGATCGACAGCTAAATGTGATCATAGACGGAGAAGTGCATATTTGACCTATAACAGATGCGCCCTAATGTGTGAGGTTAGAGGGAAACGATGGTCGAAATACATTATAATTCCAAGTCAGAGGAGGAGCAAGAAACCACAGAACCAAGTCACAAAAGTACCTGAAATAATGATCAAGTTCAGTGAGCAATTACAATATTGACATCATATAGATGTGTAGCATGATACAACATGATCTCCGATACATAACTAGGAGATGTATATATAGCATGGCCACTGAAATACAAGCATGTATCCATGTCAAAATGAGAGATCATAGCCATAACAACAAACTGGATCTATGTCTCATGAAGAGCCAAAATGAGTGAGGCTCAGTCTTGTGTAGCTTGGGTGATAATAACAAAATGGCGAAGCTATCAAAATCCCAAGGTCTTCATCCAAAAAAACCCAAGGTACAAACCCTAACCATGTGAATAAATGAGCTGAAGTTGAACATGGGGGGTATCGTTTGATTATCGGTCATTGATGTATACCGTTAACAAACGCGATGGCTTCCATCGATAATGATAGTGGGGCCCAAGGTACCTAGTATGATCCAACAAGTGTGAATAAGTGGACTTGAAGTCGAACACTTGAGGAACCTATCAAATAAGAGACATTGATGTATTCTCATGATTCAACAGCGAGGGAAATTGCCACTGGTGACTACAATCCCCAAGGTACTAACCGAAACTCTAAAATTCATTCCCAGAGCAAAATGAGTTGATGTTGATGGGAAGAAGTCCGCTGGAAGGGAGGCCTTAATGCATCCTCCATCATCCAACACGAGGAACACTCAAATGGTATGAGCTGATGTGGAGTAGTACAAGTAACAAAACTGACACTGGGATGGACGACACATGAGGTCAAGATAAACGGAAGAATGGCCGACACAGGATGTATCCTTGAACAGTGAGCATGACACAAAGTGACTTAGGTAGTTTTCAACATGACGGGGAAAATGATATAATCCTGCAATGTAGGAGACATTGATAGACCCTCCATATGGTTGGAAGAATAACCAACCGGGGTAGTAAACAACTCGGAGATCAGGTTCACCCTAAAGTCAAAAAATAAGACCCAACTGAGATGATAGACTCAAATAGGTGTTGTGTTCAAGGATAGGATTGACTGAACTGCCTTTGAAACTCCAAATATGTGATATACCCTTCTTATCCCTTGTTCTTTTTAGGTAAAAGAATACCTTTCTTGTTGTTTTAATGAGTCCAAGAAAGAATGAAAACTCTATAGGTCCAACCATGTAAACAGTTTAATGAGCCCATGGGAGGAAGACTCAGGACCTTCTTCATTGTTTACAGAGTTCGAAGAAGAGATAGAAGAATACTCTATAGTACTTATCTATGGATTTTATTATCGAGCCGAGATCTGTTCTTGCTCGCCTGTGTTTTCTTGTTTAAGGAGTTAGAAAAACTTAAATAATCCTCCATACACCCCCCCGTGGATTTTAGTATCGAGCTCGAGTTGATATATGCTCGTCGGTGTTTTCCTGTTTATAGAGTTTGAAAAACTTAAACAATCCTCTATACAGCCTCTCATGGATTTCACATCGAGCCCGAGTAGGTGAGTGCTTGTTGGTGTTTTCATGTTTCGAGACCCTGAAAACCCAAAAGGAGGCTCCAAAAGGTCCTTTTTTCGTAAAGTTAGTCTCCTCCCCCTAAAAAGTGTAAAATAATGGAAGAAGAGCTCTTCTAGCCACATATGACTCGAGTATTCCTTTTTCGTAAGTAATCCGCAAAAGTTCGGAAAAGGGTTAAACTTATACATAAGTAGATGGGCCTTCATTCCTTTAACGAGCTTGAAGAGGACAAGTCTGCTCGGCAATCTTGTTTATATTTTAAATAGTCAAAACAAGAGCTTAAAACGACTTAAAAGACAACTTCTAGTATCAATGTTTCATGACCTGCCAAAGGACCGGATCTCAACAACCAAGTTAGTATTAATGACAAAAATTTCTCAATGATATTAAATTTCAACGATAAAGTACTTAAATTGGTCCGTCAAAGAAATTAAGTCATAATAGTTTGATGCTATGAAATTCTAGTGAAAATTTGAGAAAATTAAGTTAAATTCATCTCACCAAAGTTTGTAAGTATTAGTGATTAAATAGAAACTTTTATGCATGAATTGAAACTATAGACTTTTCAAAAATATGGGTAAAAATCAAATTCCATTTCATATATCTAATTTCAATTTGAAAACTCAAATATCACATTTGGGAATTGTAGGGCACATTTGGAGCAAACCCTTGATCTTCATCCATTCGTAGCGATCAAATCGGGCAACCATTCGACCTTCCGTCTCCACCAAGTAAGTTATTTTCTCCTTAACTTGCATTTTGATGCTTTATTTATCAATTTTTATGCTTAAAATCATTTTTGAGCCATGTTCAACTCGTGAAGTTCGTGTGCGCTATTGTCCAAGAGGGAAAGTAGGGCATACTGGAGGTGTGCACTACTCTTCCTCAAGGAGAGTAGTGCCCAAATGTGATTGTCTACCTTGAAGAGAAGCACACACCCCTGAACATTGGCAAAAAAGTGTCGAGAACTAAAAAATTGACCTTTTCTTGGCAGGATGGTACTTGTTTGGAGGGAAAGGGAGCATGAGGAGATGGATCAAATAGCAATGCAAGATCCAGAAACTCTTCATACGCTCAGAAGGTGTGGGTTGTTAAAATTCTATAGAACCGTGAACATGAGGGCACTCAACCGCTTGCTTCAAAGACTTGTTCAGTATTGGGATGCAGATGCCAATGTGTTTAATGTCTAGGGAGAGACCCTAGACTTCACCATTGATGACATTTACTTCATTACAGGACTCTCTAGGAGGGGAGACCCCGTAAACCTGAAAGGGTCTTCATGCAATGTGGGTTCCATGTTCGTACAAGAATATGTGAATGCATACTGTGTGGCGGGGACTAAGAAGTCAGGTAGTCATATTATTATTTCTACTATTGCTAGCTTCCCTCTGAAATTTATTGTAAGTATGTTGAACCAAATGGGAGGGAGTGCCACACAACACTTGGACTCAAGACACTATATGCACATTGGTATCGAATTCTTGTAGGTTCATGTATATGACTGGTGTACTAGTCTTTTGGCAAATTTGAAACTTCAACTCTCGCGGTGTAAGACCGGGAGAATGAAGAAATTTGGGTATGGAAGCATTCTTTGTACCTTCTTCTTCGAGAGGGTACCTGCTCTTAGTTTGGGCATGCCTTTGCCCCTAGTCATCCCTCGTGAGCTAAGGTTGGGCCATTGGGGTGACATTTTCCTCCACCAGAGTGGTGGTGAAAGCCACTTTTGCTATCACACTGATGATTTTCGGGGATGGTGTGAAAGACAAGTGCCAACATTTGAGCAGTTTTCGTATGCTGGTCTGGATTTTTGTCATGATCCAGAACTGATACTTCCTCCAGGTGGAGCCTGGGGAGATATAGGTATGTTTATGTTTTGCAAAATTATTTAATTTTTTCATTTTAAATATGTAATTTTTATTATGAGTTTGAAGTACTGAAACAAAGTATCATATGCAGATGTTGGACCAGTTCGTCCTGAGGGACACCCTAGTACTTTCGTGAGACCAGTAGACGTGGGTGCAGCTGATGCTATGCTGGGGGACATTAAGAAGAAGATGAGTCGGTTGACTCAAGGAATTCCTACATATCGGATCGAGTGGATGCCAGTTGATATGCAAGAGGATGTGGTTGGTGTGCCCCCAACCTAGATTAGGTTGTTGCGGAAAGTAGCTAGGTTGGTCATATGTTACCGAGAGGAAGTAGATGCAGATGAGGCCCCTCCTTCTCCATAGGATAAGGATATTCTATATATATATTTTTAGGCCATCGAGCCCACTTTTGTATCTTATGACATGACTCTGTGATAGACTTATGATCCAAACTCATATTATGTTTTGATACAGTATCAGATATATATACAGTATCGGCTTATATTTACATGTGTGTGTTTAACTTTATGTGCAATGCTTATTTATTGAAGTGTATGATACAACTACCAATCTAAATCGTAGTTTGCATATGAATCAACTAATGCATTCAAATTTCTTGGAATATGTTGATATATGATGTAATCAAATTGTCTTTCCAATAATTTAACTCATAGAAACTATCGTAGCAAAATAGGATCTCTAATCTGATAAACACTCGTTAACTGAAATACAACTAGTTGCGAAACAAGCCTTACCTCTAAACATGAAATTCTCTGGGCAAGAGCATCTCAGAGAAGTTCTATGACCACATTGTATTCAGCCACGTTATTCGTTGTGGGACCCAAACAACCCCCCCCGAAGAAACCAGTTGGTTGGTCGGTGAGTAAATGACCCAAGCTATTGAAGCCAACTATCGAGTGTGGCGACTGGCGCCATCAGCAAATCCTAAAAACATTTCAGTCGACATCTGAAACGTGAAGCGAAAAACACATAAGTCCAACTAACAATCACAAGCAAAAACTATGTAACATCTCGAAATTCCATAAAATTTTAAAACTTTTGATAATAGCATTAATTTGATAATAATAGTTGTGGAAATAATAAATTGAGATTGTGATAGCATTAATTATACAGTTGTTAGTACTAAACATGCTTTAATTTCTGTTTTAGCAGCATAATGATAATGAAAGTTTAAAGTATAATTAGTAAACATGATTATGATAACAAATGTAATAAACGATCGATAGTTTGATGCGACACTATTTTCTTTTGCATAGATACTGACAATTTGACTTTTGATGAAAAGGGTGTCCTACGAGGTACCCTAGAGCTTACCTAGATGTAACGCTAAAGCATTTTTAATGTCCTATGTGCATACGGCAGGTACGAGATTTCATGGCTGTGTAAAAACAAAGTCCGTGTATAGCTCAATTTCAAAATCGTAATTAAATGAAATGTTAGAAATCTGTTTGCGATCCACCATGAGTATGCAGGTATGGTTTTTACTGTAATAGTTACTGTTCCAGATGTAATTTTACGAATTCATAATGTTTTAGAACAGTATCGTCTAAGTTCGTCATTATGCTAATAGCTTGGTCACTATACATCTTATTATTGTTATGGCCGACATCATTGTCGTCTTAAGATATTTAATTATCTTTACATTATAACATCATATATGTATGGAAAAAGCCACGATAATTGCAAAAGAGGAAGATCTAATTAAACGAAAGGTAAGGGAGAAGATAGAAATTAGGTTAAACCCAACATGCATGAACAGGGATGATGGGAAAAAATTGAGCGATACATGGACCCCGCTACTACACTCTTTGCAAAGAACAAAGACCCAAAACTAACAACAAATTATTAAAATAAGCCGACCTGCATGAAAAATATGGTCAATGAAGAGCAATGTTTTAGTATTTAAATGAAGTTTTCCACAACCATTACATCTCAAGCTCTCAAAGTCTCCAGACGATGATCTCAGAGGAGAGAGCGAAACGTCGAGCATAGTCTTGTACTTTTCAAACGCAGTTCCAGATTACATATCTTTACATTACTAATGTGATAGAGGTGCCGTCAAAAGTATTAAAAGCTTCAATGAGAGAGTGTGGTAAGGTATCATAGCTTTTTGGTCAATCTTCATACTATATATAGATATATTTGGATACAATGAATTGTCTACAATCCAAACTAATTATTTTTATATTTTTGATAACGGGGTTTGTATAGTCACAACTAAAGACCACAAGGGTAACATTATAATCTGCTAAGTATGGGCTGTCCCATTCGTAACTTTATTGATACTTATAACCCTTTCCAAAATCTTGTATCTAAAATGCGTTATTGACATTAGTGAAACTATGTCGAAAATAAGACTATAGTTGTCCTAACAATTTAAAACTAAGTCATAAATAAATTATTTAAAAACCATAAATAAAAGCTTGGGAACTATGAAAAACTTCAAATGGCTATTAAATATAGAATAGCATGATTCTAATGCCACTATTTAAACTTGGGACTATAATAATTAAATGTATAAAATCTAAATTGTCGCCCTATAACCATATGTCTCTAGTCTCGACCTATCTCGGAACTATATAATAGTTGGTTGATAGACATTGAAATGAATATTGTGAAAGGTAGCTCAAAGTTCATACCAATTTAGGAGTTTGATTTAATATAACATGTAACGTTATAATGTCACAAATTTGAGTTTTGATTTTATGTCGTTGGGAAAAGAACACTGACATAAATTGAATGTTGGCAAGTTGACAGTGCTGGCTCATTTATTTGATACGATCGTTGAGTCACCAGGGGATTGTCCTTCGATCCTGCATTGAAGTCTTGGCATGATAACCTCTGGTGACAAGGATTAAGCCAGTCCACGTAAGGTGATAACGCTGTAATGGAGAGGTTTGAGGCCACTATGTAATGTTTGTATGTGATAATCCTCCGAGATGGAATGTAACACGAATAAATCGTGAACCAATGTGGACTATACTCTGCATGTGAAAAGACAATGTATTAAATGCTAGGGTTATTCTTCCCACTGTAGCATCGTTGGCACATTTTCGATCGTTGATTAAATTTGATATTGTACGTTGGATCAAACCCTAGCTTTGGGTCGATGTCTTGGTTGACAAAGAGTGTTTGTTGTTTATTGTTGTGTTTAGTCTTGGCAGTGTGGCCAGTAGGCTGCCAAAAATTTCAGTTTAGAAACTGTATGAGGTTTCGACCTCGAGACCTCTGGTTTGGGAAGGTTACATTTCTCTTTTAAATGCAATGGTGTCGTTTGATAGACTGTGTAATTCGTTTTTACTGTCAAAGGTTGAAGTTCTGGAACTCGGCGTTTTAATTTGAGTCGAAGTTTTGCCCTGGTGTAAATGGACCGAGGGTTTCCCATCATGTTTCCAGTGTGGAGTCATCGTGGAACTGTTAAAAGTGGAAAAATTTGGTATTCTCTAGCGAGGTAAGCTTTCCCGTAATGAAAATAATGAATCATTTAAAGTATTCCATCTTTCTGTTTGAAAAGATATCAGTCATCTAAACCATCATTTTGGTGTCAGTTACAGGTTATGAAAGTGTGATTCGAGCGATGGTTTGATAGAGTTGGCAAGCTTTCCAACGGGTAAGCTCCGGGTCTTTCCAAAACCTTGTAGGTGCTTTGACTGTGTTGATGAGGTTTCAAGGGTTGAGAAGAAATGGACTTGCCGTGAATCGTCGTTTTTTGTTGAATGGAGAACTTCGAACTACCAGTTGGAAATCAAATGATAACTGTTTCCTCGGTTTTGTGTCTTTCATCTGGTTATAAGATCTTGGGTTTTCTATTTTGTTATCTATCTTCATTGAATAGAAAATAAAATGTAAAACTCGCCAATGTCGAGGTTGTTAAGGACTGGTTTCAAATGTTGGTCTTGGGAAAGATAACCCTGTACAAAATATTTTTGTTTTTGATAAACATTCTGTAACTATTGTTTCTGGGCATAACGTCTTCGTTATCTTGAAGTTGGGATTTGAAATTATTTTGGCCATTGATCCAGACTTATTTTTTTAAGTTATAAGGAATGATTCAAAGAGCCGAAGCTCGTTTTTGGTGAATAAGATGATTCCATTTTTTGCGATGAGCAAGTATGTTAATGGTCTCTGTGTAAAAATTTGTTTGTGTTATAAAACGTATTTTTGTAGGATATCATTGTAAAAATTCAGTCGATGCTAGGGTTGATGAATGATAACTCTATAAGTTGTTTGATTAGTAGTTACAATCGTTGTAAAATAAATATGATAGGCCAAACCCTAGTTCGTAAATAGTCATAAATTATTTTCATAAAAGCCTGTACATAAGGTAGGGTTTATACTGTTGAGTACTCTATATTTTTAAGATATTATGTGGAATAATAGGGATTTAAAACAAAAACAACCTTAGGTTTATATAGTAATGAAATCCTGAGATTTGAAAGACAAATAGATCATGAAACTAAATGATAAGTGTGATACACTATAAGTTTGACATTGCTTCTATTTATAGTTTGAATATTTATTGGGTAAAATAATTGGTAGTAAAAGAATGTTTATACTATTTGCATTATCTGTTTGTACTGGTAAATATGGGAATTGGATATAATAAGAAATGAAAACAGTGAGTGTATGTGCAATGTGAAAAACTGTGTAATGCCTGTTACGTCTAATCTTGATAAGATGATCACATTCATCCGTTGGTGGTTATGTTTTAAAATGTAGACATAGTATGATATATGAGAAGTATAATTTTTATCTACTTCTATTTGCATACGATATTAAAACAATGTAGTGCAACTGTAAAAATATCATGTATTGTTTGTTTTTCATTTAACTCAGGAAACATGTATATTATATATTTATACAGAACTTTCTGCTATATTTAACTATAATGTAGAAAACTTAAATAATATAAATATGCATAGAAAGAATCATAATTCTATTCTATAAAATAATACAGTAATTTAGGATCTTCTAGATTTTATAAAATAAATTCTATTACTGTTTATTATAGGGAATAAAAACAAAATCAATCACTGTACAATTTGTCGAATCAATTGCATTTGCCTATCTTCTAATCTATTTATAATTTGTGTATCTATACTAGAGTACGATGCTTCAAAACAACATGTGGAAAAATATAGATATTGGTTTATCAATTCAAATTCATCATTAAACTTAAACATTTAGACTTTAAACAAATCTAGGATGGAATTCTCTTTCGATAACAGGAAAACAGAAACATACTAGCTATACAAAACATAATTACTAACTGAGGATGAGTAGAATATTTGTAGAACCTGGTAAATCTGTAGGGCAACAGACAGCCCAAGAAGACTGTTCCACCCAACCAAATTCCTGAAAATAGTCAAGTACTATCTTAGGACCCTCGAGCCTATTCACTGAACCACCAGGAGGAAGAAACTCAGGAATTAGGACTTCTTCTTGCAGTAACAAATAACTTATGATTCTTCAATAATTAGCAGTCCAATAGACCTGTACCAGCATCTCTGGTTCTTCTCAGCAATAATGCAGACTTAAGATTACTTTCACCACTAGCCTCCCTATTCGAATCTCTCAGTGATCACTTGATGCACATGAGGAAAATATTCTGCAGAAATATTGATCAAGAGCTGCCTGCTCAATTCGAATTGTCTTATATAGGCTACCTAGGCCTTTTCAGTTGTTACTGTTGATGTATATGTAACTTCGGAATGTATTTCATATATGTTGTATGTACTCCTATAGAGATGGTATTATTCCTCTATACGGAAGTGTCGTCATTTATATTGTAAGTATCGTAACTTATACTTGATGGGTTATTAGACCACCTTGTTTGGGGTCGGCCCTGTATAAGTCATGTGGGTCAAAGGGTTATTAGACCACCCTATTGGGGGTCGGCCATGTGGGTCAAAGGGTTATTAGACCACCCTATTGGGGGTCGGCCATGTGGGTCAAAGGGTTATTAGACCACCCTATTGGGGGTCGGCCCACTCAGCATTATGTTATGTGGTTAAGTTCGAGCCGACATGAGTTAGGTAAAAAGGCAAGTCAAGTCAAGTATAAATAGAGTGCGGGAGGCACTCTATTTACTCACTCACTTCTCACACATGCTCTCAAGGAGGAGAGGCGCACTTATGGAGGAGGAGGATTGCTGCTAGGTTATGGCTATCTCTATTGGTTGGTTGTATCATTGCTCTATCTATCTCTGAGGAAGTTAATGGGGTTTTTCACCTTTATGGTTTTCCCCAAGTAAATCTTTGTGTCTCTTGTGTGCTTGCATTATTGTCTCCATGATTGATATGCTGTAGATATGCTGTACATGTTGTTCTCTCAGTTAAGATCCTAGATCAGATTGAAGTAAATTCAGAAAATTTAACATGGTATCAGAGCTAGCCTGAAAGAAGGCATGATATGGCATGTATGACACTTGTTGCACTAACGATGCTAGGGCTTGATATAGCAAAAACCAGTCATCGTAGCACTTTCGCTATAAATCCGTTTTGGCAAAGTTTTCGGATCTGAAATTGTTACAGGCCGAAGCTAAGATCTCCAGGTATCTTGTGTCCAAAGGAAAACCTCTAATTCGTTGTACTTTGTGATTTATGATCTGTACAATATAGGGCTTCTGCCTCTTCCAGATCTGAGTCAAAATCAGGTGACCTTGGGAAAAAGGTCATAACTTGGGCTAGGAAGCTCCAAATGAAATTTCGTGAAAAGTGACAGGTAGTACACAGGCCGAGCTATCTCAGAAAACTTTTTCAGAGGCCGAAGGTCAAACAGTGACACGTGGCACGCCGTACAAGTTCGCTCTCCTGTATTATCCCATAAACAGGTCACGTTGCGACACTTGGCATATCTCTCTCTCAGAGAATCCAATTGAGGTCAGACCTGTCAGGATGGAAAGATAACAGGCCGAGCTATCTCAGAAAATGTTTTCAGAGGCCGAAGGTCAAACAGTGACACGTGGCACGCCGTACAAGTTCGCTCTCCTGTATTTTCCCAAAACAGGTCACGTTGCGACATTTGGCATAACTCTCTCTCAGAGAATCCAATTGAGGTCAGACCTGTCAGGATGGAAATATAACAGGTCAGGCTATCTCAGGAAACTTTTTTAGACCCTGTGGATCAAAATTTTTGGAGTTACACCAGAAACAATCAGGTACATATTTCTGTCAAAACAGAATTATTTTTTGGTACCTTCATTCATGGCTTCCGGAATTTAGGGCTTTGGAGAAAGTTGGAATTTTTGTAATCGGAGACCACGGCTGGATGCTACTCATCAAAATAGAAATTTAGAGACCAAGATCAGAATTTTTGGTTGGGCAGAAGGCCGGGCTTGATTAGACCCTAGTTCGGGACTTTGATCAGAAAAGTGGAAAATTAGGGCTTCTGTAAAAATGAGAATTTTTGAAATCTGTGAACACGGCTGGAAGCTCCTCAGAAAAATAGAAGCTTAGAGATTTGGATCAAACATTTTGATGGGGCAAAAGAGTGGGCTTCATCAAACCCCAATTCAGGGTCACGTCCAGTGAATCCAGAAGTTTCAAAAGCAAAATTGAGGAGTGAAACTTTGCAGTTTTCAAATTCTGAATATACCAGTTTGATCAGCTCATCAAGGTGCATATTTCTATCCTTTCGGAAGTTTGAAATTCAAAGTTTGAATTTTTGGGGTTTCTCTGACAAACCCATATCCAGCTCCAGGTCCAGTTCTTGCAAATCAAGTGGATTGGGTTAATCCTAGAAGAAGATGGATTGATCATCTGCATGAGTAAAGAAGTTCCTGTTTCAGAGGGAGATGAGGCTAAGGCCTTACATAAGAAGATTTCAAGCGATCTCGACAGGTATGACTCATCGAGGTATGTTTCAATATTTGTCCATTATTAAGTTTATGGTATGTTTGACTTCATGTTATTATGGTTAGTACAATTTTGATTTTAGATTTGTTGTATCACCTTAACAAAATTATGAATGCATGATAGAAGATATTCACTGGTTAGGGTGTTGACACTTATGATTGTACTAATGCATTATGGTGTTGTATGAGTTTTATGTTGTCTACTAACATGAAAGGTACACCAAGAAATACAAATCATGTTCCAGTTCAAGAACATATGATCATGATGACATGAGGATAAAGACTCATCCATTGTCATGGATCTCATAGAAGATCCATTTACGAGGTATGTATAACTTGATTTTATAATGGCTAACCTATGAGATATACAGGTTACTAGCACAAGTCATTGAAGAAGAACCAGAAGACATTATGCGGGTATGTTAGACATAAATAGCTAGCATGCTAATCCAGGTATGTTTTTCCTATATCAAGCTAGAATCCTACTTTGTGTTAGGATCTTATACTGTTGTTGATAATGATTATTCATGAAATCTTAAGTTTGAATAATCATGGGTATATGTATATTATGTGTCTTACCATAATTGATGATATGACTAACCAGAAGAATCATGAAGGTAATCACAGGATTTATGCATATTATATCTCTTATCTGATGATTCAACTAACCCGAACAGTCATAGCTTTGAGTAATTATAGGTTTAGACATGTTATGTTTCTTATGATTTGACTAACCATAAGAATCCTACATAAACCTTGAATGCTAATGCTTATTATTTCTGTTTGAAATGATCATGACTATACATGCTTGAGATTATTGTGTTTTAATAGTATACTAATGAATGTATGATTTTATATGAGATCACAAGGATAACACATTCATGATACTAATAAGCATGCATAGGGACCAAGGATGAATATGAGATTCAAGACCAGGTAATCCAGGAAGCAAAGATCAAGAGGGAGTACATTCCAGTGGTTTATGCAAGGATGCAGATATTCAGAGGGAGTTGATCATCTCTCTACATCCCACAACAGAAAGGTGTAGAAGAAGCTACTTCAGATTAGGACTCCAGCAGCTCCTGCAAGGAAGCGAAGACTCAGAGGGAGTCCACCCAACGAACAAACAAAGATAAGTATTTGAATTGTCATTTCTTAAATAATACTGTTCAATAATGTATATATTGATGTTCCTAGAATTAGGTTGTGTATTATGCATATTAGAATAATTGCATTGATGAACAGTATACTCCTAATATGCATGGGTAAGTGGCCTATGGCACTGTACAACATTCCATTGCTACTTATCTAGAATGAAACCTCTTTGCTGACATGTTGGGAGTTGTGCACACTCTTAACAATGTTCTGGTAGAGATTGGAAGGCATCTAGAAAGTTACGGGATATGGATAAATGTTGTATTGAAGCATTGGCTAAGATAATTGCATGACTGTATGACATATTTATTTATGTGTAAGAATTTGTTCTGAAAACTATGAGATGTTTTCTAATCATGCAATTTAACTTGTTGTGTAGGAAAGATCGTATGCCATCTCCTACAAAAGAAGAACTACAACATTTTGTTCCAGCAACAAAGATATCTATTGAAGATATTGAAGATATTGAAGTTCCCAGGATCTGGGATGAAGAAATGAAATACCATGATCCGTCGATCATGAAGAATGATGTTTGGGATGTAATCCCAAGACATGAAGGGAATTTTTCTATGACTTCCAAATAGAACTATCAGATCAAGCATGTTGCAGATGGCAGCATTGAGAAATACAAAAGTGATGAAATAGAAGATGCACCAGATGGATTTCAAGACAACATGGTGTAGTCATATATGTGTGCAGAACTTGGTATGGTAGGATAGACATCTTTCTATCCAGTTTGGTCTTTACCAAGAGTTAAGCGGGTTCCGACCTTTTCTACAAGGTTGAGGAAGGCAATCCAGTGATACTACTTTTGTATGAGGATAACCTGTTTGTTACAGGTGAAGATAGATTGATTACCGACACGCAGCGGAAGCTTGCTGCCAAGTTCGAGATGAAGAACTTGGGGATGATGCACTATTTGTTTTTGGCATGGAGGTGTGGCAGAGTGCAGATGGAATCTTCCTTGGACAAGGGAAGTATGCAGTAGAAATCTTGAAGAGGTTCGGAATGATAGATTGCAAGGCAATGGCCACACCGATGGCATCGAATCTGAAGCTTCTATGTGATGCTTCATCTGAGCCGGTTGATGTCTCTCTGTATCGTCAGATGATTGGGTCCTTGATGTACCTGACGACCAGACATTTGCTTTGCTGTGAACACATTGAGCCAGTTCCTGACGGATCCGAGGAGTGTTCACCTGGTTGCTGTAAAGCATGTTCTGAGGTACCTAAAGGGTACAGTGGATTATGGGCTCAGATATGAGGCAAATCAAAAGTTTAACCTGCAGGGTTATGTTGATTCAGATTGGGCTGGCAGTGCTGCAGATAGGAAGAGCACATCTGGGTGTTGCTTCAGTATGGGATCAGGTGTGATCTCTTGGTTTAGCAGGAAGCAGTCCTGCGTAGCACTGAGTACAGCTGAGGCAGAGTATTTTGTAGCCTGTTCAGCTAGTTGTGAGGCAGTATGGCTACAGAAGCTACTGTCTGAGTTATTTGATCTCCCGTTGGAGGCTACTGGTATCTTCGGTGATAACCAGAGTTGTGTGAAGCTGTCCGAGAACCCAGTGTTTCATGACAGATCGAAACACATAGAGATCAAATATCACTATATCAGGGATATGGTGCAGAGAGGAGCTGTGAAGCTCATGTATGTTGCGACGGACGAGCAGATTGCAGATGTGTTGACGAAGCCACTAGCCAGGGTGAAGTTCGAGTACTTCAGAGAAGGCTTGGCGTTCTTCAGATCGAGGACACTTCGAGGAAGAAGTGATGGACACATTTGCTGAAGCCATTCCAAGCATGTTGGAAGGAGGATCCTTCACATGGCTGTGGATGTAAGCGCTGGATGATGAGCATCAGGATGATGTTCTAGTTTCTGCTGGATATGATCAGTTGGATCATTTTATGTATGTATGTATGCATCATGTTGGATGCTGGATATGATCAGTTGGATCATTTTATGTATGTATGTACGCATCATGTTGGATGCTGGATATGATCAGTTGGATCATGTGTATGTATTGTTTATGCATCATGTTGGATGCTTGGACCATGTATCTGTATATGTATCAGGTGGATGCATTGTATGATCAGGTAGATCATGTATGGTGATATGTATCATGTATTTGTATTTGTATCAGGTGGATACATTGATGATCAGGAGGATCATGTATGATGATATGTATCAGGTAGATACTTGGTATGCATCAGGTAGATGCATTGATGATCAGGATGATCATAGATGACGAGCTTCAGGATGTTGCTCCAGATGACATGCAGCAGGATGTTGCATTGATGATCAGGATGATCATAGATGACGAGCTTCAGGATGTTGCTCCAGATGACATGCAGCAGGACGTTGCAGTGATGATGATCAGGATGATCATGGATACATCAGGATGATGTATGATGAGTATCAGGATGATACTCTGTGGCCGTGGATCAGGTTGTGCAGATAAGCATGTAATTTGTGCCCTGGGAGATTTGCAGATGGTCTTGCGAGGTTTTTCCTATGGCATGTAATTTGTGCCCTGGGACATCTGGCAAATGCTCTTTCGAGGTTTTGCTTGGGAGGACATATAATTTGTGCCCTGGGAGATCTGCAGATAGTCTTTCGAGGTTTTGCCTATGGCATGTAATTTGTGCCCTGGGATATCTGGCAGATGCTCTTTCGAGGTTTTGTCCTATGGCATGTAATTTGTGCCCTGGGAGATCCGATAGGTTGAGCTGTGTGCTCGTAATCAGTCCTGGGATGCTCTTGCGAGGTTTTGCCATGACCACATGTAATGTGTGCCCTGGGAGATCCGATAGGTTGAGCTGTGTGCTCGTAATCAGTCCTGGGATGCTCTTGCGAGGTTTTGTGGTGACCACATATAATTTGTGCCCTGGGAGATCTGCAGATAGTCTTTCGAGGTTTTTCCTATGGCATGTAATTTGTGCCCTGGGATATCTGGCAGATGCTCTTTCGAGGTTTTGTGGTGAGGTCACATATAATTTGTGCCCTGGGAGATTTGCAGATGGTCTTTCGAGGTTTTTCCTATGGCATGTAATCTGTGCCCTGGGACATCTGGCAAATGCTCTTTCGAGGTTTTGTGACGCACGTAAAAGTCCTGAGGATTCCACAGTATGGCCAGTGATGACGAAGACCTGCAGGTGGTGGGCCTACATCCAGTATGAAAAAGGACTGGCTCTGTAGAACTTCCTATGACGAGTAGATTCAGAGATTGATTGAGATAGCAGCAGCAGTGACGATGATGATGACTCGATGACGATTATCCAGTGACGATGATCCAGAGAAGATGACTTGTGCTAGAAGAACTGTGCTGAGAAATACCTTCCTAGTTAAGAGGGAGTGTTGATGTATATGTAACTTCGGAATGTATTTCATATATGTTGTATGTACTCCTATAGAGATGGTATTATTCCTCTATACGGAAGTGTCGTCATTTATATTGTAAGTATCGTAACTTATACTTGATGGGTTATTAGACCACCTTGTTTGGGGTCGGCCCTGTATAAGTCATGTGGGTCAAAGGGTTATTAGACCACCCTATTGGGGGTCGGCCATGTGGGTCAAAGGGTTATTAGACCACCCTATTGGGGGTCGGCCCACTCAGCATTATGTTATGTGGTTAAGTTCGAGCCGACATGAGTTAGGTAAAAAGGCAAGTCAAGTCCAGTATAAATAGAGTGCGGGAGGCACTCTATTTACTCACTCACTTCTCACACATGCTCTCAAGGAGGAGAGGCGCACTTATGGAGGAGGAGGATTGCTGCTAGGTTATGGCTATCTCTATTGGTTGGTTGTATCATTGCTCTATCTATCTCTGAGGAAGTTAATGGGGTTTTTCACCTTTATGGTTTTCCCCAAGTAAATCTTTGTGTCTCTTGTGTGCTTGCATTATTGTCTCCATGATTGATATGCTGTAGATATGCTGTACATGTTGTTCTCTCAGTTAAGATCCTAGATCAGATTGAAGTAAATTCAGAAAATTTAACAGTTACTGGGTCATTAAATGAGCTACCTTCCCACTCCCACCATCTAGGGGATAATGCCACTATTTTAGGGCTTGTTGTCCCATAACTAACAACTAGTGGTGAAGTGAATTTGCTGCCATCTGTCCCATACCTTCCAACAGCTTCCATTCCTCCTAGTGGGTTAGTGAACACTCATTTAATAGTCCTCTTGGGTGTTTGTCTCCTAATTAATTAATTTAAATAATAATATTGAGTAATTACATTCACCCATGATCAAAATTGATCATAATTACAAATACTTGTAATTAAATTTAACATAAAGTATTTTGCAAATAAAATAATAATGTTCAGAAATTTGGGTAGGTGACAAACTAGCTCTACAAAATATACAGCTATAATACAAGAAAAAGCACAGATGCCTAAGCATAGTACTTCTTGTTGATATATTGTAACTTCTAAGAATATTATATTTGTACTTTATTATTCCGAAGATGTTTCATTCCTCCGTGAAGATCTTATTGTAAATCCGGAGATGTTTATTCCTCCGTCGGAATGTGGTAACTTGGGTTATTAGACTTCCCTAGTGGGGGTCGGCCCTGTATGTGTTATGTGGGTCAAAGGGTTGTTAGACCACCCTAGTGGGGTCAGCCCAGTCAGTTATAGTGGGGTGTTTAACCCAGTGGTAAAGTTGGGGCCGACCTATTTAATATAAAGTACAAGTCGGAGATGTGTATAAATAGAGGAGGTGTGTTCCTCATTATACACACACTTCCCTCACTCAGAATGTAGCGCACTTGTGGAGGAGAGGTCTGCTATGGTGGAGGAGGAGATCATGTCTTTGGTTTGCATATTTTTATATTTTTGGTCATCTATATTTAGGAAGCTTTGCTAGGTTTTCTACGCCATGAGGGTTTCCCAGGATAAATCTGTGTCTCTTGTGTTTATGCTATGCTTGTTGTTTCTTCAGTGATCCTGTATATGCTATTATTGTGAAATGGAATGTAATGCTGCTATTTTATATCTTAACATATTAAATCTTAACATGGTATCAGAGCTAACCTGAAGGAAGGCAAGGTATGGCACTTACGACACTTGCTTTACTTACGACAATTTGAAGGTTAGGGTTTTATATAGAAAAAACCAGTCATCGTGGAACTTTCGCTATAAATCCATTTTGGCGAAGTTTCAGGATCTGAAACCTTTACAGGTTGTAGACAACATCTCCAGGTACCTTGTGTCCAAAGGGAACCCTCAGATTCATTTTATTTTGTAACTTATTATCAGTACAAGTTAGGGTTTCTGCCTCTTCCAGATCTCAGTCAAAATCAGGTGACCTAGGACAAAATGTCATAACTTGGGGTAGGAAGCTCCAAATGAAATTTCATAGAAAGTGATAGGTATTACATAGACTTTACTATCTCAGGAAACTTTTTCAGAGGCCGAAGTTGAACCAGTGACACGTGGAACGCCGTACAAGTTCGCTCTCCTGCTTTATCCCATAAACAGGTCACGTTGCGACACTTGGCATAAATCTCTCTCATAAAATCCAATTGAGGTCATACCTATTGAGATGGAAAGATGACAGGTCAGGATACCACAAAAAAAAATTTCAGACCCTATGGAGCGAAAAGTGCATAGTTACAGTAGAAACAATCAGACACATATTCTGTCAAAACAAAATTATTTTTGGAGCACCTTCATTCATGGCTTCCGGAATTTAGGGTTTCGGAGAAAGTTATAATTTTTGGAATCGGAGTCCACGGCTGAATGCTACTCAGGAAAATCTAAATTTAGAGACCAAGATTGAATTTTTTGGCTGGGTAGAAGACTAGGCTTGATCAAACCCCAGTTCAGGATCTTGATCGGAAAGTTGGAAAATTAGGGCTTCAGCAAAAGTTGGAATTTTTGAAGTCTGTGACCACGGCTGGAAGCTCCTCAGAAAAATAAGAGTTTAGAGCCTTGGATCGAACCTTTTGATTGGGATGAAGGGTGGGTTTCATCAAACCCTAGTTCGGGATCCTGTCGAGAAGATCCAGAAGTTTCGAAGGAAATTTTGAGGGGTCAAATTTTGGAGATTTCAAAATTGAAGTATGCTAGTTTGATCAGTTCAGCAAGACACATCCTTCCATCCATTCAGAAGTTTGAAAGTCAAATATTGAATTTTTAGGGTTTCTCTAGCAAACCCTAATCAAGCTCCAGATCAAGGTTCAGGGGGAGTTGAGGCTAAGGCCTTACATAAGAAGACTACAAGAAGTCTCGACAGGTATGACTTAAGGAGGTTTAGGTATGTCTTGAAATTTGATTCCTGATTAAGTTCATAATGTGCTTGTCTTCATTTATTAGTACAATCTTGATTAATGTTAGAATTGTATTATCACCCTAGTAACAGTATGAATGCATGTGTATGATAGAAGACATTCATTTATTAGGGCTATATGATTGTACTAATGCACTGTGGTGTTGTATGAGGTTGATGTTGTCTGCTAACAAGATACAGGTACATCACGAAAGACAAATCAAGTTCCATGACCATGACAACATGAAGACAAAGACTCCTCCATAATCTTTGATCACATAGAAGTTCGACTTACAAGGTATGTATGACTTTGTTCTATTATGCTTAACCTATGAGATATGAAGGTTCTAGCGCAGGATCTCTAAATCATTGAAGATAACAAAGAAGATATTGATTAGGTATGTTAGACATAACTAAGCAAGTATACTAATCCAGGTATGTTTTCCTATGTCAAGTTAGAATCTTAGCTTGTGTTAGGATCCATCATATAAGTATAGTTGGTATGATTATATATGCTTATTCATAAAGTTAGTAATCAAGGGATTATGCATATTATGTCTTTTATCTTGATTGATGATATGCATGAGTAAAAGAAGACTTCCCTGAAAATCTTGAATACTAATGTTTATTATCTATGATCATGACTATACATATTCAAGATTATTTAGAATTATAATGTTTTGATATTATTTATATAATATACTAATGAATGTATGTTTGTGTATGAGATCATGAGGATAACACTAGTGCACACTTGAGCATGCACAGTGGTACAGAATGAATAGAAGTTCAAAAAACATTTAGAAGATCAAGCGGGAGGCAACCACACAAACATAAAAGATAAGTATTTGAGTTGTTATTTGAAATAGTAAATGATATTGCTTGTAATAGATTGTATGCATATTTGTATTCCTAGAATATATCATGTTGAGTGTAAACATTCATAGAGCATTGAACAATATACTACTAATATGCATATGATCGGTAAGTTGGACAAACATTCCATTGTAGCTTGTCTAGAATGAAACCTCTTTGGTGACATGCTGAGAGTTGTGCACACTCTCAATAGTATGTTCTGGTAGAGATGGAAGGCATCTAGATATCCACTGTATGCATACAAGATATCGAAAAGTGTTGTGCCAAAGTATTGGTCAAGATAGTTGCATAACTATGTAAATGATATTTGTATGCATAATAGGTTATCATGTCAACACGATTTCATGATTATGAAGTATTACTAATCATGTACTTAATTTTGTTTTGTAGGAAAGATCATGAAGAATGATAAACACCGAACAAGTGATGGATGATCAACAAGAAGATTTACAAATCAAACAAAATATAGAAGGCTCATGGCTCGAAGATTCTCTTAGAAAGAGGAAGAGAATCATGACAAGATGTTTGCTCCAAGTGGATAGATAAGACCATTCTCTTAATGGTGTAATTAAAGAAGAAATGTGAATCAGGTTCTATATGGGTACCCAGGATTGGTAGTCAATTGATGAGCTTAAATTATCATCATGGGTGATGTGGATCTCAACCTTTTCTACAAGGTTGAATATGGCTTCTATACACAGATGACATGGATGCAAGAAGGAACTCACCACAGAGTTCGAATGATATTGAGGCTCATATCAATAGACCCATCTGACGAGAGATGGCACAGATAGATATGCAGAAGATCACTCAATGCAGAGTGTGAATGATGGAGAATTGACAGCTTCTTGACAAAGCTTGGGCTTTACCAGAAGTAAAGCTAATCCTAACCTTTACCTTAAGGTTGTGGATGATGAACCTATCATACCATTATTGTATGAGGATGATCTCTTTCTGACAAGGAATGAGAAACAGATCATGAAAAGAAAGAAGAAGATGGCTGCAGAAATGAAAATGAAAGATCTTAGATTGATGCATTACTTCCTAGGTTTGGAAGTATGGCCAGGCTCAGAAGGAATCTTTATCGACCAGGGAAAATATGTCGATAAATATTAAAAGGAATTGATGTGTTGGAATGGACACTCTCATGGATTCCAACTTGAAGCTGTTAGTGGATGACTCTTCAGAGTTAGTGGATATAACTCTGTACAGACAAATTATTGGGTCATTGATGTATCTAACGAATACTAGGTCAGATATATGCTTTGCTATGAACACCTTGAGTCAGTATCTAGTGGAAACAAGATGTGTTCACCTGATAGTTGCAAAGCATGTGATGATGAACCTAAAGGATACGATAGACTTTGATCCATGCTATCTTGGATATCATGACTTCAGATGGCTACACAGATGTTGATTGAGCAGGAAGTGTATCAGACAGGAAGAGCATATCGAGAGGATGTTATTGTCTGGGATCAGCCATGATCTCGTGGTTTAGCAGGAAACAATCTAGTGTGGCTCTTAGCATAAGTAGAATATATGGTTGCTTGCTCTGCTAAGTTATGAAGTAGTATGGATACAGAATTGCTTGACTTAGAGATGGACTCAACTGTGATCCTATGTGACAAACAGAGTTGTACCAAAATGGAAGAGAATCCAGTGTTCCATGATAAGTCAAAGCACATAGAGATCTGACATTTCTATATACGAGATATGGTGCAGAAAGGAATTAAAGTTTGAATTTGTAACAAGTTACCGATGCACTAACCAAACCTCTACCTCAAGTGAACAAGTTACCGATGTACTAACCAAACCTCTACCTCAAGTGAACAAGTTACCGATATACTAACCAAACCTCTACCTCAAGTAAAGTTTGAGTATTTCCAAGACAAGCTTTGTAGGACCCTCCTCGAAAGGGGGAGTGATGTGGTCACTTATGATGAGATTGCCTACATCGACAGAGAGGTTGATGATGTGGATACATATATTGGTGATGCCGATAGAGAGGTTGGTGGATGGTCCTTAGACAGGGTCTAAGTTGACAAGGTGATTGCATCATCCTTGAACACCTGTTCTAAAGGAGCTGTAGACGTATGTCTTTGAGAATGAAGTCCTTGGTGGACATGTGGGGATTGTATCATCCCTGGACTTCAGTCCTAAAGTGAGCCGTAGACGTATGTCTTCAAGAATGAAGTCCTTGGTGGACATGTGGGGATTGGATCATCCCTATAATTCAATCCTAAAGAGAGTCGTAGACATATGTCTTCGCGAATGAAGTCCTTGGTGGACATGTGAGGATTGGATCATCCCTAGACATCAGTCCTAAAGAGAGCCGTAGACGTATGTATTCGAGAATGAAGTCCTTGGTGGACATGTGAGGATTGGATCATCCCTGGACTTCAGTCCTAAAGAGAGTCGTAGACGTATGCCTTCGAGAATGAAGTCCTTGGTGGACATGTGGGGATTGGATCATCCCTGGACTTCAGTCCTAAAGAGAGCCGTAGACATATGTCTTCGAGAATGAAGTCCTTGGTGGACATGTGAGGATTGGATCATCCCTAGACTTCAGTCCTAAAGAGAGCCGTAGATGTATGTCTTCGAGAATGAAGTCCTTGGTGGACATGTGGGGATTGTATCTTCCCTGGACTTCAGTCCCAGAATTGATCTATAGACAATGTCTCCGAGAATGAAGTCTTGAATGAACAGGTAGGGGATTGTATCTTCCCCAAAATTCGGTCCCAGAATTGAGCCGTAGACTGGGTCTCTGATAATGAAGTCCTGAATGAACAATTAGGGGATTGTATCTTCCCCAGACTTCAGTCCTAGAATTGATCCGTAGACTGATGTCTCTGAGAATTGAAGATAGGACTGCATCGTCCCTGGAACTCGGTTCAAAATGTACGTGAGAGGACTGCATCATCCATGAACTGGGTTCAAAATGTACGTGAGGACTGCATCATCCATGAACTGGGTTCAAAATGTACGTGAGGACTGCATCGACCATGAACTGGGTTCAAAATGTACGTGAGGACTGCATCGTCCATGAACTGGGTTCAAAATGTACGTGAGAGGACTGCATCGTCCGTGAACTGGGTTCAAAATGTACGTGAGGACTGCATCGTCCATGAACTGGGTTCAAAATGTACGTGAGAGGACTGCATCGTCCGTGAACTGGGTTCAAAATGTACATGATGGGATTGCATCGTCCCTAGACATGAGACTTGTCTTAAAGTGATAAGGATTGATCACCCTGGAACTTGATCTGGATTGTATCATCCATGGACCTATGTCCTAAAGAGAGAGGGATTGATCATCCTATAATATGATCGTGTCTGTTGCAGGGTATGATGCTATGCATACTTGGCTGATGAGGATACTTGTATTGATGTATTGATACTTGTATTGATGAGGATATATGTATTGATGAGGATACTTGTATGTATACTTGTATTGATGAGGATACTTGTATGTATACTTGTATTGATGAGGATACTTGTATTGATGATGTGTATACTTGTATTGGTGTGGATACTAATACTGATGATCTAGATGATGATGCTGCTGATCGTGTTGATCTAGATGACAATGCTGCTGATCATGTTGATCTAGATGACGATGTTGTTGATCATGTAGATCGAGAAGATGATCCAGATGCTGATGATCGTGTATCGTGTGATGATGATGCTGATGATTGTGTGATGATGATGCTGATGATCGTGTGATGACAATGCTGATGATCGTGTGATGACGATGCTGATGATCGTGTGATGACGATGCTGATGATCGTGTAATGACGATGCTAATGATTGTGTGATGACGATGCTGATGATTGTGTGATGACGATGCTGACGATCGTAAGGATTCAGATGTTGATGTTGTTGTAGCTGTTTGAGTACTACAAAAGATAAAGACTCAGTATACTTGTATTGGTGTGGATACTAATACTGATGATCTAGATAACGATGCTACTGATCGTGTTGATCTAGATGACAATGTTGCTGATCGTGTTGATCTAGATGATGATGTTGCTGATCATGTAGATCGAGATGATGATCCAGATGATGATGATTGTGTATCGTGTGATGACGATGCTGATGATCGTGTGATGATGATGCTGATGATCGTGTGATGATGATGCTGATGATCGTGTGATGACGATGTTGATGATCGTGTGATGACAATGCTGATGATCGTGTGATGACGATGCTGATGATCGTGTGATGATGATGCTGATGATTGTGTGATGACGATGCTGATGATCGTGTGATGACGATGCCGACGATCGTAAGGATTCATATGTTGATGTTGCTGTAGTTGTTTGAGTACTACAGAAGATAAAGACTCAGTACTGAAGATGTTGATGTTTCAGTATTGAAGATGTTCCAGTAATTGGTTGAGTTACTGATGATGTTGAGAAAGCTTCCAATGATTTATAGATGTATCATGTTGATGGCTCCTTGCTCCTGCAGATGTTGTTATAATATCCTTCTTGTTAAGGGGAGGTGTTGAGATATTGTAACTTCTAAGAATATTATATTTGTACTTTATTATTCTGGAGATGTTTCATTCCTCTGTGAAGATCTTATTGTATATCCGGAGATGTTTATTCCTCCGTCGGAATGTGGTAACTTGGGTTATTAGACTTCCCTAGTGGGGGTTGGCCCTGTATGTGTTATGTGGGTCAAAGGGTTGTTAAACCACCCTAGTGGGGTCGACCTAGTCAGTTGTAGTGGGGTGTTTAACCCAGTGGTAAAGTTGGGGCCGACCTAGTTAATATAAAGTATAGGTCAGAGATGTGTATAAATAGAGGAGGTGTGTTCCTCATTATACACACACTTCCCTCACTCAGAATGTAGCGCACTTGTGGAGGAGAGGTCTGCTATGGTGGAGGAGGAGATCATATCTTTGGTTTTCATATTTGTATATTGCTAGTCATATATATTGAGGAATCTTTGCTGGGTTTTCTACCCCATGAGGGTTTCCCAGGATAAATCTGTGTCTCTTGTGTTTATGCTGTGCTTGTTGTTTCTTCAGTGATCCTATATATGCTATTATTGTGAAATGGAATGTAATGCTGCTATTTTCTGTCTTAGCATATTAAATCTTAACACTTCTTCAGGTAGGGTCAATGCCCGGAACCTCCTCATGAGACCAAGCAATGATGTCACTGAATTCATCAAAAAGATTGGTATAAAGAATGATATCTTCAAGATAACAGTCTGCTCCAATAAAAATATTTTCCGTGACTCTAGGTTTGGTGCAAATGTTGATCAAGATGGTTCTCGGTAAGTTTGCCATATTCCCTTTGGCAAATATGGCTTACGAAGTAGAAGGGATAGAGGACCAATCAACACTCTCACCAGGTCTCGTATCAAACTCACTTCTCTCTATCAAGTTTAGGACAGGAATTAAATACGACTTGGGGTCTAAATGTTCCCAAGGGTGGTTCAGGTCCGTCATAGCTTCCAAAATGGCTTTGTCAGAAGGAAAAACCGTGTCTAAACAATCAGGAGAGTGGGTAGAGTCTAACGAAAATGCAGGTGCATAGTCCATATCCGACTCAGCAGTGACTGACAGAGTCGCGATATGTTTTGTTACAGCATGTTGTGCTTCTAAGTGTGGTACTTCTGCAACAGGTAAGGGTACTGCTGGTTCTGATTCCGTAGGGAGAATCGACGGATCCATTGTTAAACTGACCATGGAAGTATCAGAAGATGAACATTCTTCAGAATCAACAAAAAGGATGGGAGCGGGTAGGTCAAAAGTGACCATTAATGACCCATAAAGTCCTGCTCCTAAACTCTCGCTAGCTGGGGTAGTTTGATCAACTAAAGGAATTGTAGATTCCGATGAAGTCTGGTTGTTTCTCCGAGAGAATGAAAGTTGATCGACCGTGATGATCTTTCCTTCGTGGGGGAACATTACAACTCAGAAAACTGCTGATGGAATAGATCGCATGGCATATGTACAACTCCTACCTAACAACATGTTGTAGTCAATAGGAGTGTCCAGAACATCAACCTCTACAGCAATTGTCTTACCGGCGAGTGTAATATAAAACGATGGTAAAACTCTGTGTGGACAAAAAGTCTTGCCATCGAAAGCAGTAAGCTGTGTGTTAGAGGGGGCTAACTCGGAAGAGCCCAAATCTTTCCAACAAGAAATTGATATTACACACATAGACGCGCCCTCATCTACGACAACTCATCCAATGGTTTTGGTACCATGGACTACCTCTATTTGAAGAGCGACATGGTACGTAAACCGGTGTTTGATATCAGACATATCAAATCGAGCAGTCATGTTGGATAATTCCATACTTCCAATCACTTCTAGAAGTGCATTTCGTTGTAATTGACAACTTTGCAAAACTTCTAAGGTGGACATGGCACAAGGGGTATGGGATAGATCTTCCACCACATTGTAGTTGGCAGCAGCCCGTCCATTGGGATTGTGCGCAACCCATTTCAAGACACCTTTCGGGATCTTGGGTAGTGAATCCACTGGTATGTGGAGAGGAGTGGAAGATTCTAGAACATCTTTATCCTTATTCTGCGAATCCGGGGTATAATTTCTTACCCGCGTTTACAAAAGTGCATCCGATCTAACCATATTAATGAAAGTTTGATCAACTGAAGCATGCAAGGTGCCCCCAGCTTTGGAGGTGCCAGAAGATGATCCCTACCCTTTGGGAAATGGATCTTTAAGGATGGCAGGTTTCTTTTCTTGAAGCGGCTTCTGGGCTTCTTCGATTAGAGGGCATTGGTGAGTGAGATGGTCCTGCTTGCAAAGCTTGCAAGGGAACTTAACCTTCTTCTTTTCTCGATTACCCTCCTCGACATTTTCTGTATTTTCAGGATTTTTTTGGTTCCCCTCTCCTTTCTTGCCCTTCTTTTTGTTGCTAGGCTATCGAGGGCCCTTTTGATTGGTCTAAACTTGTTGTACATATTCAGTAGTAGAAGGAGAGGTTGTGACGGAAGTCACTTCTGCAGTCGATTGTTTGACGGATAAGGCATGAACCTGCAAAAGCAGTAGAATCAACTGAACCCACTATGTTGTCAGCATGTCGTCCAGGTTTAGGCATGCCTAGAGTACCAGCGTTAAAACTAAAGGACAGAGTTGAAGTAGAAGTAGTCTACGACGAACTCGGTGTAGCAATGTTTGTGAAAGAAGGATTAACAATCCTTGTGTTCATAGCTGTTGTGGGAGTTTTTGGAACTCCCTGCTCATCTCCTGGGTTAGTCATAATATAACTAGGTGTGAATAAGTATGCACTATACTTAGGTTGTTGAAATCCTACAGGTACCAGAAGCGGATCATTAGGTCCAGTAAGAGGAGGGTTGAAAGGAGTGTTGAACTCACTAGAAGTAATATCCTCAACCTCGACAGTATTAAGAACTTGTCGATCTGAGGTTCTGGGTTGTGGTTCTCCAATAATCTATGTTTCACCAGTAAGTTCAAAAGAACCACTGGAATCTGTCCTCCGGCGTCATGGTGACGGTGGTGTCTCCACTATCAGTGGGGGAAGGTTTTGCAACCTCCAAGACCTATGAAGATTTTGGTATTCCACAATTATATAAAAATAAACTAAGTAAAAACCTAGTGGCCACTAAGACTAAGCAGCAAACAACATACCACTACAAAATCCTAAAAATGATCCAAACCAATCAAATAGGATAGATGCTCTCAGAAGTCAGTCTGGGATGATTAGGGCCCAGAACAAACTAATAGAGTAACGACGGTCAGTTCCACGATGTCCAATGGAGGTCCTCTGGGTGCAAGCGTTTGAATCACCAAACCTCCCTCCCGAGATTACTGCCAAAGGGTTACCTTCCGCGGTTGTCCGAGGTGAAGTGGGAATAACCTTCCACTCTACCTGTGTAGAATCCTAGATGATCAAGATGCTAAGGCTACCATAAGTACGAAAAACCTTGGGGGGACAGTTGTCGGTCTAGTCGTAATGCGTGGGAAGGGTAACAAAGCCCGAAATCCAAAAGGATCCTCGTACGCAAGACAACTTTGGTTTATGCTTGAATAGAAGGTGAGGGGCTATCCTCAGCACTTCAAATATCACTCGACCTCATGCTTAGCTCCGGTTTCAGTGGAGTTTCCTAAGAGACTTTGATACAGATGTATTTACCTAAGAGATAGTTGTACTACGATTGTTGAGTAATGAAGCTGATTTCGGGTAGTTTAAGGTGATTTAAACCCGAAACCCTAACCTAGGCTAGTTGATGATGTGTATACCTAAAATGAAAAATGTTGCTAGTTAATTTTATTAAGATTTATTTTTAAGGGATACTTTTTACTCAATAAGGGCAGTGCGTTGTGTGGAATGGTTTCGACAGAAATCAAAATGCATAAAGAAATAACTTTCAAAACAACAAAAGACTCTTTTTTATTTTCGTTTATATTCTTTCCAAAATGAAAACAAGGCAATCCTAGTACAAGTTTCTTTTTTAATTTTCTTTTAAAACTCAAAACAAAGTAAACTATGCTACTTCGAAATGATTGATAAATCTTGCTACTTAAGCTACCGAATTCATTTTTTGTCTTTTCTGATAATTATAAAAGAAAAAGAACTTGAAAATGGAGCAAGTAAGACCTAACATAAAAATGTGAGTAAGGAAAGACAACTTAATGGTTCACAGCAATCAAATCAATGACTTGAAAAAGACTTATCCTACCAAGTTACTTCAAACGAATTTTTTTTTGGTTTGGAACAAAGCGTAAAATAAGTAAGGAAAAGAGATTCCTATAACGGAAAGGAAAACCTAAAAGGTTTCTCCAAAGCACCAAAAAACCCTAAGAAAACACTAAGCTAAGCAAAAGAGTAGGCAAGTGAACCAAGAGTGACCCTACAATCACAAAGACTCGAAATAAAGAAAACCAAAGAGCTTTGACTTACTTGGACTGAAACTGGAAAAGCAATCAGAAGGTATCTAGACTCAAACAACTTCCAAAAATCACCCTAAGGACTCAAACTTGGGGTCAAACCCTAATTCAAAGGACAAGACACCGTCAAAGCATGCTAGTGTTGCCACAAACAAAAAACATTATAAAACGTAGGTTTGTATGACTGCAACAAGCATCTAGGGTATAAGAGTGCAGCTACATCCAACAAGGAACAGTGCATGGTCTTCAAAAGAGTTTAAACAAAGAAAAACACCTTAAATAAGTACTTCAAGCAAGCAAAGACAAACTAAGGGACTTTGGAGAGGCAAACAAGACTCAACAAGGACATACAAGTCTCAGGGATCAGTTAAGAAGGAAAAGAAAAACACTGGAAATGAAATCAAACAAGTGGAAATCAAACACCAACATCAAACTGAAAGTTACAGGAAAATGCACTAATGTGCAGTGCAGAAACCTACGCACACTGGGAGATGTGTCCTACTGTTCAGTAGTGAAAGCAGCGCCCATAAGCTAATGTGTGCTACTGTATGTAGGGAATACTAGCACGCATGTCAGAGAAGGTCACAAGCAGGCTTTGCAACAGCAAACTGAGATGATTCAAGCAAGAAAAAATAGGTAACAGTGACCTATAGGGCCTCTCAGAGGATCAAAAAGACTAAAAAGTACTGGAAGAAAACCTAACTAGGTCTCCTAGAGCATAAAACAATTGGTTAGTCCCCAGTGGAGTCGCCGGTCTGTTGTTCAGGATTTCTACCTTATAGCAAGGAGGGGACACTACCAACTTCAGGGGTGACAGGTAAATACATTCATCATATTACATGGACTTCTACAAAAGGAAAGAGATCAATATCTTGGAAGGCATACCTTATTATCGACGTTCGATCCTAGCTTTCGCTCGATCCTCCGCTTAATCCTTCGCTTGATCTTCCGTTTGATGAACCTGCAATACAAAAGATACCTTCCTCGGCGTATCTTGACTGAAATAACAATGATGAAATTGAAATACAATTTAGACATCAAATACAATCAATGATTCACCAAACAGATATGCAATCCATTAGACATTTGATTGGGAAAGGAAGGGTATTTCCACCTTTATTGTCAAAAATCAATAATTAGTACAAGTATACCTGATCATTCAAAGTGCTTCTACAACCGAATTCTAGGCTCCTGCTCTTCACACTGACTTGGGAATTCCTCCAGCATAACAACCCTTAATGCATACTTTCTCCTCGTCTCTCTCATGCATCCCTCTTGTATTTATGGGACAAGGTAGGCAGTTTGGATCGAGAGGTATTTTGATTGGGAGGTTGGGCAAGTTGCAAACCAACTTCAACTAATCCCAATTCGTCAAATTAATGTATTTTTTGATTTCATATTAAGATTTGCGCGATTCTTCTCAAGGTATAGTAGTGCACAATATGCAAGTTCGGTGCTTTACAAGCATCGTTTGCAACTTTTCTTGAGGTGTGCACTAGTTTCCTTAAGGAAAAGTATGGCATACGAGCTGGTGTGCGCCCCTTTCACGCCTGTAGAGTAGGGCACACTTCCTGATGTGTGCTGTTTTCATGATTATAGAGTAGGGCACATGTCAAAATGTAGGTAAAAACGGGGTTTTGTCAACTGCAGAGGGGTAATCCCAGTTCATACATCACCTAGATCAATCTAGCTCTTCAATCCAAGTTGTCCTTTTGTGTGATCGACAGCTAAATGTTATCATGGATGGAGAAGTGCATATTTGACCTATAACAGCTAGGGTTGATGTATTTGGTATTATGCATTGTAAATATCTCTGAGATCGTGAAGAGAGACTGATAGTGAAGAGGAAGTGTAACAGATGTGCTGCAGGTTGTATCCCTTCATTTACTGGATGGTATAATAATAAGGACTGGCAATTTCAGTGTGGACGTAGCCCATCTTGGGTGAAACACGATATATTGGTGTCTCGCTTGTAATGTTTTTGTGTAATTTGTATTTGCATCTTGTTTATTGTTATTGCTCTGTGATCCTGTTTTTCTAAGACACATGTACTAGTGTTTGGATGTAGCTTCCAACACTTTTTTTCAATGTGACCATCGATTTTACAATGGTTACAATTTTTTTTTGAATCCTTGCACTGATCTATTGTGGTTGTATTCTTCTTCTCCTTTCCCTTCCAATTCTTATTCCCCTCCATGGTAGCATCTTGGCTCTCTTTCTATTTTGAACCGCTTAGTTGTCGTTTCTTCTGGCCTATGTTTTCGAGGCATTGTTCTTGTACATAGGTTTCATCAATTTACCTAGGCTTGAAGGGCATCACCTACCTCCATATGTGATTATTGAAACCCCCTAGATTCTCGAGGAGTACAATTGGGTTCTTGTGTGAGATACCCAAAATGAAATCCATATTCAACTCAGAGGTGTATTCTTGCACACTCTGTCCCTGTATTTGTCTAAAGTAATTCCAATGGATCCACTGGTCCTCTACATATCCTATAGCATATAAATCAGTATTGATGAGAGTTATAAATACCTCCCACTTGGTTACCAACATATCATCCTCCATCATAAGTGCTTATGTGTGGCTTTCCCACCAGGTTAATTCATGGCCCTCTAACTTCAGTTGGTAAAATGATATCTTTTGATCCTCGACTAGTTGATGGATACTAAAATAAATCTCTAAGTACTGCAAGCAATGATTCAACTTTAAAGCATCAATCTCACCTTAGTATGACTTGATATTGAACTTCACTTTCATCTTGAAGAGAGACTAGGAATGAATATTGGTACTAGAACTCGACTGCTCTTTCTCAAGATTTTTTGTCGACTCCTTTTCTAGGTCACTTTTATCTTCTAATTTCCCTTTGATCCAAAATATGAGTTAGAGCCTCCAAAATCCCCGAAAGGTCCAAAATTTTCCTCTAGAGCTACCATGAGGATTGACATGTTACGCAAGATTACGTTAACGACTGTATTTCCAGTTTTAAAAATCGCTACACATAATCATCCACCGCTCCTTCAACAAACTTGTTCACCATGGATAGGGTATGAAGAATTTTTTTTCACCAACTACTTGATCTTGTGATTACCCACAAAACCCAAAGAAAAACTACTTTCATACCAAAATCATCCACAAACTATAATGGATATCGCACTAGAATAGTTCGTCACGATGGATCTTACAACTTAGTTATTTTTTATTAGCTTATTTTTATTGAATGCTAAATAACTGGAACTGAAACAAGAATAGCTAGAGAAAATTAGTACACAATCCACACAATGACACAAGATATACCCTAGGAATACCCACTATGGGGAAAAACCGTAGCCACAAATGAGGACTATGAGTTGGTGCAAAATTAAGACCGAGGTTCTTGCACATGGGCCAACAAAAGGGCAACGTTGTAGTCTAGTGTGCTGGAATTTTCAATCCCACTAAGTGGGAAAGTCTCACCCAAAGCACAACCAAGATTTCAATAAGATAGGGAATCGTTAATTGTATGGATGTGGTTGTGGGGTTTATATCATTCATATCGAAAAAATACTTAACACAACATCATTCATTTGAACACGTCAAAAAATTGCTTATTTAAATATATCATCCATTTAAGCATAATAGTAAACAGTACCAAACATATCTAATACAATCATAACATAAATTTTAAGGGGCCCACTAATACATTCTTGTTATGGAAGATGCTCATCATTACAACAGATTACATCATGGATCTGAGGATTTACAGTCATAGTGTAATTACCCATCATGGGATATCCCATCATGCGAATAAAACCCAAAACTGAAATACATAACTCTAGTTGCACATCGGATTGCCTCTGTCTTCAGCTAGCTCTAGTCTTCTAATGCTCGGTTAGTAGTTTACAAGAAGAAAAAAGTGAAATCCAAGCAGATGATCATGAATGCTATAAAGGATAATTTGATCCCTCAAATATATGAGAATATGGCAAAGGAGATGTCAATGCTCTGATGAGCCTTTACAAAAGTGAAAACATCAATAGGAAGATGATATTGCATATTAGACTCAAACTGGTATAGATGGCCAAATCTAACATAATTACTAGTTACTTGGTAAAGGTAACACAAATGTGTGATCAAATTGCATTGTTTGGGGAGAATATTGAAGACTTAGTAAGTGAATTGGGAACCAAATAGGTTCTCATCTCAACGGGAAACATTTTTCCACAACGTTTATGCTCGAGAGAATCTTCCCTCATTTGAAAAAATATGGATGAATGTATCTAGGAGGATACTAAGATGGAGTCAAAAGCCAACAAGCAGGGAGAAAACAATGACCATGCCTTATTTGGTCAAACAAATAATGGCAAGGTAAAGGACCCAACAAAGGTAATGTAAAGACTGGGGATTCAATCTCGTAGCTAGAGAAGGACTTGGGTAAAATCAGGTGATTTATATGCCATTGAAATTACTATTATGCATCATAGTGTTTGGACAAGAAGAAGGGTAAAGTAAAGCAACAACAAAATCAAGCACCATTTATTATGCAACAAATTTCCAAAAAGGGCATAAAAAGAGAAGAAATAGACCAGAAAGAGTACTCCACACCTTTAATGAAGAAAATAGATGAATAGAAAGCCTCTTCGAGGGGGAAACTTCCTTATACAATGTACTAAGTACACAAGACAGGACAATACAAGATAATCTAAATGAAAAGGTCTCCTTCCTATATATAGGAGACTAAGAGGTACAATTCCAACTAATTGACCCAAGATGACATAACTAATATAACCATACTAATGATAATTACAACTAATGGATGAAGGTGACATCATAACTAATATAATGTGACCCATATAAGGGGAAATGTGCCCACATTTAGGGCTTAACATGACCCTCCCCTTCAGACAAGTGTTCTCCTCAATACTTGGTTAGTTGTGGATGCTTCTGTATGAAGGACTCATCTTCCCATGCCGAATCTTCAATTGGTAAGTTCTTCCACTTGATAAGGTACTCCGTAATAGCCCGATTATGTAGCTGATTGGTCCTTATGTCAATGATTTGTTCAGGTTCCAATATGAATTTTCCTTATTCATCAAGATCCGATAGGATTGTTTGAATGGGAATCATGTATCTGATTACCTTCTTTAAGAAAGAAATATGGAAAAATGGATGTACCCTTGAGGATGAAGGGAGCTCCAACTTGTATGCCATACTACCAATATTATGCAACACTTTATAAGGACCATACTGCTTGGGTGCTAATTTATTGTCCTTATTTAGTTGCTTGAGGGACATGTGTTTGTAAGCTTGTAGCCTCATAAATACCCAACCCCTTTCTTTGAAACTTCTTTCACTATGATGTTGATCTGCTTGTTGTTTCATCCTGTTTTCTGACATAACTAGGTTGTCTTTTAGTATTTGGATAACTTCTTGTTGGTGGTCTATGTGATCTTCCACATCTTGAACTTTAGATTTTGATTTTAAGGGATATGTGATAGATGGAGGCTGGTACCCTAAATGGGGATATTTTTTATGATGTATGGAAGGAAGTATTGTACCACCATTCTGCCAAGAACAACCATTTCACCCATTTTGTTTTTTGATCAGATGCAAAGCAACAAAGATAGCCTTACAAACATTTGTTCATTATTTCAATTTTCCCGTTAGATTGAGGATGATAAGATGAACAGTGAGCCAACTGGGCACCCAAACAAGAAAATAATTTAGTCCAAAATTTACCAGTGAAAATTGGATCTATATCACTTATAATAATCTTCGGGTTTCCATGTAACTTTTGAAATGTATCCATGAAGGAAACATCTACTGTACTTGCATTAAAAGGGTGAGAAAGTGCACAAACATGTGCATACTTCATGAGTCTATAAACAACAACCATAATAACATTCTTCCCTTCTAACTTGGGTAGTCTTGTGATAAAATCCATTGAGACTTCCTCCTAGCGTTGGCAAGGTATTTCCAAAGTTTGTAAAATACCAGGGGTCTTAAATGTTTGAACCTTTTTTTTTTCAAACCAAACATTTTTCCACGAAATTTTGAACATCAGATTTAAGGACTTACCAAAAAAATTCCTTCTTGGCACTATGGTAGGTTTTCAATAGTCCTGAGTGCCCACCTATAGGAAAGTTTTGTAATTCCGAAAGGACTTATTGTTTGAGTTGGGATTTCTTGCATATATATAAGCGGTCCTTATACCATAGTGAATCATTTTTCCATGCAAAAGTGTTTGATACACTGGGATCCTTATGTAGCTTTTGCATGAATGTCCACACATATATATCATTTTTCCATTCTTCCCTTGCTACTACCACCCAATCAGGTTGTATAATGTTTGCACAAAGTACTATCACAACATCCTCATCTTTTCTAGAGAGTGCATCTACCACCACATTCTGTTTCCCTTTTTTATACATGATTTCAAAGTCACATCCTAACATCTTGGTTACCCATTTTTTTTTATCTTCTAAATGTAGTCTCCGTTCCAAGAAGTATTTAAGACTATCATGATCTGTTTTGACCTTGAAGTGCATGCCTATTAGGAAAGGACGTCATTTCTTAAGTGGATGTAGTATTTCCATCATTTCCTTCTCATAAATGGGTTTATGTAAGTTTTTTCCCTTGATTGGTCGAATTTAGAAAGCAAGGGGGTGTCCTTCTTGCATTAGAACATCACCAATGCCATTTACTAAGGCATCACATTCCACAATAAAGGTATTTTTGAAGTCTGGTGTGGCCAAAACAGGAGCTTTGCACATTGCCTCTCTAAGTTCTTCAAAAGCTTAAGTTGCCTATGGAGTCCAAGAAAATGCTTCTTTCTTCAATAAGTTGTTAGCGGTGATGTTATTCTTTCATAGTCACGAAAAAACTTGCGGTAGTACCCTGTCAACCCTAAGAATCCTCGACTATTCTTCAAAGTTTTGGGAATTGACTAGTCCATCATGGCTTTAATTTTGTTAGGGTCTACCTTGACACCTTCATGAGATACAATATGACCCAAATATTCTACCTCCTTTACCCCAAAGGAAAATTTGGAAGGTTTTGCATTTATTTGTTGCTCCTTTAGTAGTTGTAGCACCCTGTCAACATGTTCAACATGTTCTTTCCAAGACTTACTATAGATTAGTATATCATTAAAAAAATACTAGCACAAATTTTCTAAGGAAGGGCTTAAAAATGGAATTCATCAAAACTTGAAATCTGGAAGGTGCATTCGTGAGACCAAATGGAATGATAAAAAATTCATAATGACCTTCATGAGTTCTGAATGTTTTTTTTGGGATGTCCTCATCCTTCATTCTAATCTAATGATAGTCGGAATGGATATCCAACTTTGTGAAGAAAAATGCTCCGTGTAATTTATCTAACAATTCATCAATGATAGGAATGAGAAACTTATCTTTAATGGTGATCTTGTTGATATCTCTATAATCTGGACACATATGCCAATATCCCTCCTTCTTATGTACCATTATGACTGGTGCAGAGTAAGAACTTTGGCTAGGACTAATTATGCCATCCTCTAATATTTCTTCAACCATACACTCAATTTCACTCTTTTGGCCATAGGGGTATTTGTAAGTTCTGATGTTAGGGAAAACACTTCCTGGAATTAATGTATAGCATGATCAAAGTATCGAACAAGTGAAAGACCTTTTGGAATATCTTCAAATACCTTGGAATGCTTATTGATGACCCTTTGGAGATCTGTGGAAATAGGAGTCTAATATGTTTGCACATCTAATGACAATAATTGTGCAATTACACCTTGATGTCCCTTTTTCAATAATTTTTTTATACCATTAGAAATTATCACCTTGCTTAGTTTCCCTGTGATACGATTTAACTCATATTATTTTCCTTCCATGAAAATTTCATGAAAAGCTTCTGAAAATTAAAAGCCACTGTTCCCAATGATTGTAACCATTGAAACCCTAATACAACATCAATGCCACCCATTGGGATAGAAATAATTGGACTATTCAATACATATTCCCCCATCATAAGATTGAAATTATGACATTTCCCTAAACAATTGATAGTTCCTTCATCTGCAATAATTACTTGAAACTCTGGTGCTGGATATACAAAGAAATTGAGAACTTTGGTTGATTTACAGTGAATAAAATTATGAGTACTACCAAAATCAATCAACACTGTTACCTTTTTCATTTTGAAATATCCTTCGATCTTCAGAGTTTGAGGAGTGCTAATTTTTGCCAAAGCATGACAAGATATGGTGGGAGTAATCTCTTCGTAAGCAGTCTCTTCTATTTCTTCATCTTGAGATGGTTCCTCTTCTTTTGGTTCTTCCTCTTCACAATCTATGTAGAATAATTTATTATCACCACACTTATGTTCCTAAGTATACTTGCTATCACAATTAAATCATAGACCTTTTTCTTTGCATTCATCTAGTTGTTGAGGTGTCAACCTTTGAGGTGAGTAAGAAGAAGGAACAATATTCGCTTTGTATGTGTTGGAGGTGGTATTTCTAGTATCCATCGCCATATTTTTACTTTCAACCTTCCTTTCCATTATGAAAGTCTTCTCTAAGGATGGTGGTTCAAAGAGACACGCCTCGTGTTGAATGTTATCCTTCAAGGTTCCAATAAAGAGATCCAACAGCTTATCATCTAGTATGCCCTCCACTCTGAGACTCAATTTTTAAAATTGTTGAATGTGCCCACTTACTAGTCCCTTTTTCCTTAGATTTATTAATTGGAAAAAGAAGGAATTGCTCTTAATATAAACTATGGTATCATTTCTTCTATAAAAATGGACCATGAAATAATGGAGTTCTTTTTGCATTCACAAATCCATTGGTACCACACAAACTGCTTGGGTTCTAAATATAAATATGCAATAGGTACCTTTCGAATATTGGGCACCTAGTGTATATCAAAGAGTTGCTCCATCTGAAGTATCCATGTTATGGGGTCTTTTCTGTCAAATTCCTCATGTCAATCTTGGGGAGTTTGATACCCCATGGGGACCATCCTTGGTTACTTCCATTACTACAATAATTTCCTCTTGGAATATTCTTATTCATGGAATGTTTCTCAACATGGACCTTATATTTATCCTCTTGAGTATCCTGGAACACATCATCACATCGAGAAGGAGTATCCGTTCAATTTTGTATGAGCTTAGCAATATTTTCCATTTGTTCCATCAAATTCTCCTCTAAATTAACTAAATCAATTATTTTCACAGACCCTTTCATATTTTCTTCCATTTTATTATCCATATGTTTCATCAACTTCCCATATAACTTAACTAAATCAATTTTTTTCACATATCCTTTAATCATATATTCCAATTGGGACACTAAAACAATTAGGTCTTCCCTTTCATCGTACATCGGGGATGAGTCCTCTGGTGGTTTAAGTGGAGTGTAATTTTTTCCACTTCCTTTCGATGTCATTTTGAACAATATAAATAGATATCATACCCTAGGTTTCACCTGAAATAGATCCTTCTACTTAAAGTTATTCAAATTTAAAATGATGTACCTTTTCAAACCCTGATTAGAAGATTGTTTTCTAGCTAACTTGAAACTGAGGTAAATTTTAAAATTGTCTCCTTTGGGTCTGAAACTTCGGCCTATTATAGTGTGATGTGTCCTATTTCCAATTCCATAGGTATGACCTAATTCTAATGTGCTAGTAAAAAGTTATTGCGAATATCCAACACTTCTTATTTTTTGTCCTTTTAGAGCAAACTTGTATGGTCAACCACATGCCATATATTTAGGATCTAGGTTTGAAAAAGATACAAAAGATATTGTGGTCTATCTTCTTTATGATGCAATAGGTATCACTCAATTTGGATCTCTTAGGCCCCTGATATGATCTTTTTTCCCAGAACACCGGTTTTAGACAAGTTTTTGGACTAGTCAAAAACCCTAGCTTCCATGGTGAATATATCCAAACATTTAATGTATTAGGATTCAAAAATTGGACCAAAAATAGCTATACTTTTTTTCTATATGGTTTTTGAGTTTCAATATTTGAAACCTTGTAGAAAAAAAATTATAGTAAAAATTCCAAGATGACTCGTTTTGAAGAAACTAGTCCCGAGGAAAGAGCTCTAATACCAAATGTTATGCAACAAATTTCCAAAAATGACATGAAAAGAGCAGAAATAGACCAGAAATATTCCAAGATGACTCGTTTTGAAGAAACTAGTCACGAGGAAAGATCTCTAATACCAAATGTTATGCAACAAATTTCCAAAAATGACATGAAAAGAGTAGAAATAGACCAGAAATATTAATCCATGCCTTTAATGAAGAAAATAGATGAATAGAAAACCTCTTTGAGGGGGAACCCTCTTTATACAATGTACTAAGTACACAAGACAAGACAAGATACTCCAAATATAAAGGTCTCCTTCCTATATATAGGAGACTAAGAGTTGTAATTGCAACTAACTAACCCAATTCAATGTAACTAATATAACCATACTAATGATATATACAAGTAATGGACCAAGCCGACATCATAACTAATATAATGTGACCCATATAAGGGGAAATGTGCCCACATTCAGGGCTTAGCACCATCCTCTGCTAAAACTTAGATGAATGTGTTTTCCTCCAAATTTGAGAAGTATTTCTTAATGGTATCTTTCCTTTATACTAGCACGATTATGAGCAATGCTTGGTATGTGGACAATGGAGTATCTAAGCATATGACATTCCCCCAAGATTTATTTTCAAGTCTAAAAGAGCACAAATCACCAGTTTAGGTTGAGCTTGGTGATGATGCCAAGTATCCAATAGAAAGAGTTGGTACCATTCCTATTACATACCAATTTCCCCATGTAATAAATAAAATAAGAGTTCTTGAAAATAAAAATAATATGTAAAAAGTTAAAAGTAATTAGTTATTATGTGATTTTGTAATAACAAAGAATTATGATGTAAAAACATAAAGGGCCGTTACTTTTCACTATGGAACCCTTCAACTATTATTTATTTGAAATATGGCCATTGTCTTGGGAAATGAGAAGGAATATTGAAAGATGTGTAGATGATAAGATGGAATCTTGTCCAAGTTTGTATTTGGGTGGTGACCTTGGAGGTAACCCATTATAATTATTCCTTATTTGATAAGGCAAGATAGGATCTTCTGTAATGATATTTTTGAGGCCCAAGGAAATCCTTTTATCATATAAGTCCTTGGTACTTGCATTGATATTTAAATGATTATTAAAAGAAGAAAATTTCTTTAAATTAATGATATGACGTGGAATCTTGACTCACTGTTATGAAACACAGTGAGCTCTCCATGTTTTCTTTATCTTGATATGTTTTCTTAGGTCGATAATTATATCAAATCAATATTATGCATTTATTTTATTTTTAGTAATGAACATTTACCATGGAAATCATGAATTAAATGAGAAATTTTAAATCAAGGAAAATGGTTCCTCGCAATTCCCTTTTAGCTCTAGTGAGCTAACTCTTTATACTTTGACAACTCGTTGTTTGTTCGAAGTCTCAGGAAAAATTTTCTTCCAGTTTTGGTCGTGCAAGATAAGGGATTTGCAAAAGAGTTCAAGAACCAACAAGTCCTTATAAGATTGATTGAGTCTATCCCATAATAAACATAGGTATTCGGGGTTAGGGAATGCAACGTATACAATTTACATGGTGAGCCTATTCGAGACCTAGTTCATACCAACAAAAACGTGTTTGAGCTAAGGCACATACATCATAGTGTGCTACCTATTCTGAGGGAGATAGTCACAGGTCTTTTAGAATTTATCATTGAGAAATAAGGAGTATGAAGAAGGTGCACACTTGGTAAGCATGCCAATGCTTCTTTTCCAAGTAGTGAGAATAAGTCTAATGGCATTCTAGACCTAGTACATTTAGATGTATGTGGACCGATGTCAGCAAAATCAATCTTAGGAAGCATGTATTATGTTTCTTTCATTGATATATTTTCTTGAAAAACTTGGATCCACTTCCTAAAGACCAAGGATGAAGTCTTTACTAGGTTTTAGGAGTTTAAAGCTTTAGTCGAAAACAAAACAAGGAAGAATATCAAAGTTTTGTAATTGAACAATGAGGTTGAGTATACCTCCAAGGAGCCTGAGGGGTTCTACAAGAACGCAAGAATCAAGAGGGTGTTGATTGTTCCATACAACCAACATTGAAATGGGATTGTAGAGCAGAAGAATCTATCCATCATAGGAGTTGTTAAGGTCATGATTCATGATTAATATTTGTCTATGTTTCTATGATTAAAAAGCATGCAACATGACAATCTAAATTCAATACAAAGTTAGCATTATATATATATATCTTTGGTATAGTTTCAAGTTATATCCACGAATCATGGTATTAATGTTATGTTTTATTAATATGCAAAGTTTACATAGTAAGTCATTAGATTATATATAATCCATGTAGGTAAGGCTTATAAACTTTGTATATAGTCAAACTTTGTCGATTTTTGGTAATGGTAGATTAATAGGGTTAGATGTTTTACAAAAATTATAATACCAACACTATATCCTTTGTATTTTTCATATTTCTTTAAATAGCAGTTAATTGAAAAGTGTGGGATTTGCATTTCGTTTCCAATCTATTTAATGTTATATATTTAGCATAAAAACCATGATCATACTATGCACATCACATATAGTTCTTAGCGCAGTGTGTCTAAAGAATTATTAGTACAAATACTACTTCAATACTCTACAAGTATGAATTATCTTAAGAGGATGGAAAAAGCCATTCAATAATAATGACAATAGTCACGATAATAAACTTAACAACATAAAGGTTAAATAGATGACACTTTTCTTAAAATATTGATGATTTTATAAGATAGCTTTTTGAAACAGTATCAGACTTAAATACTACATACCTGCAAGTAAATTGTTTCGCAAAGGAGTTCATAACATTTTATTATTATTTCGACATTGAATTGAATTACACACGTACTCTTAATCTATGCGATCGTAGAACTTCTTACCTGCTGTCTGCACACAAAAAAAATTCAAATGCTTTAGCGTTGCAGCTAAGTAAACTCCAGGGTACCTCATAGGACACCCTTGTTCATCAAAAGTCAAACTGTCAGTATCATGTCAAAAGAAAAAGTGTCGCATCATATTTTCGGCCTGTTAATTCATTTATTACCATAATGCTAATTATGTGTTAAAGTTGTCATTGTCACAATGCTACTAAACATAAATTAATTTATGATTAGTAATAACGACTTTTAATCAAAGCTGTCGTAATCAAACAATTATTATTTTCCGCAACTATAAATTTTGTATTTAATACCGTTTTCAAAAAAAATAATTTTTACAAAATTTTGGGATGTTACACTGTAGAACAGTGTCTGAATCTCCAAAACATAATTCTTGAGTGGTAGTACCTCTCAAATACCTGAGAATCCACTGTAATGCCTTCCAATGTTCTTTACCTGGATTGTTCATATATCTACTCACAACTCCCACTGCTTGTGCAATATCTGGTCTTGTGCACACCATGGCATACATCAAGCTGCCAACTGTTGATTGATAGGGAATCTTGAACATGTAATCTGTCTATTCCTATGTCTTGGGACACATTTCCTTACGTAGACTCAAATGACTGGCCAAAGGTGTACTTATTGGTTTTGAATTATGCATTCTGAACCTCTCCAACACCTTTTGTATGTACTCACTCTGAGACAATGTCAATTTGCGATTTTTCCTGTCTCTCATTATTCTCATACCAAGGATTTTCTTTGCAACACCCAAATCCTTCATCACAAATGAATTAGCTAGCTTCTTTTTGAGTACATTTATATCCTGCATGTAAGACCCTGCAACAAGCATGTCATTCACATACAATAACAAGATAATATATCTTTCATTGTCTAGCTTCTTGAAATAAACACAGTTGTCAGAATGGCATCTACTATAACCTTGTTCTGTCATAAACCTGTCAAATTTTAAATACCACTGCCTTGGAGCTTGCTTCAATCCATACAAGCTCTTTTTCAACTTGCACACCAAATTCTCCTTACCTTTGACCTCATACCCTTGTGGCTGCTGCATATATATCTCTTCCTCCAAATCTCCATGGAGAAAGGTTGTTTTTACATCTAACTGTTCAAGATGCAAATCTTCTACTGCCACTAGACTTAAAATAGTCCTATGAAGTCATCTTAACAACATGAGAAAATATTTCATCAAAATCTATACCTTTCTTCTGTGCAAACCCCTTTACAACAAGTCTCTCCTTGTGCCGCTTCTTACCTCTTTCTTCCTTCAACCTGTAAATCCATTTGTTCTGCAATGCTCTTTTACCAGCAGGCAACTGAACCAGATCCCAAGTCTGGTTTCCTACCAATGAGTCCATCTCCTCATTCATGCCTTGCTCCCACTTCTTTCTAGTTTCCACCTGCATTGCTTCTTCATAACATTCTGGTTCACCAACATCAGTCATCAACAAATAATACATTGAAGGAGAGTATTGTTCAGGGAGTCTACTTAACCTGGTATATCTTCTTGCAGTTGCAAGAGTTTCAGGTACTTGCTGTTGTTCTTGATTTTCTGGCACCTTTGGAACTTCATTTTCTTGAATTTCATCAAGTACTGTGTACTCTGTGGTTTCCTTTTCCCGTTTCTTTCCTTGCAACTGATCTTTATACATGACATTTTCATTGAATATTACATCTCTACTCCTGATGATTTTTTTATTTTCATAATCCCATAAACGATAACCAAATTCATCAACCCCATATCCAATAAAGGTACATTTCTTGGATTTAGATTCAAGCTTTGTTTTGTTTTCTTTATCAATATGGACAAATGCTTCACAACCAAACGTTCTCAGAAATGAGTAGTTTAAATTTTTATCTCTCCATGCCTCCTTTGTAATACCACCATCCAAATCACTTGAAGGTCCTCTGTATTAAATAAACAACAGTATTTACAGCATCCGCCCAAAACTGTAAGGGCAACCCTGCATGCAGTCTCATACACCTTGCACACTCCATGATCGTTCTGTTCATCCTTTTTGACACACCATTTTCTTGTGGTGTTACTGGGACTGTCTTCTCTCTATGAATCCCATGGTATGAATAGTAATTATCAAACTCTTTGCCACGGTACTCACCTCCATTATCAGATCTGAGACACTTCAACCTTTTTCCTATCTCATTCTCAACCAAAGCTTTCCACTTCTTAAAAGTAGCAAACACATCATATTTCTGTCTAATGCAATAAACCCAAGTTTTCCTAGTTGTATCATCAATAAATGTAACATAATAATGAGATCCACCAAGAGATTGTACCTGAGCTCGTCCCCATACATCTGTATGCACAAGCTCTAACTTTTCATTCTTCTTCTATTTCCCAACCCTGAGAAATCTGACTCTCTTCTGTTTTCCATAAACACAGTTTTCACATAATTCCAAACTTACCTGCTTCAAATCTGGTAGCAACTTCCTTGAGTGGAGAATCTGCATCCCCTTCTCACTCATGTGTCCAAGACTATGATGCCACAATGTTGTATCTGTTCCTGTGGAAGCTAAAGAGATAGAATGGTCAGTATTGTGAGGACATAAATACAACGTACCTACCTTGTCTCCTTTTTCTATCACCATTGATCTTTTAGTGATCTTCCACCACTTTTCTCTGAACGTAGATAAACAGCTGCCATCTCCCAACTGACCTGTTGAGATCAGATTTCTTTTCATAGCAGGAATATGCCTAACATCTTTCAACAGCCAATCAGTTCCATTCTTAACTTTTATCCATACCTTACAAATTCCAACAATTTTATATGGCTCATCATCACCCAATAAAACATGTCCAAAATCGCCTGGAACATAATCATGAAAATATTTCCTATGGGGCGTAGCATGACATGAAGCCCCTGAATCTACTACCCAATAATCACTAGTATTATCTAATGCAAGAATCAAATCATCTTGTAACACATCACCTGCTACATTTGCTTCCTGGATAGTTTCCTACTGTCCATCTCCTTTTTTCTTTAGAGATCTGCAGTCTTTCTTCAGATGTCCTTTCTTTCCATAGTTCCAGCACTTTGTCTTTCCCAGTTTGGACTTGGATCTTCCCTTTTTAGAGTTTATGCGATTACCTTGGCTCTTTCCTCTCTCCTTTTGTCTTCCCCTACTCTCCATGGTCAACGCATTACCTGATGTCTCACTTGTTCTTTTTCTTCGCATTTCTTCGCTAAGAATAACACCAATAAAATCATCAAATTTCAAGGTGTTTGAACCAGAGACAGAGTTACTTACAGCCATGACCAAGCTATTCCAGCTTTCTGGCAATGAACACAAGATTAGAAGAGCCCTAACCTCATCATCAAATTTCACACTTACATAACTTAGCTGATTTGTAACCGTATTAAACTCATTTAAATGATCAGTAACAGATCCACCTGCAGACATCTTGATATTAAATAAACGCTTCATTATAAATACCTTGTTGGAGGCTAAGGGTTTTTCATACAGCTTACCCAGTGCGCTCATCAAACCCTCAGTTGTTGTTTCTTTTGAGATATTGAAATCCACCGACGAAGCCAGGCTCAACCGTATTGTTCCCACATCCTTTTTGTCAAGAACCTCCCATTCTTCATCCTTCATAGCCGCCGGCTGCATTGCTCTTCCTCCCAACGGTAGGAATAGATCCTTCTGGTATAGATAGTCCTCCATTTGCATCTTCCATAACTGGAAGTTTTGTCCGTTAAACTTCTCGACCTTAAACTTTCCTTCTTCTGCCATTGCTCCCACTCGAACTAGAAACCCTAGCTTCCTGCGGGTTTATCTGCCAAATAGACCTTTGGCTCTGATACCAATTGTTAGAAAAACAGGATCGCAGAGCAATAACAATAAATAGAAATGCAAATATAATCACACATATTAAACTCATTTAAATGATCAGTAACATATCCACCTTCAAACATCTTCATATTAAATGAACGCTTCATTATAAATACCTTGTTGGAGGCCGAGGGTTTTTCATACAGCTTACCTAATGCACTTAGCAAACCCTCCATTGTCATTTCTTTTTAGATATTGAAAGCCACTGACGAAGCCAGGCTCAGTCGTATTGTTCCCAGAGCCTTTCTGTCAAGAACCTCCCATTCTTCATCCTTCATGTCCGTCGGTTGCTTTGCTCTTCCTCCCAACGGCAGGAATAGATCCTTCTGGTACAGATAGTCCTCCATTTTCATTTTCCATAACTGAAAGTTTTGGCCATTAAACTTCTCGACCTTAAACTTTCCTTCTTCTGCCATTGCTCCCACTCAAACCAGAAACCCTAGCTTCCTGTGGGTTTATCTTCCAAATAAACCTTCGGCTCTGATACCAATTGTTAGAAAAACAGGATCGCAGAGCAATAACAATAAATAGAAATGCAAATATAATCACACATACACATTACAAGAGAGACACAGATATATAGTGGTTCACCCAACTTGGGGTACATCCACACTGAAGTTGCCAGTCCTTGTTATTATTCCGTCCAACAAAGTGAAGGGATACAACCTGTAGCACAACCGCTACACTTCCTCCTCACTGTCTCACAATCTCTCTTCTTGATCTCACAAATCTTTACAATGCATAATACCTAATACATCAACCCTAGACATGTTACAATGTCTTTCTTTTATAAGGAAAATACAATGGGAAAATACCACAAGTTACCCAAAACCATGGGCCCGAAAACTAGTGGCGAAAACAACCCCAAAACAATTTCCTCGGGGGGAACCCCCAGACCCCCTAAGCATCATGCCAAGATCATAACCAAACCTGGGGTACAGACACGACTGAATAATAATATCTCTGAATCTGGAGATCAGACTCCACAACCAACAAGAGGAGTACACTTCCATCATGAATAATGATGTATGGAAGATAGTGCCAATACTAGAAGGGAAATAAATAGTGAGTTATAGATGGCTCTTGCAAATGGCAGCACAGAGAAGTACAAACTGAGGTTGTAGTGAGAGTTTATTCTCCTAGAAAAAGGGAGTGGACTATTAGGAAACTTTTTCTATTGTTGCTAGGTACACTTCCATTAGAGAATCTATGTTTTAGTTTGTATTATGGGATGGAGGATACATTATATGGATGTGAAAACAACTTTCCTCAACATAATAATTGACGAAGAAGTGTAGATAGAGTATCCTTGGGGATTTGAGATGAATGGGAAGAAGTCCCATGTTTACAAGTTGAAAAATGTCTTGTATGGACATAAGAAGGAACTGAGAGCATGGTATTCCAAGATCAATGAATACCTACAGAGTATGTGATTCACCAAAAGTAAAGTAGATCATGACTTATGTTTTAAATTTTTTGGGGTTGATCTGCTTGTTTTGGTGATGTATGTGGATGACCTATTGTTTACAAGTTCAAAGAAGCTCATTGTAGGGTGCAAGGCATATATTGTAGGCAAGTTTGAGATATACATTGGAATGATGCATTACTTCTTTGGGTTGGAGGTTTGGCAGATACTAGGGGAGAATTTCCTTTGGTAGGGTAAGTATGCAATCGAGATCTTGAATAGGTTTCAGATGGAGGACTTATGATCACTCATTTAAATAAATTAACAACTTCAAATTGAGATATGGTGGATCCCATATTTTATAGGTCATTGATAGTTTCCTTGATGTATCTAGTCAACACCATGAGTTAGTTCATAATGGATTTGAGGGAGGAACATTGGGTAGCAACAAAACATGTCCTCAAATACTTGAGGGGAAGAATGGAGTATGGTCTGAGAAATCTTGGAGATGGTGAGGTTAAGTTCCAGGCGCATAGAGAATCAGATTGGGAAAGTAGTGCGTCATATATTAAGAGCACCTCACGGGTGTTGCTTTATCTTGGGTTCAACAATGATATATTGGTTCAACATGAAGTAGAGCTCTGTGGTACTCAGCTCAATAGGGGTGGAGTATATGGTAACCAATATTGCTAGTTGTGAGGCTATCTAGCTTTACAAATTGTTTGCATGATTATTTGATCAGGAGTTGTATCCCACAGTGATTTGTTGTGATAATCAAAATTTTACCAAAATCTCTAAGAATCTAGTGTTTCATGATAGTTCTAGGCACATTGATATTATATATCATTTCATTTGAGACAATATTCAAAAGGGAGTAGTAAAGCTATAGTATGTACCCACAAATTAGTAGGTTGTTGATATTCTGACCAAGCCTTCAACAAAGTGGAAGTTTGAAGTATTCAAAAATAAACTTGGATTGGTGTAGAATTCCTTCCTTATTAAGAGGGGGTGTTGAAGAATGTAGCTCAGACATGAACTTCCACATTGGGTTTAGTGTGAATGTGCTCGAAGAAGTTTGATTTAATTCTATTTTGTAATTCACTTTAGGAATACAGTGAATGTCTTATATTTACTTGATTGAGTCTAATAAAGTGTATTTATACATTAGTAATTTAGATGAATCTCAATTGTGCATCTCACTGTGAGATTATAGTTTTGGTAGATTAGGGTTTCAACTCAAGTATAAAAGCAAGTCAAGGTAGAGTGTTTACACATAGTTTTTTTAAGTAGGAAAACTATCGAAGAAATACCATAGCACATAAGTTATGAGGTAGACAACAACAACAATGCTATGTATAACCAATTTGTACAATAAATCTATGTCATAGGTCGTACAATATATTGGTACAATCATATGGATCAATACAATAGCATGTTGTTCCTCGACTTTTTATGTAGGAAAAAATTCTTCTAGAAGTCGTATGTCTCAGGTTTGAGGTGAATTTGTTTACTGTGGAGCTGTTGGGTTTTAATAGCAATGGAGGTTGCCTTGTAATCTTTGATTGATTTAAGGATAAGTTGATTTGAAGGAGAATTTCCCTTTATGTGTGATTTGTTTTATGCTTCTACTATTTACTTTCAAGTTATTGTGTGGTGTTTCCACGTGAAGAATTATATTTGTGCAATTAAATAATAGACTCGTTTGATCGAGAACATAAGGGAAATGATCACATGGGGTTGGGAATTCTTATAGGAAACCCCTAGTCATTTTCCTGTATTTTGTAGGTGGTACTCAATGTAAACCCATTGGTGTTGATTATAGTGCTTGCACTAATAAGGACATCAGATGAGGCACACACAATAGAGCCAACCATACTTGGGGATTGACCTCAGGACATCTTGCATGAAGCTCAAAGCACTTAACAAATTTGAATTAACATGGAAATTTATAAAGTGGGAAAACACTTAATTTTACAATTATCAAATAGAAACATTGTTTTCATGCCAATTATTTCAATAACCAACCAATTAATCTATATTCCTCAAAACTATTCATTCCTATTGTTTCAGTTGATTTCTTTGTTTAAAAGTTGAAGAGTTTCGTTGCAGTAGTCTTACTATATGAAATTTTATGTTTAAATATACCCGAGTTAATTCAAATCTCTACTAAGTGTTGAATGAGATTTCCAAGTTTGAAGACATTTTGGAAGAGTCCGAACCACCCCTTTCAAAGATCAATATCAAACCTTACAAATTAAAGATCGAATGCACATGAAAACGAGGTTTTAAGGCATCCATGGGGAAGGGAGTTTGCAAATAGAATTAGATAATCAACGATGCCATGACGGAACTCGAGCCTAATATACTTGTGTGTGTATTTAGTCCCATTTATATACTTTTAAAGAGTTATTATTTATTTTTATTTTTTATAAAGAGACTTCTCCTATACATCAATTTTCTTTCTATTAGAAAGTTGATCAATTGCACTTCATCAAACAACTATCAAGATATAAACATTATTCTTATAAAAAAATATTTCAACATGTTTCTAATTTATTTGTATTCCTCAAGATTTATTCATTTTATTGTTTCATTAATTTTTTTATTTAAGACTTAAAGAATTATGTTACACCAATTTTACTATATGAAATTTCATGTTCTAAGTTGCAAAAGTTAAACGAAATCTCAACCCATTATTAAATGAGATTACCAACTTGATAAACATTTTTGAAAACTTCTAACCACCCTTTATGAAACAAATATCAAAACTTAAAAAATTATGTTGCACCAATTTTACTATATGAAATTTCATGTTCAAAAATACAAAAGTTAAACGAAATTTCAACCCAAACTTAAATGAGATTACCAACTTCATAAACATTTTGAAAAAATTCTAAACAAAATATTAAAAGAAAATACATCCAATATAATACAAGGTTTGAAGTAAAAGAACCTTACTACTAATTATAAGGCTTCTAACCACCATTTCTAGAATAAATATCAAAATCTTAAAAAAAACGTCAAATATAGTAACAAGGTTTGAAGCAAAAGAACCTTGCAACTAAAATTAAATACTAAAATATAATATGAATAAGATAAATCTATATTTACTTAGTCCATTTACATATATCCAAAGAGTGTTTAAAGAAACTTCTCTTTATCATTTCTCCATGCATACTATGTCTTTATAATTTCTCAATTGTATATATAAATTTGTATTTCTTTTATTAAAATACTCTACATTTCTATACTAATATTAAATACTAAAATATAATATCAATAAGATAAATCTATATTTACTTGAACATATTCGAGATTCTGAAACGGCCTCCTAGGGTTCCTCAGCGATGGCCACCTTGCGGCATCTCTTGCAGGCCCTCTTGGCTCCTGCTCTGCGCTAATGGACCCTCCCTCTGATGCAATCCTGGAGGATAGGCGGCGACGATTGGATGAATCATTCTGTGCACTGGTTTCTCCAACGCCATCACCTCCTGCTCCCTCCTAAGATTCTAATGATGCAAACTTCATCAAACAGGTAGCCGCAACCCGCATCTAGATCCTATCGACAGCTTCACGTTTAAAAGCACTTGCTCTGAGTGAGCGCAGTTTTATTGGACAATTCACGAGCATATGGCCCTCACCCAAAACCATGGACATTTGGATTAAAAAAATTGGATGTCGCTGATCGCTGGAGGTATTCAACACTGTTTCTGTGGTAAGGGATTCTTTACCTTCCTTTTTGAACATAAAGAAGATAGAGATCTTATTTTTAGAAGTGGGCCTTATTTCATGGGATCACGCGTCCTTTACTTAAATTGATGGAGCTTAACCTTTGATCCAGAAAAGGATGTGCCCTCAGTAGTCCCGGTCTGGGTGCATCTTCCACATCTCCCTCTCCATTGTTGGAATGATGATACCTTGCAAGCGATTGGAAACTCGCTAGGAAAATATATTGACAAAGCATAACCAAAGGGACCCCTCTTTTCGTGTGCAAGGATTTGTGTTGAAGTAGATCTCGAAAAAGGCCTTCCTGAGATTGTGAATGTGTTTATGGCCGGATGGGAACACATGCAGAAAATGGACTATGAGCAGCTACTATTCAAATGAAAAAAATGCCACGAATACAGTCACTTCATTAAAAACTGCCCGAAGAATGTTCAAGAAGCCCCAGAGAAACTTCAAGAAGAGGGATGGAAACCAGTGAAAAAAGGAAGGAAATCAACCCAACCTGCCCTTGCAACTAATGAAGCAAATGATAAAGGAAAATCCCAGGAAAGCCAACCTGCCTCAAGCAACAATCAATTTCAATCGCTGCCCTTAGAAGAAAGAGAAATCCCCATTCTGGTCTCTGATCCAAGTGATTCGGTAATAGAGGAAATAATAGTGGCCTCCATTCCCACTCCTCTGTCACCCAAAGACCAGATCGATACCACAATGGAAGACAACGTCACTCCTGGAGGAACATGGGAAGACAAGGTTAGGCACAAAAAAACAACTCCTCAGATTACTTCCTCAGAGAACACGCCCTCGCAGGATACGATGGAGGATCTAGATTTAATCATGCCACCAAACACTAGAGGGAGAAAGTCACTAAGATATCACAGAGAATTGGAGGCAGAGAGAGAATTAGAGATGGGAAGGAAAAAAAGCTTGGAAGATACAAAGTTGTTGCAGAATACGAAAAATATAGGAGGGAATAAAGAAGGTAAGTCCTGAGAAGGACCTCAAACCAGCAAGAAATAATGAAAGCAGTCTCCTGGAACTGCAGAGGTCTGGGCGACATAAACAAAGTTGAAGCCTTGAAAATAATGGTAAAAGTCAAAAAACTGGATCTTATGCTAATCCAGGAGACCAAAATGTAGAAGGAAGAAATCATGGCACTCTCCTGCACTATTTGTAAAGATTGCAATCTTTCTGCCATAAGTTCCAGAGGCGCCTCTAGTGGTATTGCCACCTTTAATTCAAGTAATTTTTCAATTATCTCAACAAAGAAGAGCCATCATTGGCTACTCCTTGAAATCCAGGGCAAAATAAATACCAATAAGTTCTACATTTGTAATGTTTATGGTCCGACCCATTATCGGGATAAAGCAGCGTTTTGGGATGACCTCTCAAATTTAAAAGATGAGTTCAGAAGCAAGGATTTGATCGTAGTAGGAGATTTCAACGTAACCATAGCCCAGAATGAAAATCGTGGAGGCAATACAGTCAGGGATCTGTTTGGGGAAATATTGGAAGACCTTATCTCAGAATTGGATCTTCTAGATATAAAGCTAAAAAATGGAAAGTATACTTGGAACAATCGAAGGTTTGGAGTAGGACACATCGAAGCCCGATTGGATAGATTTTTGGTTAGTTCTTCATTCCAGCAAAAAAAAAATTACCTGCCCCTTTCCTTATCCCTTCTACCACTTCATATCATAAACCTATGTTTACTGGACAATCCACTCAAGCGGACGTGAGCCGGATCTCCCTAGCTCAATGTGAGTCTAGACCAAATAAGACAAGCTACGAATGCATTTCCTAGATCTACTTAAGGATCGAGTACTAGATGTGTTACCTTTTACTTCGCTATCCTTTCTCCTGAATGTTGCTCCACGTCTCACAGTCATCATATCAAAGCTGCAAGACCTGTCAATACAAGAAACAAGAGAAACAAGTAAAGGGCATCTATACAATAAGAAATCTAAGTGAATAGTTAAGCAGGTAGACTACTCAATATCATTACACATGTGAACAATATTGGTGGAAAGCATTTGTATTACTGTAAAAATAGGGAAGTACATAGCAGAGATATAGAACTACAACTGAGGCTTAACGTTGTAGCCCTTCTCCAACAAATCCATTTTCCATTTCCTCCTAAGGAAGCTTTAGTCTCTCAAGGATGAGTAGAGATCTCTCAAGAGTGATTTCACCATCATGTAGACACCATAGACTTCCTCCCTTTGAAGAGGGATAGAGATTCTCTTATATAGGACTAAGTGGATAAGGTATGGATAGGATAGGTTGAGATATGGTAGGAGAGAGATAGGCAATCCTCCCAAGGTGTTAGGAATCGAGTACAAACTTCCCTAGAGGTCAGGGATAGGACCCCAAGTCAGCAAGTTTCGAGAAGAAGCTCTAAGAAGCTATTTTTTCCCATTAACTGACTTCGTCGCACCCTACAATGAAGCAAGCTGCGACGTCGCATGTTACATGATTGCAACCTGCGACAGCCTCTCAAAACCTGGTACAACTGGGTACAAATCCTTCCAGGTCAATTACTTAGTCAAGATATCTTCAAGGGTGTATACACTGGATCTCATGATGGGTAGATTTTAGGTGTAACAGACTGCCCCCCAAAGCATGAAGTTATTTAAATATTGGACAGGTGAAATGCTTTGATAAAAGGAATGGAAATGGACTTGTCGGATGAAGAACACTACTGCAGTACAACTGACTCTGAGTACACAGTCTCAAATGACTCACAACATGGCTGCTGACCAATATAATGTAGATCCATAGTAGTAATGACCGACTGAACACAATCATGGCTACTAGACACAAGCGTAGATCCATGATGAGATGATAACACAGCCACGACCAATACAAATGTGGATCCGTGTAATATAACTCAATACAAACTCCATCGCAGCCTGGGTAAAACATGACTCCCCAGGGTCTTCAAGATGAACCCATAATGATATGAATATATCCATGTGATTACAAATGTCTTGATGTCGAACATGGTAGAAACCACTTGACTACCGGTCATTGATGTAAACCGTTAACAAGCGCGAGGGAGATCACCATTGATGTCAATGATTCCCAAGGTATCAAAGTACATATCATCAAGCGTGAATAAATGAGTTGAAGTCGAACGCAAGATGAAATATTTCAATCAAGATTCAATGATGTAAACTCATGTTGAAAGCGAGGTAACCTACCATTGAGGCATGCAGGGCCAAGGTACTTGATTGGTTTCTAGATTCAATTCTTGCATTATGAGTTGAAGTCGACAAGGATGAATCCATCGAAGGACGGCCATGATGAGTTCCCCATCAATTGACACAAAACACGACAAAATATGTGTAGAGTAGATCGGATGGTACAGTAACATGCAAGACAGACTCAGAGTAGACCGACATGGTAGCGGGTGTACTGACTGCAGATGATAAATGATGGACATATTCTTGAACATGAGCATGGCATGACTTGGTAGTATTGACATGACGAGTATGACACCAATTCCTAATGAGGCTGATGATGGAATATTTCTTTGAATGACTCAAAGGAGTAACAAGACTCAGGAAGTAAGTGGAACTCGAGGACAAACAGATGATCCAAGCACTGTATCCAAATGCAAATGAGTGCCAGGTGTTAATCCTTTGAGTGTCTCCAGACCCTTCTACATGCCCGACCCCGCTGAAATCTTTGCACCCATTCAAGAACGCTTGGATCGGTTACGTATTAAGGGTAATGAACTTCGAAGACAAAGTCTCGAGCAACGACCTGGGTATAGAGATACCTCAATTCATCCGATATATTTTGGTTCACCGGATCCATCCTCCCACAACGCGACCACTAAGGAGACTGGTCATCCCTCACAAGAGTCCAGTCCTGCACTTCAAGCGAACTAAACGGTGGAAGGAAAACAGTCCAACACACCTGTTACTACCACAGTTACTTTACCAGCTCCTCCCCCACCTCAAAATTCAAGGGGAGGATATTCCATTCCCACGGATTATCTCATTGGTAACATTATTACTATGGTAGATAATCAACAACCTACGTTGGTACAACCTTTGAATAGTGGTCATCCTGTTGTGGCTGGGGGGCAACCCCCGTTTCCTAACCAAAACGTAAGCGGTGGAATTCCCAACGGACCTTCCGTTGGAACTTCTCAACCCGCTAGACCATCCACCGTGGGATTATCTCATGTTGGGGGGCCATCCAATGTAACTCAACCCTCATGGAGTCAAGTGTATCCAGGTTTCGTTAACCCTGTGCCGGGTCAAACTCACCCCGGAAACGTGCCATACGGGGTACCTTATCCCGGAAACCCATACACTTTATGGGGGAAACAACCCGTTTTACAACATGGACCCCAACCAACTATCCCTCAAGCGCCACCACACCCGATCGGTCCACCCCCACCTCCTACTGGAGGAGGTGGGCCCCCACCTAACTCGGGCCTCTACATTCTGGTGGAGGTCCAACCCATTCTACCAACAACGGCCCCCACCCTTCAGGCGGGGGGCGGGAGGACATTTCCCTTCAGGTGGTGGAGGTGGTCCCCCACCCCCTCCAAGCGGAGGAGGTGGTGGGTCTAATTATTATGGTGGTGGTGGTGGAGTCCCTCATCCCTCCGGCGCTGGAGGTGGTGGGGACCCCCATCCTTCTGGCGATGGAGGTGGTCCACAACCCCCACCAAGCGGAGGTGGTGGCGGGCCACCTTATTACAGTTATGGACCTCCACCTTCCCCCAGCGATGGCGGTGGACCTCCACCTCCTCCCGGTGGTGGAGGTGGAACCCTGCCTTATTGGAACGGACCACCTTATGGTGACAGACCCCCTTACGATCCGAGTGACACACCCCGCTACGGTCAATTGGCTTTGTGGTCACCTTTTAATCAGTCGATACGAGGTCCTACCGGTCCTTATATTCCTTATCAGTATTATCAGTACCCACAGCCTAATCAATGGCTGCCCTTTTTGGCTACTTTGGACCTACCCGATTTGTCTCGACTGACGAACGACCCCATCTACCACGGAACTAACATGCCCCCGATTCTGGTGAAACTTCCATCGGATATCCCCAAATTTAACGGCAATCCAAACAAGGATCCTAAACACCACATGATGACATACCACTTATGGTGCTCATCTAACTCTCTGATGGATGACTCGATCCGTCTAAGGTTATCGGATGCAAAGTGGTATATTGAACTACCACCACATTCTTTTCATGATTTTGGGTCTCTTGCTATGAACTTCTTGACTCACTTCCAACTGCCTATATGGTACGAGACTGGTATAGACTTTCTCACCTCTCTCCGTCAGAATACAGCTACTCATATCTCTACTCATATACATGAGTTGTGAAGGAGAAGATGTTTGATTAAGGCTCCCATTCCCGATCAACTCCCAGTAGATTGGTTCACGAAGTCCCTCATCCCTCACATTGCTCGAGATGTCACCATGGGCAGCGTTGTCACTGAAGAGCAAGCTATCGCTCGTGCCCATTACCTAGACTTGGTCTATGCTCAATCGGGCACCCTATTTGAAATTCTTCTTGGCGCACCCCACGACACTTATGACCCCACAAAACCTCCTAAGGGACCCCAAACTGATGGCATCATTGGATCCCTTACCACCCATCCTGTTGGATCATCGAGCCTTCATGGTTCCTCCTCATTACCAACTCAGGATGGTAACAACACCACCAAACCAACCACTCCTGCTGTAACTGAAGAGGTGAATTCTGTCCAATCAGCTTCATCTCAGAAGTTCAGTGGCAAGAAGAAGAACAAAGGGAAACCTAAGAAGTCTTCTGCCCCACAGGAACAAAATAGCACTCCTGATGACGCCAAACAAAAACGAAAACTAAAATTTCCTTGTTTACTCTGTGGAGACGATCATTTTTCCAAAGAGTGTCCCCATAGAGACAAAGTTCAAAAGTTTCTTAGGGGTAAACCGCCTCCCGCAGTCCTCAACGATCTGTTTCCCACTCAAAATCAGCAAATGATTGCCCAACCCCCCCCATCCCAGGAGGAACCATCCAATACCACACATGTTCTCATGGTGCGTAACGAAATGATCATTTTGAACACTCGCTCACGATCATACGACTCGGTCCTTTCGAAAGAACCCGTTGGAAGCAATGCTGAAAAAACTTCCAACTCTATACCTGATGTCACTATACCGTCAACTTATCTCACCATTGAGAAGCCATCTTTAGATTCGATATTGTGACCGCCCAAGAGTACGATTCAAAATTCCGTTTTCAATCATAATGCTCGGGCAGCACAAAATTAAAATATCGTAGAAGACTTGGCACAAGCTCCTTGTGACATGTCCAAGCTGGAAGTTTTGCAGAATTGTCCCAATCAATGCAAAACTCTCCTCGCAGCAATCGTTGCAGTTGACCCTGATTCTTCGAATACCATCATGTTCCGACTTGACTACTTCAAGCCAAGGCTTTCCCATCAGCTCGCATTCCAAGTAGCTTCAAATATTGCTAGGAAAATTGTCCATCACTCCATTTTGGATGAAGGTTCCTCCACTTCTGTTATGTCAATCGCCTGTTGGAGAGCCATTAGCTCTCCCGAATTGAATCGTTCTCCTACCACGTTGAAAGCATTTGACGAGCGTGGCTTTAAACCTCATGGTCTCCTACAAGCCCTCGCAGTTGAGTTGGGCGGAAATATCGTAACCATTAATGTGGAGGTGGTATCAGCCCCGATAGATTATAATCTCTTGCTTGGTCGCAATTGGTTTTACACCATGCAGGAAGTAGCCTCTTCAATATTCCGCATAGTACAATTCCCCCATCAAGGACAAATTGTTACTGTCGACCAACTAGATTTTTGCACACCTGACACTACTACTCATCCTGGTAACCATATTCCTTCCATTGGACAAACGTCAAAACAGTATGAGAGTATAGGGGTTGGATTTTGAAAGATTCATCTCTCATGGGAGTTTTTCCAATCTTGAACCCCCCTAATCATGTTTCCTCGGTGAACATGATCTCCACAAAGATTTCATCTCGCTCCATTGATACTTGGCTTGTACTTGATGAAGCCACAACACACTTGATTGGAAATGCAATGCCTCTTTCACTCGCTGAATGTATTTACGAGGCTATCCAATCCGCACCGGAGGACCACTTAACTTTGGCCTCCCCATCCTGTTCTCTACAACCGGCATCATCTTTACCTGATCTCTTACTTTGGACTTTTCAGTCAGATGAGTCCATCATGGAAGTTATGAATGTCGATGATGGTCCATGGGATGACCTCCACCATAGGTCAGCTTTTCTTCCCCCGTTGGAGCATATAGAGAACAACATCACTGCCATCTTTTCACCGGATATCTACCCATTCCCCCAGTCTCCCATACTTACATGTCTTTTGGACACTGAGGGTAACTTGGCCAACATTAAGCCTACCACCCCGATAGACATCTCGGTAAAACCTGGTGTAGTGGAACACATTTGCATAGGCCAGAAGTGTTCCCCTGAAGAAATAGCTATGGGTACGGCCTTATTCAAGCAATTTTGAGATGTATTCGCTTGGTCCTATGAGGAGATTCCTGGGATAGACCCCGCGATTGTTTCTCACAAAATAAAAACCTATCCCGACATCAAACCTGTACATCAAAAGTTGCGACCGGTACACCCTCGGAAGATTGCAGCGATCAAAGCAAAGATTGAAAAAATCTTAAAGGCTAGTTTCATTTATCCTGTCCCGTTGACGGATTGGGTCTCAAACGTCGTCCCTGTAAACAAAAAGTAGGGCACCATTCGCATCTGTGTTGATTATCGAGACCTTAACAAGGATTTTCCAAAGGACAATTACTCGACCCCATTCATTGACCAGATTATCGACAATTGTGCCAGAAGCGTCATCTTTTCATTCATGGATGGCTTTTCTGGTTACAACCAGATTGAGATCAACCTAGCCGACCAACATAAGACGACTTTCATCTGTCCTTGGGGGACGTTTGCATATCGCAAACTCCTGTTTGGCCTTAAAAACGCTGGCACCATGTTCCAACGAGCCATGTCGTATGCCTTCCATGATATTAAGGACTTTGTGGAACCTTACCTGGACAATCTCCCTGCTCATTCAAAGCAGTGTGAGTTCCACATGGATCATCTGACGGCCATTTTCCTCACATGCAGACGATACAATATCCATCTAAATCCTCACAAGTGTATCTTTTACGTTGAATATGGATGCCTCTTAGGATTTATCATCTCGAAGGATGGGATCCACATCGATCCCTTAAAGGTGGAGGCTATTGTCAACCTACCACCTCCAACCGATGTGACGGAACTTCAAAGTCTCCAAGGGAAGGCGACTTATTTATGGTGTTTTGTTTGCAACTTCGCGGAAAAGACCAAGGGGTATATGAGATTTCTTAAGAAGGACGTCCCGTTCATTTGGGACGATCAAGCGCAAAAATCCTTTGACAGCATCAAACATGCCATCACGCATGCCCCCGTAATCCAACCGCCAAACTATTTCTAAGATTACATCTTATATCTCACCGCTTCTGCTACCACTATCGCCATGGTTTTGGTACATGAAGATCAAAATGCCCAGGAACATGTAATATACTATGCAAGTAAGGGTCTCACTGACACTGAAACTAGATATTCACATGTCGAAAAACTCGCTTTCGCGGCGGTCATCGCCGTCCAAAAGTTTCGCCACTATATCTTGCTCCACACCACCACCGTCATCGTAGACTTGAACCCCATGTAACACGTACTGACACGTCAGGTGCTTGGGGGCAAGTACTCACGCTGGATTGTGATACTGCAAGAATTCAACCTTCTTTTCTAGAAAGCCAAGTCCAAAAAATCCCTGGTATTTGCTGAGCTTATTTGTGACCTTCCCCATTCTGATGTAGAAGTTGAGTACAATGACTCTTTTCCAGACAAATCATTGTTTCTCATCAGTACGACTGATCCGTGGTATGGAGATATTTTATTATATCTTCAAACCCAATGCTTCAACTGTCAACTGTCACGCGACGAACGTCGTAGAATACATCACCATGCAAAGTATTATTTGATCATTAGTGATACTTTGTACCGTCGTGGCGTCGATTCAATTCTTCGACGTTGTCTGACTCACGATGAGGCTGAACGCATTCTGAATGAATGTCACGCTGGGGCGTGTAGCGGTCACCTCTCTAGGATGGCTACAGCCCAGAATATTTTGCGTGCAGGATATTACTAGCCTACTATCTTCAAAGATTGTATTGAGGCCGCGAAGAGATGTCCTCCATGTCAACACTTCCATACGAAGAAGCGCACCCATCCTGCCCCATTACACCCGGTTATTGCCGTGGGACCCTTCGCAAAATGGGGCATCAATTTTATGCATTGTAAGCCTACCTTGGTCGGGGGGCATAGTTAAATCATTGTAGCTGTGTATTAATTCACAAAGTGGGCCGAGGCAATGCCTACATACCAAAACGATGGAAAAATCGCCGCACTCTTCATGTTCAATCATGTAATAGTGCGGTTTGGAGTTCCGCAGGCGATAGTGACCGACAATGGTTCTCACTTCCAAAACCATATGGTCGATGAACTGAGCAATAGATTGGGTTTTCGTCATGAAAACTCAACATCCTACTACCCGTAATCCAACGGACAGGTCAAGGACATTAACAAGGTCTTGAAAACTATGGTCCAACAGATGGTAGGTACACATAAGTCCAACTGGCATAATATGCTCTTTTCAACATTATGGGCCTACAGAAATTCCGTTAAAACCACCACAAGGTTCACTCCTTTCCAATTGGTGTATGGATTGGAGGTTGTCCTACCTATAGAGTGCGAAATTCTGTCTCTACAACTCGCTGTTGAACTTCTTCCTAACACTACTGCCGAGGAAGAACGTTTCTTGTACTTATCCCAACTTGACGAGTCTCACCGAGATGCTGCTCTTGCTGACGAAGCACATAAGAAACGCATCAAATCTCAATACGACAAATCAGTTGAACCTCGTATCTTCAACGGGGGTGACCTGGTCCTCACATACGACCAGAGACATGACAAACTAGGGGCAGGAAAGTTTGAGTCCATGTGGCACGGACCTTACATTGTCAAATGTGTTTTGGAAAAAGGAGCTTACGAGCTTGAAGATTATGACGGAATATCTTTGGGTGAACCCCGTAATGGGATTTACCTGAAGAGGTACTATGCCTAACCCTCTCAGGCATAGATTTTCACGCATATACTGTACATGGCATGTTTGTGTGTTTCTGTGTGGTGTGACGCGCTTGGTTTTTGAGTGTCTTTAGATCTTGTTCCCGCTTCTTATACCATGTTCTGTCTGCGTGTGCAGATGGAAACGTGCTATAGATTTGCGGACGGCGCTAGCCGGCATACCCGTAACCTTGCTTCGGCATCCTGGGTACTATATTCCCCAACAAGTGAGCTCATCAGCTCAGGAGGAAGTTGCCTTGGATTCACAACCAACAATGCCGCAGAATACTTGGCGGTTGTTGGAACCTTAACCGATGCGATTTCCTTGGGTATGGACCACATTGTCATCCACATGGATTCTCAACTGGTGGTTTCCCATATTAACCGAGTTTATGCTATCGGTGATCCTACCTTACTCCGTCTCTTTAGACGAGTTCATCTCCTGGAAAGGTTATTTGAATCCGTTCAATACCTGCACATTCCACGAGAGTTAAACACATTTGCTGAATCGATGGCCAACTTCATTCTAGATTGGTACATCACACACACATGATACTCATAACATGTAAAAGCATTCACAACATGTAAAGAATGCATCGTATAAAAAGCAAAGCATATAAACAAGATCGCATCATCAATTTTTTCTGAAACACATAATGTACAAATCGTTGGACTGTTTGTATATATAAAGATAATCTCAAAAAGGTAGTGCTGATACAAAAGTCTGAAGCACGATAGCTTTCAGTAAGTCCCTACAATATCTGAAGCTCCGTAGCTTTTAGTAGTACAAAATCTTAGGCCTCTAAGCTCTCAGTACCACACACGATGACAACATGTGGCCTATCACCTGGCTCGTACAACCCTAGGTGGTCTAGCAGCCCTAGCCAGTTGAGTCTAGAAACAATCCACTGCTCTCGCAACCTTGCGAAGTAGTGCGTTGAAGCGTGCAGTCACTCCAATCATGTGCACCTGCATAGGCCGCGGCACCTCATCTACCGTCGGCTCAAGAACAATCAGTGTTAACCCACTTAGATTGGCATAGACTCTGTCCATCTCCATGATGGCAGCATGCACAGCTGGATCCACCATCGCTTCCTCTCCTCTCTCTCTCCTAGCCAAAAGAGAGGTCCCCAATGGTTGTATAGGCCCCACATCTGCATACACATGTTGTTTTCCTATCAGCACTATATCAAAAAAATCATAAATGCACAAAACCTAAAAAGTTCAAGGGTCATTTGTTCTTACCAAGGTCTCCCCATGCTGCTCCCTCGGGCAGCGGCAAGTCTAGATCATCTGTGAAGTCGATGCCACTATATGGAAAGTCCTCCACCATCAGTAACTGGCCTGCCAGCCAAGTGAATAACTCAGGAAGGAATCCGATGATAGGACCCCCACCATGCCTAGCCAGCACATCGATACACCTGTACATGTGTGGATCTCTGAGGTCCCTATCCTCTAGTGGTACCTGAGGATGCAAATGGGGAACCCGTCCCAGCAAGAACGAGATCACCATAGATCCATAGCCGAACTGTTTGAGCTCTCCCCGCTGACACTTTGTCAGCTGAGCTCGCATGTTTGCGAGGACCCCCTCACACCATTTGAATATATTTGGAGACAAACAGTCCTCCGCATAAAGCATCTGTGCCCTGGTGGCTAGGTGAGGAGCTTGACTCCCCTCCATCCTCGTAATGGTGAATAAAATGGCCCAATGGGTGCTCCCGTACATCTTTAATGCAAATCTTCCCACTAGATGCACAGGCATTGGGAGCACAATGCTATTGGATCAAATCTTCCACGGTTCGATCACTCCCACATGATCCAGTAAGTGTCACATTGTCCCCCCTTCGGGACAAACCAGTGAGGAAATAGATTTCCTCGACATCTATGTGAAGCTCATGCTCACCAACCATGAAGTACTGCTGGGTGGCATCCCAACATTGGAGCATATGGTTCAGTAGTGGAAGTTGGGATCTCATCCCCTGAATGCGGAAGAACTTGAGAATCCCACAGTTTCTCAAAGCTTCCACACAATGTGAATCGTTTGCAGCTTGTTCATCATCTAATTCATGTTCCCTTTCCCACCATTCCAAAACCATTTTGGATGCTTGGAACCTGTCAACAGGAAGTTTTTAACAATGTTTGGACTTGCTTCACCCACTGGAAGTCCTTCTTTTGAGTTTTGTTTGAGTTTGGGGATGGACGTCACCGTCGTCGCACCCCGTTTTTGAAAACAGGGCGACATCGTCACAGTCCATGTATACTCCATTGGTGACGACTCGATCTCGTCGTAGTTCCTGAAATGGAAAACTGCGACGAGCCAAGGGCACAATGGCCCTTCCCAAATCAAGCCAAAACCCAAAAAAATGACTGAAAATCAAAATTGTAAACCACTACGATTTTGCTGGCTGAATTTTAGGGTTACTTGTTCCTGACAGCAGGTGAAATGGCTGATCGTAGCTCCCGGAATCGACAAATGAAGATCCGGCAACAAATGGCACTATTCCTCCCAAATTTGGCAAAAAGAACAATGGTGACTATATTTGGTTTTTAAAACAAACGGAATATTCCTTTTTCAAATATTTGATGCCGTTATGCTATTTTCTATAGTTTGGATCACTTTTATTGTATTTGAACGTCCGGTTGACTATTTGACCTAGTTTTAGAGTGTGCAGGAGTTGTGAAGTGCCTTTCTACTCCATTTTCATATTGTAACGGTCATCGCAAGTATGAACACCCCTTGAGAGTTTTTGTCGTTTACCCATTTTTTCATAGATTGTAATTAATGAGCTTACTCTTTGTTCTTTCTCATGCTTTTGAAATTATGAGAATACGTCACCGAGTTATGATTTATCATTTTTTCAGCCTCGTTAAACTCCTAAGGAAAAGGAACCCCCTAGAGTCTAACTTTAAGCTCTTTTCAGGATCTCGAAATACAAAAAGATTGCCAAGCGAACTTGTTGCGCGTTCACGCTTGTAAAAGATTTTGAATGGTCGTCTTCCTAGTGATAGTTTACCCCTTTTTCGGACCAAGGGGCACTAGTTACAAAAAAGGTATACTCCAGCCAATTAGACTGGAAGAGTCCTCTCCTGCGTTGTTTTACCTTTTTTTGGGCGATGAGGCTAACTTTACGAAAAAGGACCGTTGTAGTCTTCTTTAGTTCTTTTCAGACTCTCTAAACATGAAATGACGACCGAGTTTACCTTCTATGGACTCGTTAAACTCTTGCATTGAAGGGCCCGCCATGGGACGAACCCCTCCTATCCCAGGTTCGAAAAATATTTGGGATTGGACTCATCTATGAGATGAGCTATACCGAGCATCTAGTTACCCTCATCAAGCTCGTAAAAAACACATGAGGCACTCATCGTTCATGATGGGGAAAAATGAAAGCTTTTGCGTTATGTACCTTGTTAGTGGAAGTACATAGTCATTCTTGAACATGGCACTCATTTGCATTTGCATACAGCGCTTGGATCATCTATTTGTCCTCGAGTTCCACTTACTTCCTGAGTCTTGTTACTCCTTGTATTGCTTTGCCAAGACGGCCAAATGGTTAACTTAGTTGGTTTCAGGAATCCTAGTGGTGTCTCCCGATATACGCAAGGTACGTGGGAGCTCAAATCCATAGTGATGATGTATAATGCATAACCGTTCGGCAAGAGACCTTTCGATATACTACCGAGCACGTGATACACCTTTCTATATATGCCAAGTATGGATTATGGTACTTTGTGGGTATGTGAAGGAGCTCAATATACCGATAAGTACGTGGAAGAATACAATACCCCCGGGATACAATGCTGGAAAATAGTGACAGCTGCCACGCTTAACAACGCCGGAACACATCTCTAACTTACATACAAGTTGCTATAAAATTTTACCTAGTTCTACCGTTAATTTTATCTTGGACGGTTAGGTGAATGAATGAGGTGAGTACATAATCAGAAGCATAATGCAGGTCCTAGCTACATGCACGAAATATTCTTTTCTTTCAATGAATTCTAGCTATGGGAAAGAGAAATCTTTTTCTTTCCGGCGAGATTGCCAAAACAACACAATGCAACAGTTCCCAATTCAAACAAGTTTGACTATGAAATTATTCTTTTCATTTTTGTGAAACATAAAATCACAACATTACTGATCTAAATCACAACATTTTTTCTTTTTCTTTTCAAAACAAAAATGATGCTAGGTAATGAAAAGAGAGAAATCTAAGATGGAGTATGCAAGGTTTTCAATTTCACTTTCAATGGCCCAAAAGCAATGAAAACTAAAAAATGCACCTATCTTTCCCTAGCATGGAAATATTTTCACAAAAATTGGAAGTGTAGCTTGAGTCTTTCAAGAAGATGAGCGATTCATATTTCAAGAAAAACACAAATGATCATACATTCATTCAATTTCCCAAAATATTGATAAATGAAACATTCCAATGCAAGAACGATTTTCCTCAAAAACACTCAATAAATGATGGGAAAGAAACACTTTTAACTTTTCAATGGATGCATCAAATAATAAACTTGATAACAATTGAGCTTTCAGATCTAAACGAACGAAAAGAAAACACTACTTGCAACACTGGTACACTCGGAAAACTCAATAAAGGACAAGCACTCAATCAAGCTAAAAGACACATTTAACTCAAAATCAAACAGTAGCAAGCAAACCAAGCAAGCAAAGCTCAAAAAATAATGTAAATGAGGTCTGGAAGCTGATCTAATGTAATGATCAGATCAGGGATGGAAGGAAGGGAATGCAAGGGAGAGCGGATGAAGGTGGAGGAGACAAGAGTGCCCACCTCTACCGGTCCTTAGACTTGTCCAAAACGGAACCCAAAATCAATCCAAACAAAACCAAACACCCAATACACGAATCAAGGAATGGGATCTCTGGCTGGATCTAGCAACATAGAGGGAGTTCATACAGCAAACCAAAGTTCAAAATTGGCAAATGGAGAGGGGATGCCTGCATGTCAAATTTTGACAAATCAACGCACTTTGTGCTTGTACACAATGCAACGTCACAGTTCACCAATGCAGGAAGTGCGACGACGTCGCAGTATACCAATGAAAAGGCTGCAACGAGTGACTAACAGATAAAGAATAGAGGCCATAAATGACACAGTGTCGCTCTGTTTCCACTAACCAGGTGCGATGGGAGAGATCTAAGTCCAAAAACTAATCAGATCTCCAAGCAGTGAACCATGGAATGGTTTTGAAATGAGTAGTATAAACTCAGAGGAAGCAAATCAGAGTCTTCAAGACGAAGATCTGATAGTGAAATCAACTCACGAAGCAAATGACAAATGGAAGGCTTATGTCAAGAAATCAACTGAAAATGACTCTCAGGAAATTACAGAATCAGACATGCATTATCCCCAGTATGGTCGCCAGATTTGTTTACCGGACAATCCACTCGAACGGACGCGAGCCGGATCTCCCTAGCTCAATGTGAGTCTAGAACAAATAAGACAGGCTATGAATGCATTTCCTAGATATACTTAAGGATCAAGTACTAGATGTCTTACCTTTTACTTCGCTATCATTTCTCATGAATGCTGCTCCACGTCTCACGGTCGTCAAATCAAAGTTGCAAGACCTATCAAGACAAGAAACAAGAGAAACAAGTAAAGGGCATCTATACAATAAGATATCTAAGTGAACAGTTAAGCAGGTAGACTACTCAATATCATTACACACATGAAAAATATTGGTGGAAAGCATTTGTATTACTGTAAAAATAGGGAAGTACATAGCAGAGATATAGAACTACAACTGAGGCTTAACGTTGCAGCCCTTCTCCAACAAATCCACTAGCCATTTCCTCCTAAGGAAGCTTGAGTCTCTCAAGGATGAGTAGAGATCTCTCAAGAGTGATTTCACCAGCATGTAGACACCATAGACTTCCTCCCTTTGGAGAGGGATAGAGCTTCTCTTATATAGGACTAAGTGGATAAGGTATGGATAGGATAGGTTGAGATATGGTAGGAGAGAGATAGGGGATCCTCCCAAGGTGTTAGGAACCGAGTGCCAACTCCCCTAGAGGTCAGGGATAAGGCCCCAAGTCAGCAAGTTTCGAGAAGAAGCTATTTTTTCCCATTAACTGACTTTGTTGCACCCTGCAATGAAGCAAGCTGCGACGTCACATGTTGCATGAGTGCAACCTACGACGACCTCTCAAAACCTGGTACAACTGGGCACAAATCCTTCCAGGTCAATTACTTAGTCAAGATATCTTTAGGGGTGTATACACTAAATATCATGATGGGTAGATTTTAGGTGTAACAACCTATCTCCTTGTCCCTCTCCATACTGGTCAGCCTTGGCCCCATTCCTTTCAGATTAAATCCACTTTGGATTCAGGACACTAATTTCTTGGCCCTTGTTCAAAATGCTTGGAATTCTCCTTGCGTCGGCTCGCCTAGCTATATTTGGGAGACTAGGCTACGCTCAGTCAGATATGCTCTCAAGTGCTGGGAAAAGACCTCCTTCAAGAATCCTAGGGAGCTAAAGAGTACACTGCAATCCAAGCTTGCTGACTTGCAATCCATAATGGATTTCGAAGATATAACACATCCAACCATATTCCAGGAAAAGTAATTAAACTACAAGATTCTCGTTGCCGCTAAGCATGAAGAAGAAAGCTAGAGGCTAAAATCCAGACAATTATGGCATAAGGGTGGATACAGTAACATTAGTTACTTTCACAAGCAAGCTAAGATCCATCTCTCTCATAATGCAAGCACTGAACTGATTGATCAAAATGGGAACACTATTACAGAGCAAGATGATTTAAAAAGACATGCATTTAGTCACTTCAGCGATCTCTACACCGACAAAAACGAAGCGGATCTGGAAGCTCAAGCTTGCCTTATACACGGCATCCCTTCTCTGATCTCTGACACTGAAAACAGAGAGCTATCCAAACCTATTCCGTACTTTGATATTCAAAATGAAATTTGGTCTCTTCATCAGGAAAAATCCCCTGGCCCAGACAACTTCACCATTAACTTTTACAGAGCAGCTTGGAATATAATAAAAGATTATCTGAAAAGAATGCTTAACTAAACTCGGAAGAAAGACAAGATCGGTAGAGCAACCAGCTCATCCTTTTTGTCTTTAATTCCAAAAGACAAGAATCCCCTCTCTATTGATCGCTTCAGACCAATTTCGTTTTGCAATACTTCATACAAAATCCTCTCAAAAATTCTAGCTACTAGGATAAAAATAGTCATGAACCGTCTTATCTCTAAGACTCAGGGAGGCTTCATATCAGGGTGACAGATCCTTGACAACATCATCATCATCCAGGAAGCAATCCATTCAAGCATAGGAAAACACAAGCAAGGTATGGCTGTCAAACTTGATATGGCTAATGCCTTTGATAGACTAAATCACTCCTTCTTGTTTGAAATCATGGTCAATTTTGGCTTCTCTAATAGATTTGTAAGATGGGTAAAAGCTTTTATTAGCAGCTTGTGGATAGCTCCTCTTATTAATGGGAGGCCTACAAATTTCTTTAAAGCCTCTCGGGGACTGAGGCAAGGATGCCCTATGTCCCCTTTTCTTTATCTTTTGGCAGCAGAAACTTTGAGCAGAAAAATTCAGTTTATGCAGGATTCCAGCGAGCTAAAAGGTATAAAAATTGCGAGAGGGGTAGAAGCTGTCAATCACGGCCAATTTGTTGATGGCACGATTTTGCTCGAGGGGGCTTCAACAATCATAGTTGAAAGATTCAACAATGCACCGAGCACTTTCCTCAAAGCCTCCAATGGAAAAATTAACGATGGGAAATCCAAATTTTATGGTTGGAACTGTCCTCCTGGGATGTTGGCTCACATTGCTAGAATATTTGGATTTGAAGGGATCACTGTCTGGAATTCTTTCAATTAACTTGGCATCCCGATCTTCAAGGGGAAGAAAAGAGTAGTGGACTAGCGCGGTCTAATTGACAAAATAAAAATAAAAAAAGATAACCTCTTGGGGTTCCAGATGGCTAAATCCAGCAGGAAAGATTGTGCTCATAAACTCTATCCTTTCTGCATATCCTTTGTATGCCTTCTCCATTTACTTAGCTCCCAAAACAGTGATAATGGAAATCACAAAAGAGTTAAAAACGTTTTTGTGGTAGGGAGGTAAGACCAACAATGCAAAGAAATTTCATTTAATTAACTGGGAATGTGTTTGCAGACCAAAAATTTGTGGGGGAGCTGGGATCAAGGACCCGACAATTATGAACTTAGCGTTGGGCGCCAAAATTATCTGGCGAATGATCTCCAGCAAGAAAGCATGGTGGAAAGATGTTCTTCGCAAAAAATATATGCAGGGCAGTAGGAAAAGATGTGTTGATAGTATTGGGCAGAACAACTCCAGCTCCCCTATTTGGACTCTTTGCCAAAAAGTAGACTATATTATTCAGAATCATCTATTATGGATCCCGGGAAATGGAAAGCTCATTAATATATGGAATGACAAGCTCAGTGAAAAAATTCCCTCACTATCCTCGTCGGACTTCTCCGATCTTAAGATTTGGATGGACAATGAAAACATTTGCACTCTTTTTGACCTGTCTTCATGGACTGGTCGTGGTCGTTGGGCAGGTTGGAAAGAACTTGAGATCCCAGAGCATCTGAACTCGGGCTACAACTTCCTTCTCTCTACTCTACACAGAGCTACACCAGTTCATCGTAAGCTAGATGATAAACAGGGGTGGGGAAAGCTTGGTCATTATAAGGTCAAAGATGGTTATCAGCTAGCCGATAGCACCAAGCATCACAGGAATAGAAGCAACAAATGGAAATCCGTTTGGAGTAAGGACGGGCTCCCAAAAATCAACACCTTTTCTTGGACCCTTGCACACTGCAAAACTCTCACCACGGAAAATCTAAAAAAAATGGGTATTGAAGGACCCGCGAGGTGTGTTTTATGAAAAGAAAACAAAGAAACTCTTGACCATCTTTTCCTTGATTGTAAGTTTTCAAAAGAAGTCTAGCAAAGAGCATACCAAGACTTGCGCTTCAACATGATCCTGCCCACAGAGTGGCACGATTTATTCACCTACTGGAAAAATTACTACCAGGGCACTTTTTCAAAAAAACCAGATCTACAACGAGCATGGGAGGCACTTCCAAAACTCATCTGCTGGAAGATCTGGAATGCGCGGAATAAAGAAATCTTTGGGGAAGAAAGATCCACCCCAAGTAAAACTCTAGCATCTGCTAAAGCTCTTTGGATCAAATTTGATCTCGAGAGGCATGAAGAACATCTCCAATGAAAACTTGACCAATGAAGAAAAAATATGGGTCGTTGACTTTTATCTCCAGTTTCTAGCAATGTCCTACTTCAAAACACAAGAAGAACAATTCAAAAGCAATGGCACATCAAAATGAACGAAGATTCCTTTCATGCTTGGAAAAAAAATATGGGAAGCATCTCTCTTTTCTTTGATGGCGCCTCGAAAGGAAACCCTGGGTTGGTAGGAGTGGGTGGAGTCCTCTATGACTCCAATGGAACAAAAATGAAAGATTACGCATGGGGATTTGGCAAACAGACCAATAATGGAGCTGAATGGCTCGCTTTGATGAAAGGGCTGGAACTCGCCAGAAGAAAGGGTATTGAGGACCTGGTTGTCCTCAGCGACTCAATGTTAATCATTAGGGAAGCTAGGATTTTGGCTAAAGCAAGAAAGATGCCAATCACAAAGATGCACCAATTGCTGAAAAACATCGTTAAAAAATACAAAACTATCAATTTTTTGCATATTCTCAAAGACAACAATAGCTTTGCAGATAACATGGCAAACATTGGCACTCGGCTAGATTGCGGGGTCATGGTTTGTGACTAGCAAGACCAGGAACTTGCCTGCGTTCCTTAACTTCCCTCTCAAAATGAGCTTTCACAAATATTGTCTTAGGATTTGGAGGGGCTTTAGAACTATACCATTTTTGAATTTTTTTGGGCCCTTTATTGTCAACCTCGGCAAGCTATCCAAAGTAACTCCTTTTGTCCTTTAGTTGATGTAGGCACGCGTAACACACATGGCCTCCGTTAATTCACCCACCCTTCGTGGCAGTGCTGGCTATAAGCTTGGGAGAGACGCAATTCATCCCTGTCTCAACGGCTGCAACAGGTGCACCGGAATTTGGTTTAGGGAGAATAGCGGGGACGATAGGTTGTGCAGCAGAACTTGGAACAGGAAGTGTAGCAGAGAAGCCAGTATGGCCGACAACCTCCCCTCGCTCCTCTGCGGGAAGCACGTCATTGCTCATGGGAGAAAGCTCTCTACCAATTTGGAATTAAAAGCAATTGGAAAAGAGCCCAGCACCGAACAGCCCACTGCGCAGAAACCGGGCAAACGTAGATTTCTAGGACAAGGCCTCCACACTACAAAAGTTGGAATGGGTTTTGATAACCTCTCGTTAGAGTTTCAGACCTACCTGAAGGATTTGGAATCACAACTTCACACTGTAAGCAATGAGAATTATGAATTGAAGAAATCTTTCACCCACCTCTTCTCTTTGGTGAACGCAACCAATGTGGAAGTCCATAGTCTGAAGGCAAAGATAACTGGGAAGGTAGCAGTTTTGGTGGAAGCAAAGATGGAGAATTTGGATGCTAGGATACTGGCAGTTCACGATACAGCAAATATGGTGGTTGCAATGCTCGAAAGAATGAACAACGACCTCACTAACCGCGCTGCAAAAGCCAACGGAAAATGCCCATAACTCTGAATCTGTCTTCTTTTTTATGTTCTTTGGTTTTTTGCTATATCCTAGGAACTCATCGAACCAGATGCGTAGGTTTTATTTCAATTTCAAGTCTTGTTTATAGCAATGCTCTGTACCTATGTTTTTCTCATAGGCCAGTTTGTAATGAGCTTTAAGCTCCCTAGAACAGTACTTTTTTTAGAGCAGTATCGAACAACATAACTCATTTTTGCAGGCTTGGCTCAATTTTACAGTGAGCATCCCTATGGCAACTACTATGTAAACTATGTCTCATATTTTATATAAAAGCCAATCAACCGTTTATCTTAAAAAAAAGATAAATCTATATTTACTTAGTCCATTTACATATATCCAAAAAATTGTTTTAGGAAACTTCTCTTTATCATTTCTTCATACATACTATGTCTTTATAATTTCTCTTAATTTTTGACAATTGTATATATAAATTTTCATTTCTTTTATTAAAATATTTGTAAAGTAATAATCTCATATAGATGTTATAATTTTCATTTGTTTTATTAAAATATTTGTAAAGTAATAATCTCATATATAAAATGTTATGAAATATAAGTTTCAAGTAACTAGTGTTTGTAGAGTTATATAAACATATAAATCATCAATGGCTAATTGTATTTGGTTATTAATGAATTGTTTTGTTATTCAAAAAATTAATCATTCATCATTTACTGATAATTTAATTATTGTAAGTTTTCATGTAATTTATGTTTAATTAAAAAAAATGTGACGTGTTTAATAACATCGATGGAGGGTGGCAAAATTTTTAATTTTTAAATTATCAACATATCAGATTGATTAACATATCAGATTGATTAAACTACGAATATTCTCCATCGCGTTCACTAATGAATGATTCAAATTTACCTAATTAAGTTCAGAGCATGTTTATTACGGTCACAATAAGTTATTTGAATAATTTTAAGCAATTGATGCTGGGTAAATCAAACCTGCAACTGGTTCTTAATCCTGCCTGCCGCTGTTACAGAAGCATTTTGAATCAACCAACCTCTTTCCATGTGCATATGAGGTTGTCATTCTTCCACCATTCAAGAGAGTTTTTTTGCTTTATCCCTTCGAATCCGAAGGCAAGAGAATCTGTTAATGCTTTATCCCTTGGAATCTGAAGGCAAGGGGGCGAGATTGTTTGAGGAAAGTATTTATCAGAAAGTTGGGCTTGTATCTACCTCCTCCTGTTGTAGCAGCACTCTCAGGCAGAGAATGAATACTAAGGTGAATGGTTTTGATTTCATGGTCCCTGTCACTCTGCCTTGAGAGATCATTATTTTTTTTCAAGATGTGCACGAATTTCAATGCCTTAAGGTATTGCAAGTTGCAGTGCATTTACTAGGTATTGGTGCCCACCATCCAAATACATGGTCGGGTTCTTAGAGAATTTGGACCTGGACATCCTATTCATATTACTTGATGTGAATGAAATTTAAAAATTTTAAGTCAAGGCGATGCCCATCTTCTTTATTAATGAACAGCGATGTGTAGGTGGACAAAATAGTGAGAGGCAATGTCGATGAGCTGCATAAAAGGGTGGTCGTCTTTGCACAAATGGACAACCGTCTTTCCATAAATTTTTAAATGTAAATGGTTATTATTCCCGCAAATAACCATTTAAACTTAAATGTCTTTTCAAGAATTTTTAAATGCAAATGGTCAACTAGCAAGGGAATAATAACCAAGAATAATAACTGTTATATAAATGGAATAATAACCAGAGGAAAATATTAAAAAAATGGATAACAAGAGGGAATGCATTAACCAATATAGTTAATATAGTTTTAATATAGTTAATATAGTTTTAATGATTTTCATAATCCCTGATTCGTGAGTGCAATTAATTAGATTCAACCAATTGGGGTTATAATATAGGCCTTCAATTATTTATCCAAAATATTAAACAAAATCAGAATATCCTGTCTTGAATTTATTTCATGCATTTACCCAATGTGTAAATAGAGTAATAGTTCAAATTCCAGAAATGCTAACCTTGCTTTGGAGAAAATATTCAAAATTGCTATGCATGACTATTGTGTGCAATTAGGGTTTGATATTTTGACAAATTTCAATTTAAAATTTTAAAGTTTTGGAGGTTTTATAATAAATATTTTTTTAATATTTAAATTATTAATAAATATATTTTAAAATTGTTAATTTTATAAAAAAAAATTTATAAAATGTAAAATCTTTGTTTTAAGATGTACTTTATATAGTATATACAATTTTCTTTTCAAACAATGATCAATTTTGCATTATATTTATATTTTATTTATTATTTTTAAAAATAAATCTAATTATATAATTTTTTTAAAAGCTTTCGGTGCACGCAGGCTTCAAATTTGAAGCCTTCAGGGCACTTTAGAGGCTATTTTATACGTCATAGAAGACCACCTCAAATTTTACCATGCAAAAAAAAATTAATTTCATGGTAAGCCCTTCAATAATTAAATTAACCACTACTGTTTAAAATTGCAACAGAAGGGAAGCTTCAAATTTCACCCGTCGATAGTTTTCAGTGGGAAATTGGGAATGCGGCTACTATCTAAGTGACTTGGGAGTGGGACTTGGTACTCGATTACTCTCCAATCTCCACGTTTTCGATCATCGATGGATCATGGAACATTGGGCCTCTAATAATATCATTGACCATCTTACATGGACGGGCTTACAATGTGCAACCCATGGCTTGAATGCCTCTAAGTTTTCGTATTAGCAGCGAGGGCTTACATGTTTAACACATTTAATGGAAGCAACAACTTTATTAAACATGGTTGGTGGATCATACGTGTTGCTGGTAGTGGGATTACCAAGTTACCAGTTATCACATACCAATTCATGACTTCTAACTTCGTGATTTAATTGAGTATTCAATGTATAATATATTATGTTAATGTGCCCTGAATTTGGCATTTCACACAAACTCCACAATCCAGAAACTTCTTGTAATGTTGCAGGCTGCCGCTCCCCCCCATGGCCCCTTCCCACGGCCCTGTGTTTTCTTTGTTGTATCAAGTTAATCCTACCGTCTACAGCTCCCATCCTCACACTCTGTGTTTTCTTTGTTGTATGAAGTCGATCCTATGACTCCCGAGTCCCACCTTGTGTTTTCTTTGTTGTATCAAGTCAATGCTCGAATTCCATGCTTCCATGGATCTGACCATCAATATATAATATTACAGGAATACAAAAAATCTTTTGCTTATACCCCTGCTCCACTGTGGTTGAGCTACTTCCAAGTTCCACTACCCTGTCTCCTCTAGGCCTCTAGGAGAGTTTGCAGAGTGAAGCTACCAATGTCATCCTGCCATAAACATATATAAAGAAATTTATTTTCTTTGAGGAGCTCAACTTCAAGGGTGACTAGATTGTTGACATCCTATGAATTTACAGGTATGCACATCATTTTATCCATTCATGATCCCATCAATTATTTAATTTATTTTTTATTTGATTAAAATTCTATAACTTCAAAGTTCAAACACAATATTATTATTTGATTGAAATTTTGTAACTTCAAACAGGCCTTGAAGGCTTCAAATTTGAAGCTTGGACCAAAGAGTGGGTTTGTCACAAATCTCTTTCAAAGACTTTTCAGAACAATGTTTATCGATTCCCAACCGCAATAACAACAACAATTGATTCTTTCTTCATATGTTCTCTGTACACGCATATGATTCCATGTGCTCCTTTCCTTGCCCTATTTTCCATTGTCGCCTAATTGAAGCTCTTGAGAATTTAGTCGCCCTTTAAATTTCCTGAAATGGAGGGGACAAGGAAGACCATTGTTTTCACTCTGAAACCAAGTGCTTCCCCACGCAGCTGCCACTGGCCACGGTTGCAGCCATACTAGAAACATGTGTGTCCAATGCACCCCCCAGCTTTACCAAAAATCCTGGGGATTTGGGGAAGTTCTCACTCTGCCAGCCTCCATGCATCTAATTAATGAGTTAGATCAAGAATCCATACTTTGTATCTAAAACTATATTGCATGAGCTAGTTTCCCCAATTGCTCAGTCGTCGACTTGACACTTTGGTACACGGTTTCAGATTCTTTCAATTTATTAATATGAAAACCACCGATGCTACTACAGTTACAATCCCAACTAGCTATCGAATTTCAATATGATTGAGAATATGAAACAACATCTGGTGAAAGACAATGCTGAAAGCTGGCAATTTTTTTAGAATGCCCAATGCCCACTCGTGCGTTCGACTGTACGAACTGGGACAAAAATGTTTTTGTAATCTTGATTTTTAGAATGACAATGCTACTTTACTTTTTGATTTTGTTGCCCTTATCGGTTAGTCTTGAATAGAACAGGAACTTCAAACATATAATAAGAACTTCAACCATGTATGCATCTCCTCTCTACTTGGTCTGCCTACATTTTACTTATGCTTCACAACCCATCCTCTACTATGTCATACCACAGAGTTATTATGTATAATGAGATCTAGGGGGAGGGCTATAGGTAGGGTCCTTAATCATCTATTAAGAACAAAAGTTGCCTGGAGTCCGATAGTTCTCTTTGCTCAAACCATAACATAGCATGCAACATGTAAGGAGCGCTTAAACTTATTCTATCCCAAGTACGTGTGGCATTCATAGTTTTGAATGGAAAATTAAAACATTTTCATTGGCATTCAATTTTGCTGTAGGGTACAAATTAGAGTGACAAAGAAACTTGCTACTGGTTTTCAATCCAATCCAACTTCTTTGTTGAACTGTTCTCTCTGATAGACTTGCGTGAAGGAGTATTATAAATGGCATAGGCAACATAGATGTTTGATAGAGGTGCATGCAAGTGAAATATGGTCCTCAATTCAACGAAGCAAAAAAAAATTACCATTCATATTCTTTCCCTTCACCTTTTTTACTGCCTTTCTACATACAGATCTTTACTACTCACTAATTTAGCAGTAGATACAGACCAGACTCAACATCTAATGTTTTTGGCTTCTGAAACAATTTCTTCCTTTTTTGGCTTACATGATCATTTTTTCCATTGTTAATTAGGCCAGATTTTATGTAGGCTGGAATTTATATTAGTTTGAAGAACCGTCGCTAGTGATTTACAAAGATTGAAATTTTCCAAGAATAAGCATCGTGTTGCTTTTAGAAGAGTTGAAGAACCCAATTCTTCATTGAGCTTGTATTGTTCGAAGCAACCTAGGAACCCATTTTAAGAGGTATTAAATATTATTATACTGGTTAAAATTTGGATTGGAATTGGGCTAGCAAGCTAACTGTAGCTGCACTGATGCAGAAAAGAAGATCTATAAAATTAGTTATGGCAATTCACATTGAACATCTGGAAAGTGGATTTTCCGTGTGTCTCCTAAGTTATGTTTCACTAATAAATTCCTCATGTTCAAGCAGATCATGAAAGAGTAAAATAGTATTAATTTTGCTGTAAGGATGAAAGTTGTATTAGAATGGGGTTAGCAAGTTAATTGTATTATTATATTGGTTAAAAGTTTAAGAGGCAAGATCAATTTGGGAAACTGCTGAGACGACAAAGGTGGCATAGTGGCTTAGAGACTGAGCCGCTAGATCGGAGAGAAATATGGTTGTGTTATATAGCATATATAACGTTCTATGTTGCCATATCTGCAAAATAAAACTTCTTGACTTTACTACATAAGTAAACAATGAAATTTTGATGTACTAATACATTTTCAAATGAAAAGAATAACTTATTTTTGCATTTCAGCATTGAAGGGCTCAATATCTCATAGCCATTCAAAGTGAAATGGGACCCCACCCTTCAAATTTGATCCGTGCACGTAGGGAATCAATAACCATGTGGACAGCGGCTAGCTAAAGGAAAATTGAAGGGTCAGGTCATAAGTACAGGCGGCCAGGCGGTCATAAAAAAGAGAAAACGGACACCATTTGATTCTCCTCTAGTGGGTTAAAAGCTGTCACCCACAAACCTTTATTCCTCGTTTCTGGTGTCCGACCATCAATGCAACCTAGTTCTCATAAATTTTCAAATCCCTCTTCAACTCTTTTTCTTTGATAAGAAACATTCATTATGATTCCTGTTTGTTTTATGCTATCTTTTGGGTGGGCCTGTCACCTGTGGGCCTGTGGCCATAAACTGTGTGGGTTCATTGCTGACGATTGACCAACATCGATGCTTTTTCTATGGTACACGTGTACGCCATGGAATTTTTCTGTGTTTTTTTTTTGCATTGTAACATTTTGTCCATCAAAATTTTAAAAAACTAAAATCTATGATAACACATTATTCCAATGGAAAAAGATGCTTATAAAAAACTGAAATCATGATAATGCATTTAAATGGATTTCATAGTACTCATTATTAAGGAGAATATTTATGAGAAATTTCAATGGTCCACCTTCCACTCAATTTGTATCCACACAGAGTCAAAGAATACATGAAATTTCAACTATATTTTTATGTTTTAGTTATTTAAAAGGATAATATTTATGAGAAATTTGAATGGTCCACTCAATGTCTATCCACAAAGAGTCAAAGAAGGCATGAAATTTTAACTATATTTTTATGTTTTAGGGGAGGAACACCAATTGTGGTGCGGGGTCCATGCGAACACCTCAACGAACACCCAACAATCCACGTAACATGTACGACAGGTGTCCAAAGTATGCCGACGCGTTTCCAGCACATGCAAAGGTAATTTTTTAGGGTTTTTGTGGGGTTTAGGGTTTCCATTTTATCGTTTTGCCCAGGCTTCTCTGCCACCTTGTGTAATTTTGCTTGGGTCCGGTGTGTGGCCGTTTCGGCACCCCAATAGTGGTCCGTCGGGGCTCCATTTCCCACGCAGGCCTTCGTCTATGGTTGAACAACTCCGTGCTATTGACGAAGCTCCGCAGAACCCTTCGACTCGCGCCCTTGTCCCTATTTTGTTCGCATTCCTTCTCTTGTGGTTCGGTTCGCATGGTTTACAAACTTGTTTGACTGGTGGCTTCGTTCGGCGGGCGTTCTCCTTGGTGCACAACTCTCCATGTTGGAGATCCTGAGTGTCGCAATATTTGCATCCTCCTGTGCCGGCTACAGGATCGTGAAGGTTGGCGACGGCGGTTTCTTCCTTTGGTAGGCATGCTACAGGTAGGGTTTCCTACCAACTTCTGAACAATGTTTATTAACACTCCACGTATCTTCATGGATGTCGCTAACTATTTGGCTCGTTTTCTCGGTGGTTGGATGTGTTTTCCTGTCTGTATTGTGTTTGTCCCTCGGCTCTACATATTCGATGGCCTTCGGCTCTGCATCCTGCAATGGATGGGGTTTCCTACCAGCTTCTCCAAAGTGTTTTTTAACACTTCCACAGTGTTTTTTTAACACTTCACATCTCCTCATGGAAGTTTTCGTTAACACTTTGGCTCAGGTTGGGTTGTCTCGGCTTTTCTATGGTTTCTTGGGTTTGTCTGGCAGTTTGCAAGTGCAATTATGGGTTAGTGTTGATTAGTTTTTCGGACCCTGTCTGGTTACTATTTTTATATGGTGGTGAAGCCCTAGAAAAATGGCGTGTTGAACCGCCTGCAATTGTGTAATGTGGTTCCGGTTGCTTCTGAACTGAACGCTTTTTTCACACCCCCATTGGGTGTCTCTGGTTCTAAGGAAGTTGCTACGGTTATGGCTCTACGTGCGTGATTGTAACTTGGGACAGGGTTCGAAAAACGGGTATAAACCACTTGCCTGAATTGGCTTCCACTAGTTTCTGTTTGGGTAATTATATAGTTGTATACTTGTTTGTTGTTTAGGGTTGGCCTTGGAGGGTTTCGTATGGGATTCTTTGTTTTTCTGCAGCTTATATTGGGCATATATTTGGTGTTTTTGGGCATATGCCGTCACAATTTTGCAAATGTGGTGGTTGAGGTATATTTGGGCATATGCGGTCACAATTTTGCAAATGTGGTGGTTGAGGGGTTTTTGGTTGTGGCATGGTATGCACAATTGGGTGGATGAATGATGTTTGCATTTGGTTTTGGCAAACAAATATTGGGTGGATAAATGAATTTGATTCTGTTAATTTAGGTCATTTTGCAGCAGTAGGTTTTTGAATGATGTGGAAATGAAATTTGCATGGCCCCGTGGGATATGAAAATGTTGCCGATATGGAATTTATTGTGAAAGTTTGCTGGTTGAATTCTGGATATGCTTACGGTAGATTAGTGGTAATTGGGAGCAATATTGCAATAAGATTTTGAAAAATTTGCAGCTTAGGTTTTAGAACTTGATATTCATCTTTATATTACTGTTTGAGGCTGCAAAAGAAGTAAAGGCTGCAATAAGACTTAAGCAACCTTGCATATTCCCTTGCTTTTGTTGTATTCTTATTTATGAATGAGTTGTTTACATTAAGGTTGATAGTTGGCTACATAATTGCTTGAGAGATATTTTTTATTCAAATTTGGTTATAACGGTCATTGTGAATTTATTGGGTACAAGGGTTGAATTGGGATTCAATTTGTAAAGGTTCCCTTGGAATTAGGACCACCATATATTCAAGAAGGGGTTTTGGCCCAACCATTGGGAATTATGGGAACTGTAGGAAACCACACCCATCTTAGTCGATGTCCTTTATGTGAAATTTATGAAATCCATAGGATATTAAGAAGACAAGAAGAACTAATAGCAAGCAACAACACATCCATTTCTTAGCAACAAGGTAGTCTTATGCTCGAGAGGAAATTCATAAAAGTACTTATGCATTGGTAATGAAGACTTGCTCTGGCGAAAAATCCAAATTCAAGCACTAGAAGTTGAATGCCATTTACTTCAAAAAATGGTAGCATATATGAGCACGGGTTCATAGTTGGTGATATCAAATCTCAACACTACAGTGGGATAAACACCAAGAGAACTTAAAAAAGAAGAGACGATCCATCAACCCATCAAAGATGTGTATATGGATGGAATGAACATGGTTGGTTGGTTGAATGCTAGTTCAATTATGGTTATGCTCACTGTAATATGTAGTGTGAATGTTTGTTGGTTGAATGCTGGTTCAATTATGGTTCAATTAAGATTTTGGTTATGTTTCTGGTAATTTTGCAGCAGTATGCTTTTGAACTTGGTATTCATCTTTATATTACTATTTGAGGTTGCAAAATAAGTAGATGATGTGGATATTCGGTTTGGCATGGCCCCTCGTGGATATGAAAATGTTGTGGATTTGAAATATAGTGTGAGTGTTGGTTGAATGTTGGTTCAATTATGGTTATGCTCACTGTTATATATAGTGTGAATGTTTGTTGGTTGAATGCTGCTTCAATTATGGTTCAATTAAGATTTTGGTTATGTTTCTAGTAATTTTGCAGCAGTATGTTTTTGAACTTGATATTCATCTTTATATTACTGTTTGAGGCTACAAAATAAGTAGATATTTGAGTGAATATTTATGATTTTTGAGTGACTGTTATGGTTAGCTTCCTTGTTATGGTTAACTTCCTTGTTTATGGAAACAAACATAAATAAATAAGAACTGCTCATTTATAATAAAACAACTGCACTTTATAGTAATAGAACTGAAATACAAATACAATAACTCTATATGAAGTAGATGTCGAAACAATGCCTTTGTCTAAAGTAGATGTCAAAACAATGCCTTTGTTTGCAGTATATGTCAATGACTAGGATTTAGGTTATATCAAGCCCTCACCATGCTTGATTGGGGCTGCACAAAAAGAAAATGCCTTGATCACAAAATACCATTTGGTTGGTCTATAAACTGGATACCCTATTCTTCAAGAGGTTCGTCACCTCCCACATCATTTCTTGTAGGGTTTCCAGCTTGAGACAAGTAGGGTGACCTTACTGAGCATGTTTGATTAGGAAGGGTGGGGTTGGTGGAAATAGATAGAGGCCAATTTACTCCTTGCAACCAAGGAGGAATTGAATAACCATAGGCCTGACTTGTGCATGGGACCCCTGGAATATTTGCTAGTGTTGGATAAGCTAACATAGGATGGGACCCTGCAGTAGTAGGAATAGAGGTGGGGTGTAAACCTGCATGATTATAGCAGGGTATCTGAATGTTAATAATATCCTGGTAGAATTGTGCACTGCTTGCAAACGCTTCTAATGATCCTTCCATCATGTTCCTTTCACTGGTTGTTCTTGGAGTATCAGCCATCACATTCCTTTCCTCCATTTGTGATGCATTATTTTGGTTCATCTGTTGCACCTTCCTCGCTTCCTTTGCTTTCCTTGCCAACTTCTTCTGGTGCACTTTTTCTTGTCGATTAGCCTCTCTTGCAATCCCTTCCTGTGCCCGTTGTCCAGCTGCAATCATCCTTGCTTCCTTCTTTTCCTTTGCAAGATCTTTATTCCTTTGTTTTAATTCCTGCAAAGCATGTTTCTTTTGTTCAGATTCAACCAAGAGGCTCATGTACTCTTCTGAAGTGAGCAGTTGTGAACTCCGGCCCAATCGGAGAATGTCTGTCTGTTCTTCCCTTCCTTGCGTTGACACTCTCTCCATTGGCAACTTTAGGAATCTGCCAAGCCTTGGTGTGTTCCCTGGCAGTGGTTCTTCAGCTATGAGAGGTTCTTCTGCTGCAGTATATTCTTTAGCTGCATCCTCGTTGTCTATGCTAGGATCTTCTACCAACCCACCATCAACATAAAAATGGACAATCTCATCTAGCTGCGAAGGCATGTTCATGCTTTCATCACTAGTGGAACCACCAATGTGTTTGTTCAAGTTCATCATGGCCTCTGCCATCCATGATGGTTGAGATACTTGGGTTGGCACTGTCAATGTGTCATTGTTGCTGCCTGGACTGCGAAAACCATCGACCACATTTATATTTGTCCCAGAATCCACTTGTGTGCCGGCTGGACCACCTAGCCCCATGTTATCTTCTGTTGCATCGTCATTGAATTGTGTAGCGCAGACTTGTTCATCATCATCAGAACCGCCAACTCCTTCGTAGTTTCCTTGAGAAAGGGACATGATGTTGTCCACAAAATCTACCTCTTGCTGGATATCCAATTGGTCTTCGACATCCTCAAGATCTTCGCCAGCTACAGCTTCTTGGCCATCCACATCAAATGCTCGGCTACACCCAGTGTCATGCATAAGAGAATCATAATTCAATGGCCAGATACCTGTTCGCCTAAAGCCACCCTTGATATTGGAGGGGGTGAGAGCCCTTTTGAAAGCCTTGCTTGCAAGCTCAACTAACTCAAACCTCTTTACCTATACTCCTGGGTTCTGATCCATCCATGCAGCACGTTTCGACCTAAAATAAGCCTTGAAAGGCCCAAACACACTCACATCCAGGGGATGCAACCCGTGAGTGGTGTGAGCAGGAAGTGTTAACAAGTCAATGCCTAGCCTGTTTTCCTCCTCGATGGTTTGCACAACAATGTGGCTGCCATGGCCATCTAAAACCAACAAGTGTCTATTTTCAGGCGAGACAGCGCCTGGTACGGATGCTGCAAAGTGGCAAAGCCAATTCAGGAAAAGTTCTTTAGTCATCCATGCATGGTGATGTGCAACCATGCACGCCCCAGGTTCACAGTTTTGGATATAGTTTTGCAGCCGAGTTTTTCCCTTGAACAAATAAAACCCCGGGATTGCTGAGCCAATTGCATTCACACATGATAGAATGGTTATCCACTCCCTACTCTTGGGCAGAATATTCGGCACATTCCTACTCCCTCTCTTTGCAATGACCTGCATGCCACAATTCCTTCCTGCCTGTAACCCTGTCTCGTCACAGTTCCAAATATGGTCTGGACTGTAAGAGTGTTTCTCATATGCAGAAGAAAGAGTGTCATAGAACTTGGAAACAACCGTGGGGCGTAGATTCAATGCCATATCTCTGTCCAAGCCCTCTATAGTTCGTAGCACTGGCTCTGGATGCCTTTTTTTGAAACCAACCCACCAATACTTACCTGGAAACCCATCTTTGAATGGGTTTGGCCTCCCCTGACAGATTTGAGCAACAGTTGATTTCAGTTGTATCAACTCTAGCCCATGTCCCAATTCAGCGATCTCCTTGGACCACACCACTACCTCCTCCTCCTCCTGTTCAGTCATGACTGTAAGAGGACCTCTCCTCTTGGTATGGGTCAGGCCATTTATCCAGTAATGGATTGACGTGGGTGCAATCCCATGTTTTTTGGCCACTGCTCTAACCGAAAGCCCGCTCTAACCGAAAACCCCTTGAATTCGACATCGTCAATTGCAGCCAGCATGTCTTCTTTGGTCCATCCTCTAATTGCACTGATTTTATTCATTGAAATGGCACCTTGCACTGTGGAAGATGGTGGGAGTATGTTTGATGCTGGAACTGTGGGTGGTGATGGCTCTGTCATTGATGGTGGAATCACACCATCTACATCTTTCACAGGACCATTCTCAGAATTTGTTGTAACAATGTTGTCATTTGAAACACGGGCCCTTTCGTCATCCGAAGATGTGCATTGTATCTAGGTACCCCGCTTCCTTGTGTTCCTTGTACGACGTGCAATATTGACTCTTGGCATGGCTATGAGAATCTGCAACATCCAGATAATTAACCTGTGAGTATTATAGATCCTTATGCAATGGAATTACAAATAAATCCACAAAATTCCTCATGTTTTAGATTTCAATGCTAAATAAGAATGAAATTCTTTCACTTATCTGGGGAGTCCATTTTTTTAGGGAAGCATGTTTTGAAAGATTGGAGAAATGTGATTGATAAAATCTGAAAAAAGATGGAATATTGAGTAACACAATGGTTGAGTCTGGTATGGATTTTTGGTGGTTTTAATAATTTTCACTGTGTCAATTGCTTAACAATGGAGGTTTGAAAATTGAGAAAATGTGGACTTGTTAAAGAGAAGTGAGTAACACTACTATCACACTGCTATCATGTCTGTATGTTGATTGTGGCTATTTTAATGTTTGCTTGGCTGGTATTGAAATGTTCATATGAATATAGATTCTCTATGTGTTAAATCAACCCTGCTCTACTCGCCCGAGGCTCTTAATATACTGCCCGTGATCTCATTTTTTAGCTACTGAACTATTCATAGATGTCACTGAACTATTAATTATACGAAGTTTGATCATCAATTGCTCTGATGCTTTCACTCTTTCCATACTCTATTTTGGTTTTATTGCACTTATTGCCATGAAACTTGTGTTGACAAAAGCATAGAGATTATGTAAACTATACTGCTTCAAAAGTCAGGATATTAATGGAACTGTACAAATTTTGTGGTTTTAACCATTGAAGATGTTCATCACCATTTTAAATAATTTTCATATTGTTATGGATATTAAAATTAATTGAAATAGTTTTCAATATAGTTTTCATATTGTTATGGATATTAAGCAAAGTTGAAAGAAGTGATAACCATTATATACTTGTTGCTTTTATCATTCTCATTTTCCTGCTTGCTTATTTCAATAGATGGTTAATCGAATACAACAGGTAGGTTACTGTACATACCTGTCACACAGTGCATACACTGCTAGGTTGTTGATGGATGGCTGACACTGTGTAGACAACCTTTGGGATGTTGATGGATGGTTGAGTCCTGGCTAATAAATGCACTACTTGGCTGATAAACGCATTGCTTGGCTGATTCCTGGCTGATAAATGCACGCACTGCTTGAAAGCTAGATGAATTGAATGGATGAAAATGGGTTCAATTGTGTGCAAAGAGGTTGGTTTATAGTTTGTTTATGTTGAAAAAGATTGCATAGGGGAAATGACATGGATTGCAGGGTTAATTCTGGGAATGGGAGGCTGGGATTGATTTGACACCGATCCAATGGATGGAGAATTGTGTTTGCATGATCCATGTGCTCTTTGCTGCTGGCCAGCTGCTTTGGTTGAGTTCAATGCTTGATTTGATGTTGATTTGATCTTGGGCAGCAAATTTTGTTTGCTGAGTTTGGGTTTAATGGATGATTTGATTTTTTTATTTGCAGATTTTAATGCATTTTTGCTTTTGGACATTCGTAGAGGATGGCAATTCGAATTCTGTTTACTGAGTTGATGGTTTAATGGATGATTTGATTTTTTTATTTGCAGAGTTTAATGCATTTTTTCTTTTTGGGCATTCGTAGAGGTTGGAAGCTCCTTTTGATTTCATGAATTTTAATGGGTGATTTGATTTTTTCAGTGGGTTGGGGCATTTATTGAGGTTGCATGTGTGAGTTGTTGAATAATTATGTACCAGATGCTGACCCTCCTTTCCACTTGCAGTGTGCAGGTGGTAATGGGTGATGGAACACTCGATCCTGCTGCTTGATTGTTGCTTCTCCAGTTGTGGTTCATGAGGGCTGATGTGATGCCCAGGATGTACTTAGTAGATTGAGTATGAGAGGGTTTTTTATGTTTAATTTGCAATTAATGGAAAGACAGAGTGGATTCTCAATTGGAATGGATGGTTTTTAATGTTGGCATTAAATGGACTGAATACTGTTAGTTGGGTCCCAATCATTTTTTACTCATATTTTGGACTTAATATAATATATATCTGTGCAAAAATATGTTGTTTAATGTTTTTTAATTAACTTTGTCATGTGCAAGAATAGGGTGGTTGATTTGACGGGAACCATGACCACTACTGGTTCCCGCACAACAATAGGAGCCTCTCCCCTAGTTATTTAAAAAAATTGTTAGTTGTTTGTTTTTAAAGTATTTATGTGTTTGTATCGAGAGTTAGTAAAGTGTTTTACAATCCAATATGGAGTTTGTCATGTTTGTTTCATTATGTTTGTAATGTAATGTTCTTAAAAATAAGTAGTTAAAATTTCACGTACTCTTGAGGAAATGTATTTTGAAAGCATTTAAATGTTTGTATTTAGAGTAGTGAAGTGCTCTACAATCCATTGTGGGGGAGTTGTTATGTTTGTCACATTATGTTATGTAATGTAATGTTCCCAAAAGTAAAAAGTAATTAAAAATTCATGTGAGTTGAGTGCTCTGCATCTTAGTATGGGGGGAGATGTAATTAAGAATTCATGTCTGCTCATAAAATTAAAAATAAAAATAAAACCATCATAGATCCATCTTAAAATCACATCTATTAAGCACCAGAGGGATCTAAATTCTTGATGTGTATTTTTTTTTTAATTTTTATATATCAATAAAAAATTTGCACCTCAAGAAATTGGATCTCTCTAGGTGCTTAATAGATCCTGGTTTGAGATGGATCTATGTTGGTTGATAGGTTGATGTAACAATGAAGGCAATTGGATCTCTTTGGGTGCTTAATAGATCCTGCTTTGAGATGGATCTATGTTGGTTGATAGATTGATGTAACAATGAAGGCACAATGTTTATATTGGCGTTAGTGCATTGAAAGGACTTCCTTTAAGGCTCAATTCTTTGTTTTTTTTAGAATTTAAATTTTTCACATACGAAAGACACAATTTTTATATTGGTGTTTGTGTATTAGAAGAACTTTCTAGGAATATTTAGTTATATTTTTTTTTAATACTCTACATGTTTTTGTATTTTTCACATCCATTTTGAATGTATTTTAAAAAAAAATTGGGATTAGGGGTGAATTTAGTATGAATGAGTTTAAACTTTTGTAATTTTATGGTGTTTGTCTTTTTGGAAGCTCCCCTTTATGCCATGTGATATTTCCAAGTGCGAGGTTAGTGACAGCTGAATTATGCGTTCACTCACAGTACAAAGATAAGTGGTGGTGGGTTCATGGGTTGAGGCAGGGGCACACATGTGGGTATCAACAAACTAGGGATCAACTATGATGTCTATGGTGGGGTTGAGTGTGGTGGAACTGAGTTGAATGTGGTGGAACTGATTGTGGGGGTGCTATCTGTGTGGGAACTAGATGTGGTTCTTGGGTAATTGGCATTGGGGACAGGGGGGTCTGCCTCTTGAGTTGGGTCGACCTGTTGTGTAGTTTCCATTTTGTCTATCGTCAAATTGGTTTGTGTTCGTGGTCAAGCTGATATCTTTGGAGGTTTGCCTGCATTTTTCTTCTTGTGCTCCTCCTATGTACTCCCCATTTTTATCTCGATCTGGAACTGTTGCTTAATGCTTATTTGGTTTTTCATTGCATTCATTATGATTTAGTTTTATCGGTCCATTGCTTGTGAATAGTCAAGACCAATACTTGAATCCATTATTAGTTTACGCTTTTTCTGATGTTGCTTCATGCCTTTGGCACCTTCTTGCTCCAGCAAACTTTGGCTGCTACCTTCTCCATATATTTCTTTATTTTTGTTTGTTGTTATTTGGTTTATGTGTGATTTTTCTACCTTCTTACCGACTTGTGTGTTGCTTTGTTGGTAGTCGATGGAGAATTCGCCAACTTTTCTTCTTTTAATTTTTTCGTCAACCTATTATCGTCGATGGTCATTCCTTATTTGGCTTGTCTTCAATTTTTTTTGCATGAGTTGCTTTTGTATCTTACTTTTTTTATTTCATTTCCCTACCTATATACAATATTATTTTATTTCCCTACTATTTTAGAGTATACACAAATTTTATTCTATTTTGATGGATAGTACCATTTTGGTCAAGCATAATTTACTACTTTAACAAGTAGTCAACCTTGTAATGTTCTTAATTGTATTTCCCCAGTCAATGGTATATCCTTGACCACATAAGGTCCCAACCACACTGTCTAGTTTCCCTGATTTACCTTTTATTTTGTTGTCATATAGTAGTACAAAATTTCCAATGGAGATATCCTTTTTCCTTATTTTTCTATCATGCCATGGTTTTTTATATCTCTTGATGGTCCAAGGAAATATGTCATTTCGAATACCCCAGTTTTGACTTGGAATGTATTTAATTAAAATGATGTAAATGATGTAAATGTGCTAGTATTGATTCCTAGTGTGGAGCTCAAGGCCAAGGCTCGACTAGGGAATTGCTAGGCATGTATGATGTATATATTTGTATTTGGACGATACGGTTGGCTTATCATGCCAATTTGGAATGTATGTAAGTATTATGTTGGAAAATAATAAAATGGTCCAAGATGGTTGTATAAAGAGCACTAGAGGGGCTATGATTCCACCAGAGGGGAAGATGAAAGGGGACCTATGGGGAAACTAAATCCTATGTTTCTAAGTGTCAACCTTAGAACTCATCCAGAATTTTTCCATGTGCTTTAAATGATCCAATTACCTTCTCTTGACCATTAAATCAATCATTGAATGCATATGTGAGGTTGGTGGAAAAATTCACTTCATGTTGTTATTGAGGTATGGGGGTTATGCCAATTATGTCATCTACCAAGAGTCCTTTCTTTTATGGGCGTAAGCTATGTCAGTTACCTTTTCACCATCATCTCATATCCCTTGGACTCAACACTTTTTTTATCATTCTCATGTAGGATTCTACACTACGTAGAGTTTTCCTATTGTTGTTCATGACCATTACTAGACTATGTTTAACCCATAAATTTGAATTTGGAGACAGAGCTGCAATTTTGAAGGGAACATAGATGGTTGTATGTGAGCATAGAGGTTGGGAAATCTAGGACCCCTTACCCATTGAGTTCTGCTACATTTGGATGCTTGAGAAGTCATAATTTATGCTATAGGAGGTTCTCCAATAGCATACAATAGATTGGACTCTTACTGCACACACTTGTAAGCACTGTAAGGGTTGGATTTCCTAAGGGAATTGTGGGCTAGTGAAGGGAAATTCTTTCCTTGTGTTGTGTGGGGAAGTTAGAAGGAGTGCCATGGTTGTGATGACTAAGTGAGATCTCCATAGAGCTATGTATGGGTTTTGGCTAAGTATAGTGAGCGGAATGGGCCGTGGGCTGAGAGATAGAAGACTGTAGGTGCTTCCTTTGCACTGGTGGCCTCATAGCCCAACTTGGAGGTGGCCTCTCAGCAGAAATAGTATATGTTGGACAGAGTGCCTACGATTGGGTGTAAAATTGCTCTTATACAGTTAGTTGTTTGGATATTCTTTGTTAAAGATAAGTATTCTTTTGTATTTGATGTTCAATGATTTTATTTATATTCCTATGATAAGTATGCTTGTAATTGCATGTTGTGTGTGTTTGTGTGGATTGAGTTATTTCTGTTGTGTGTTTATTTGCATATCTGCACATGCATTTTATATGTTATAAATTCATAAATATGGATATGGGGTGAGATTTAGAGGCCCTGATCTAGCTAATGTCCCCCTCTATTCATCGAATTGTTGGAAGAGGATGTTACATCATTCCTCTTCTAGTTTGTATAATCGGAATATTCAGGCATCTCATAATGCTCTTGTCATGCCAAGTTGAAGTAACTTAGCAACATGGTTAGTATGTTGTCAAAATTGTAAGGGGATAATTGCTTCTTTACCATACACTAATTTGAATAGTATTTGACCTTTCAACCTCTTGTATGTTGTTCTATATGCCCATAATACTGTGGGGATCTTATCATTCTAGTTGTCTAGGTTGCTTTCACAAATTTTTGTCATTCCTTTTGTTAATTTCTTATTAAAAGATTCGATTGATCCATTCGACTGTGGGTGATAAGTGTTGCTCTTGTTATGATTAATCATGAACTCCTTCAATGAGACTTCAATGGTTTTGTTTATGAATTGCATTCCTCTATTGCTCATCAGGATTAGGGAACATCCAAACCTTGTGATTATGTGTCATAAATAAATCTTGGATCGACTTCTTTCATGCATGACTCAACTAGTTCAAATTTTGTCCATTTTGTTATAAGTACTCGACTCTTATTATAATTACAGTGTAGGCGTTTCACTATGGAGAAGCATAACCATCCACTTAGGCTAGATTCCGGCTAGATTCCGGTAGGCTAGATTCCTGGCTTATAGAGTGAATGGAATGCTTCCACGTTGATGGTTATGGTTCTGTCCGCTTGCGGCAATTGGCAATTGGTTCCCGGATCGAGTCTGCTACTTCATTTTCTTGTTGGATCTCTTGCGCTTTCTGTTGCTTGATCACTGTCACTTACGTATCCTTTGAGTGGCCTACTTGCAGGTGCGAGTCTTGTGAATCCTTCGACTTATTTGGGTTTGTTTGATGCAAATTAAGCGCCTGATAAAAAAAAACAGCAGAGAACAATAACTCCAGTTACACATTCCTCCCAATTACATATATCCAATACTAATAATTGCTGATATACGCATAAAATAGAAGCCCAGGTAGTTGCTTACCGTTGAGAACCGCAACGCCTTGGCGATTCAAACCTAGGATCTATGATTCAACTTTCTCATGGCAACCTCAGCTTCTTGTTCTGAAATCTGCTTCGGACCTAATTCTTGAGTACAAACTTCCGTTTCTCCTGGATTCACAGAAATCTCGGCATCGCGTGACTTGACTTTAATCTCTGCAGCACTAAATCCCAGCCTTCTTATTCTTCTTCTTGGTGACCTGTCGCTCATTGGATATTGTTTTTCCTGCAGGCGACAGAATTATAGGAATGAATTCTCCGTCTCGGGAAATCGAACCAATTCTCACCAAATCCGTAGATTTCCCGTCGAGATTAGGGGAAATCTCGACAGCATAGTTTGAAGAAGGGCTTGGCTTGGCATACTTCTTTTTTTTTTCCGTTTCATACGTCCTTTGAATCTCGGCTAGAAGGATTGCGACTCAGAGAGCACCACACTATTCACCTCGGTTTCCATGGCAGAACCGAAGCAACTACAGCTGCACTTGGAACCCGTGATGACTGTCTCTCTGTAATATTGATGTCTTCTGATTAATATCCGCGAATACAGAAGAATTCAGATCTTGTTCGGACAATTCGAGACCATCTGCAGTTCTTGGGAATTGGAGTTAAAGAGCAATTAATTGTGCAGCAATATCTTGGTCATTGCAATGAAATTCTTCCCCTGTCTTGCTTCGAGTTGGCTGTACTAGAATGATTTGTCCGTTAACCGCTTGGGCACGTTGATTTCTTAAAATCAATGCCTGAACATAAATCGCCCACGTCGCAGCTCGAAATCGCCCACATCGCAGGGCACCGTTAGCGGCCCTCCGTAGGTGTAAGCGAGCTCCCCTTCAGCCTCTTCCTTGTTTCTGGAAGAGAAAGCAGATATCTCTATTTTAATGGGAAGGATCTGAAGCTGAGCTGGGTTTCACCTTTTTTTCTATTCTCTGCACAAGTTATTTTCTGCGCTGGGGATATACATCTCGGGGCTCCTTCTGCATTCAAAACCAAAATAAAAAATAAAGGAGCGTCATCTCCATAAAACAACACCACTTCGTTGATAAATACATTTCACCACAAGCCTCAATACATGCGAAGTGGCAAGTCTAACATGTAGAAGAGAGCCACTCACCAAACAAGAGCACGTGAAGGAGCCCATAAATACGAACAACGCGTCCATGCCGACTCCACATATAAGAAAGTAGCTCCATGAAGAAAACCACGAGTGAAAGAAACTAGGAAACTCCTCTGCACTGAGAGATATCAGCGCCTCTCTCCAGTCACCCAAGTTTGAGCTTGAAGGGCCTTCACGCGCGCAAGGTGGATGAACTGCTCTTGTAGGAAGGAGCCCTGGGTATGGACAGTGGGGAGAGGGCCTGCATGCAGCCCGCATGGCTAGCATGCAGCTCAGGGCCCTCGTGATTCCCTTCCAGCCGGGTGAATATAGAGGTTTGTCGGTGGAGCTGGTGGAGACTAGTGCATGGAGTGGGAGGCTTGATTAGGTAGGTTGAGCCGCGTGGAAGGGACAGAGGTGAGATTACGTGGACTGGTTAGGGAGAAGGTCGTTCCAACCAATCTCAATTTCACTTTGTTTCTTGATTCATGGTCTATATTGCTGCTTCGCATATACAGATTGAAGGCAGGAAGTCGCATGTAAAGTTTTATTTCTTTTAAATTTAATAAGATCCTGCCTTGTCTATATATATGTTTGATTACATACATGATGATGTTAGGTTTTCATTTTATTGTTAGTGCTTCACAGATTATCATCATCTATAAAGTTCAGGTAATTTGATATGGTGAAATGGGTGAAATCAGGTTTTTTGAAGTGTCGAAACATATTATGCATTGGAAGCATAACCATCCAAATGATGCTTGAACAAGAAGTTTGACTTCAAGTCTCAAGCAACCAATTGTTGTTTGCTTCAACTATCTTCGTGGTACTGAAAGATCACGCTAAAATAAACATTAGCATTGTGGAGAGGTGATACCGAGGAACGACACGAGGGTGCTGCGGTATCTTAACACTCTACGTGCGTCCATCACATTCTTGCAATTTAAATACATGTCAAGCCTATGAATTTACCAAGAACTATGACAGAGAGCATTGAAGTGTGAGATTTACATACATGCCCAACCTATGAATTTTACCAAGAACTGCCTATGAATTTACCAAGAACTGTGATAGTGAGCATTGAAGTGTGCGGTGATAAGAGGGAGGGTGGAGCTCTCAGTCATGGTATGATCATTCAGAATCAATGATAGTTGCATAAAGTCAACCCATTATGAATTTAAAACTTATCAGAAGCCTAGATGATCAATGAAGATATAAGAAAGTTACGTCGAAGCCTCAGAAGTAGAAGAGTCAAATCCTCTGTAGAATAGAAGCCTTTGCCGATGAAGAAATATTCATGTTTGCAGATTTTTTACACATTAACGAATGGCGATTTGTACGGATCTGCCATTGTTTAAAAGAAGTGACTTGCCAAGAGTTCAATCGACACCAATCTTGAAACTTCACACATACTGCTTCACATTCAACATCACCAGCAGCCGAGAAAAAGTGTCGAACATATTGAAGTAAATAGTAGCAGCATGGAGAAATGATGCATTGAATTTCTGTCACGTGAGCAACACATGTAAGTTATATGGTCCTTTATGAGTTTGAGAGTAATCAAGGTTTCATTCCTTTTATAAAAAGAATAAAAAGAAAGTCAAGATTAGTATATGTATATGGGAATCTGGGATCATATTTTAAGCTATCATATATGGTATATGAAGTCCTCCACCTACCTATTTTTCTAGTTGTACACCACTTACTTCTTATATAGACATCCCTTACAACATACCATTCAGAGACAATTCTCTCTTTCCTACAATTGTTGGCATCTTGGTTGTACTGCTCTGTATCTTGCTTTGAGCATGTTGCTTGCATTTCTGTTGGGGTTCAATATCACGCGCCCTCAAGTCTCTATTGCTTTGATGATCTGGTGTAAGAACATTTGATACAAAATCTACAGCTCCGAGCTCCATTTCAATAAACACCCTGAACACTTTGAAGTTTCAAAGCGAAAGCCTCCATAAGGAAGAAAAAGAAGAAAAAAAGACAGATACACAGGAAGAGAAAAAAAAACATACATAGTAGGTTTATATTGCTTTGTGAGCAGCCCAATCAACCAAATCTAACGCCGAGTTCTCATTGTAGTCCTCTCATAAACATGATATATTTGGAGCAGTTAAACCATTTGAACGAGAATATGGGTGTATAATAAGTGTAAATTTATATGTGAATTTTAAATTTAAAAGTATAAAAAACTTTATATCATGAAAAACTGTCAGATTTTTTTTTTTTCCAGAGAAAAAAACTACTTTTGATATTCAAGATGAATCAAAAAGTACAAAGAAGAGATCCTGATTCATATCAAAATGAATCATTTACTGTTCCAAATATCCGCAGATAACTGACCAACAAAGAGCATATCAGAAAATCATCGAGAAACTCGGAGCAAGTACAGAGTTCACTGATCATATTACAAAAATACAGATCTTCAAAAATATTAATACCAAAGTCAAAAAACTAATGATCAGTCCAGAAAGAAAAGAGTGCCACCATCCAGCAAACTGTTATCAAACCATTCTTCCCAAATCAGATGACCTTCAGAACCTGCAAGGGCTTGCTTTGAGAGTTTGTCGGCAAAAGAATTTTGCTCCCGATATATGTGTTCAAACTTGATACTATGCTGTTTAGAGATTTCAAGAAGAGTCCTGGATGCCCAATGTCTCAAATTTAGTACATTGAGCTTAAAATCGCCAGTCGCCCATTTGATGGTGACCCTTGAGTCACCGAATACCTTTAAGTTGACCAAACCAAAAATGTTTGCGACCCTTAGCACGCACCAGAGTGCCATTAATTCAGCCTTCATGTTGGTACCAGCTCCGCAGTTTAACTTAACAGTGAAAAAATGAGATTCATTGAGATAAATTACGCCTCCAACAGCACAAATACCTGACTGAGAAGCTCCATCAAAGAACAGAACTGGTTGATCAACAGTGAGGTTGAAAATACTAATTCTGTCAGTCCTTAGCTTTTGCTTATCCATCTTACAGAGAGAGAGCATTTTCAAAGCCACTATGCTGCAATGTACAGGATCTGGTAAAGAGTTCTGAAAAATAGTACTATTTCTGGAATACCATATGGCCCATGGAATACATACAGCAAGAAAAAAATGCTGCTTAACATGTCTATACCAGTTTAAAAAGCACTGTTCCAACCTGCCAACATCCCAGCAATGTGTAACTTTTAATTCATGAGATGCCATGTCCCAGATTTTGCGTGAAAAATCACAGTGAACAAATAGATGTTGTCTAGCAGCAGATCTACAGAGAGAGCAATAGCTGGGTCCACTCCAACCCCTATTACATAAATTGTCCCATGTTTTTAGCTTATTTTGTAGCAGCAACCAAGTAAAACACTTTAGTTTTGTAGGCATGTCCCATTGCCAAATCCTTTTGTACCACCATTTATGGTAAAGCTTATTTCTAATCTTTAATTTTTAATTAATCTAAATTATTTTGTGGACGTTAAAGAGTAATTTATTTCTTAAAAAGGTCGAAAGGCTTATATTTACGTTTTTTCCATGATGTTAAATAATTTAAATACATATTTTTAACAAATATCATTATATTTTAAATGTTATATAAATATGTTTTTTCGCTTCACACGTGGATATATTTTCTAATAATAATTATTCTTACATTATATATTTTAAACATAACAAAACAAATAATTTAAATGAAGACCATTTTAATTATGGAATTTTTCTTTCGTTTTAATATTAGTCGAAGTCATATCTTTTAATTATGGAATTTTCCTTTCTTTTTAGTAATAATTATAGTCATCTTTTTAATTATGATTTTTTTTTAATATTTTCAATAATTATTAATATAAGTTAATTAAAAACTATATATATACAATTTCAATCTAATTAATTAAATAATAAATATTCTAAATTAATTTGAACAACAAGAATTATTCATAATAATTAAAATATTGTCTACAGTATATATAAAATAAAGATTGTCTATATATTTTTATTTAAAATATGTATATTAATTAAAAAGTTTTTTAATCTAATTAATTAAATAATAAAATTCTAAATTAATTTGAACAATAAGAAATATTCATAATAATTAAAATATTGTCTATATCATATATATATATATATATATAATAAAAAATTGTTTAAATAATATATATATATATATATATATATATAATCTTTTAAATATATAAAATATATATATATATAAAATAAGTTGAAATTATGACAATGAAATATTTAAAAGAAGGCATATTTAAGAAGTATAAATAAGCACTTGAAACCATGGCAATTTTAAAAGAAAGCATATTTAAGAAGTTGAAATTATGACAATAAGATATTTAAAAGAAAGTATATTCAAAATTCATATCCCATGGTTTAATTTTGCTTTTAAGGTTGAAAAATATCATCCTTTTCACCGAGGCCAACTTGTATCTAATTCTATGTATTCGAGGGCTTTTCACTGAGGTTAACTTGGATCTAATTCAATTATTTACATATTCTAGGGCTTGATTATAGCATTGCTATTACCTGAGGTGAGTTTCCAGTAGCATTTTCAAAATGGATGTTCCAGGGTTCAATTTTTCCTTCTTCATTTATTAAAAATGTCAATCATTTCCATATTCCAGGGCTTCGTGAGGCCATCTTTAATTTCATTCTCATATTATTTCAACCCATTTCCAACTTAACCCAAACTAAGGCAACCAAAAAACATTGTTATTGGTTCACAAAAATTCTCACAGACATAACAATTTCTGTAAGTAGATCATATAAGAAAACATATTTTCAAAACATGCTTGTACAACAATTTGCAAAAACTTATTCGCTTACAAACTTTGAAACACATGCACCAGTGGCGAACGACAAGGCCAATGAATTGAAGACTCAAGTAGATAAGTTGTTGAGAGATAAGGAATCACTCATGGAACCGTTCTGGGCACAAGCATGCGAGCTTCAAGAGCAAGTCTCAAACTGTCAAAAAACACTCTTTCAACAAATCTACAATATCAAACAATTTATGGCAAGGATGCATGAAATTGCTGCAAGCTCAATAACAATGCATCAACATTTGATTACTACTGGCAACAAGCTTAACAAATAGTTAACCTGGAGAGAAAATAACCCATCATTTCCTCCTCACCTCCCTCAAAAAACACTAGCGACCCTAAAGCTGGATATTGTACTCCTTGAATTTTGCAGGAAAGCCACTTATCGACTAAATGTCGAGATTGATAAAACTCTTGAAAAGTGCACAAACTTCTATGAGGAAATCCATTAGGTTCACTGTAAATGTCAGCTCCCTATGGCAGCCAATATCGATGAGCTCCCCCCAAAGGATCAACAAATGGCAGAACTCCAGCAAGTCTTGCAATCAAACCTGGACTACATCAAGAAAATTGATGCTCTAACAGAAGAAGACATCGACTTCTATGTGAGGCAAACATTTACACATCTCATTTTCCTTGAGGATACTTGCAAGGCTGCACCAACAGAAGTTGCAAATATAGAAACATAACTATCTTATCATGAAGTGTCTCTAAAACTATTAAATCCTGACGAATATAATATCATAACTGAAGAATCTACTGCATGGGAAGACTATATTTCCAATTTAGAAGCATCCAACTAATTTTAATTGTAAATATCATTTCTATCTTCTCATATGTACAACACTCAAATGAAAACTTTGCCTACTATTCTCATTTTTGCAATTTCACCAGATAACAAACTCTTCCAAGGCTATATAGTGGTGAACCAACCTTTTTTGTTGTTCATCTATTCTTCTTTGTCAATGAAAACAAATTTCCCTTCTTGAGAAACTATTGCAGAAATGTTTATATGTAATGTGTACTTCTCAATGGATATTATTGGGATTCATTTTTTCAAAAAAACCTAAATGCTTGTTCATATTTTTGTAATAGTGTTATATTTTACTACGTTTTTAGTTCAATGCACTTCAGTTTCCTGGTTGGCAATGGCTTTTCAAGCTAAGCTCATAATGGATTATCCCAAGCAGTACCGATATAAATATTAATCTCAGATGATTTGTAAACTGTGTACTCTCTTTTACATTCATAAAAACAAAGCAGCCAAGCAAAGCGACATCTCCTCATCTACCTCCACGTTCAATAACTACAACCTTTATATTCAGAGCTACGACAACTGCTATTGTGTTGTAAGTCTGCATTTTATTGTGCTTTGTTGTGAACTATCTATATTGTCAGAAGACGTGTGAATCCTTGATGAGGTGAGAGTCATTAATAACTAGTTACTTTCCTTGGTTTATTAGTGATTTTCAAAAGATTAATTCATATAGTGACAGGTTTGTTCGCCTTTACATGCTTCTTAAGCATAACAAAGATTCACCACTCCTATTGTGTTGTAAGTCTGCATTTACAAACTTTGCTCTTTTCCTACCTGTATCCTTTGCTGGATGTGCCTAGGGTGGAAACGCCAAGGTAGGTAACACTTTGGTGAGAATCGGCTGCCAAAGAACTATAGTTGTAGTTATTCGACCGAATAATTAAACTTATTCGGTCGAATAATTTATTTATTCAGCCGAATAATTAAACTTATTCGGCCGAATAACTTAATATTTATTCGGCCGAATAACAATTAACGGGCCACCGTTAGACCTAACGGTGGCCTCGATGTGTGTGCGAAGTTTTAGCCGGACGGAGAAAACACACGGCGCTGTGTCCAATTATTCGGCCGAATAATTATTCGGCTGAATAATTGTTCGGCCGAATAATTGTTCGGCCGAATAATTATTCGGCCGAATACTTATTCGGACGAATAATTATTCTACATAAAAGCTCGGCCGCAGCCATTCTCGGTCACTTTCAGTTGATTGTGTGGACCCCTTTGTCACTGATGGTGGCCTCGCCTCTGCGTCAACGGTCTGCTCTGTCACCTGTCCACCCGTTCTGTTGCTACCCGATTCCTCGCCGCTGTCTGTCGCTGTTCCGCCACCTTGCGTGTGAGGATATGCTTGGCTGTTCGTCGTTGTTGGACTGTTAGGCTACCATACCCCGCTTCTGCCATTCGTTTGTCTGCCACCCTCTATTCCCGCCATCTGCACGTACGTGAGGTACTACCTTCCTGCGGGGTCGTATTTCTATTTCGGCTGTTGAACGCCATACTGTGGAGTCTACGTTTGGACAGTTAATGTTTATCGTGAAATTACACATATTTTGGTGGAGCTTTCTTGTCGAAGTGGTCTCCTGTGGACGTTCTAACATCAGTGAGGTGCTGTATCTAGGGACATATCGACTTGGCGGTGTGCATAGGTAAAAGTTTTCCTATCTTTCATTTGTAATTGTTTTTTTTGTCTTTAAGTTTCTTATTTAAGTTGTTATTGTTATTGCAAGTTTTCCTTTTCGTCTGCTTCGCTCGTTTTGTTTCGGCTGTTTCAAATTCGTCTTTGGGCTCTCTTCGGCCAGATCTCAATTCGCCTGCTTTTGTTTCGGCTGCGTCTGATTGGTAAGTAGAATTTTTTTTTCTAATTCGCCAGCTTTTGTTTTACCTGCAATCGTTTCGTCTGCTTTCGTGTTGGCTGTGTCCAATTGGGCAGAGTCCATGACTCTGTCCAATTGGGCAGAGTTCATGGACTCTGTTCAATTGGGCTGCTTTCGTTTTTGTTGCGTCCAATTGGACAGAGTCCATCAAATCTGCCCAAATGGGCAGAGTTCAAGGACTCTGTCCAATTCCGCAGAGTTCTTGGACTCTGGTCAAATTGTCTGTCGAAAATGATTTAAATTTAAATAGAAAAGAGGAATATACTGAGTGTTCAGTTAGTTACTTTTTTTTAAATTGTTGGTTTTTCCTGTGTTTAGAAATGAAAATAAAAGTAGGACAGTAATTTTATTTGCAAATGATATATCCCATTTATAATAGGCTTGTTTTATTTGCTGAGCTCTGTCAACAAGGACATGGTCAGAGTTCATGAACTCTGTCAACATGTCCATGTTGACAGAGTTCATGAACTCTATTGAAATGGACGAGGACAGAGTTCATGAACTTTGTCAACATGGAAATGGACTGAGTTCGTGAACTCTGTCTATGTTTACAGAGAGCAGAGATCAATATATTAGTTCTATTACAAACTGTGTTGATAGATACAACCAAACTTTAGACAATTAAACTCTACTTTTGATACAACAAAAATTTAAACGGACTTTAGGTACAACGAAACTATAGGCATGAATAGACTTTAATTTAGATGTACTATAGTAAGTTTTATACAATCGAACAATAATAGTCAGTCATTTTATAAACTATTAGGTGATATTATGCCACAATGGTCTTGAGTTTTATTTTTGTAAAGGTGGCGATTCTTGGTATTATGTTTTTCTTTGTTTGCGACATGGCAAACTTGAAGAACATAATACCAAGAATCGTTACCGTTATCAGATTGAAATTGAAGACCATTGTTGAACATGGCCAATTTGGGAAACATGTCATTTAACTCCAAACATAATACTATGAACGGTCTATTTTTTTTTATTCTATGGAATAATGAGAATATTTGTAGATATAATTTATGTTTATGTTTAGAGTATTAAAATATCTTGATTAAATTATTAATTTAAGAAACTGAAAACCATTATCGAACATGGCAAATTTGGAAAACATGTCAAACTCAAAACATAATACCATGAATTGTCAATTTTTATTTTATTTTATGCAATAATGAAAATATTTGAAGATGTAATTTATGTTTGAAGTATTAAAATATCAATTAAGTTATTAATTTAAGATTTAGGTTAGAAGCTAAAACAGGTTCATGAACTCATTCTTTGACATAAAGAAATGAACCCTTCACTTACAACTTAACTATATGGGTTCCATTCATTTTAAACATCAAAAACACTTAGAAAATTGGTACATTAATTCTTCACACATCTAACAATATTAGCTATACTCTTTTTAAGAACTATTAGATGGTATCAGGTAAATCTAGGTCCTTGTTAAATAACTTAGTCTCTTTAGTAGTAAGGTTTTAGAATTTGTAGAATTAACATGTAGGATTTGAATATGTAATTAGTTGATATTTGTGCAAGTGTAGGAATTATATATCAAATGGAAAGAGATGATTCTTTAAGGCCAAAGCGTAGGAGGTCTTCACAAACTTCTGGGGTTGGTGTTACAAGTGACAATCGGAGGTTGTCAACCTCCCTTCGGGATTCTAGTTTATTGTATAGTTCACATCGACGAAGTGAAAGGAGTACAAATGATTCCCCTATATCTTCTGTGGGAGAACGTCGATCTCGACCCTCTATTGGTATATGAATATTGATCTTTTAACATGTATATGCAAATTGTTTTTTTGTGTGCGCAAAATTTGTATTTGTGTTTAAACAAAACTTTATTTTCATTTGAAGCAGAGCATGATTCGGAAGATGCTTGTAATTCTATAGGGAGGGAGACAGAGCAAGCAAGGGAGACGGATGAGGGTGCAGAGCAAGGTTCTCAAGAGGCTCACCATTCTACACGAGGTGATGATGGTCGAGCTAGGACGCAATATGTTGAATTAATTGAGGGTTGTACATCCATTACAACATATCCATCTGATCTACCTCGGGAGCTTCCATGGGAAAGTGGTGATCATCAAATGACTCTTGAAAGATGTAGATCCCACTACGACAAGTTGGAAAATGATTTGTCTACTATGGATCTCCCTCCAGAGAGTAAACAAAGTTTGGAGATTGTTTTGGGATCATTGCAAAACTTCATTCAGGCATATGAGAATCTCGGACCAACTACAGATGGTTTTGCAGATTTGATGCGAAGACGAAGGGAACAAGTGATGGGTCCAGACAAATGGGATGTTGTGAAGGAGGGAGTGACGAAAGAACAGGCCAAATCAATGTTTAATTTCAAAGAAGGTATGAAGCGAGAAATGTTGAAAGTGCAATATTTCAAGCATCCTGAGCTTGCACATCTACTCTATGATCGGTTTCTTGCAGCCTATGGTTGATTTCCATGGAACGATGAGGTTTCTCAATATTTTGCTAGATTTTTTTATGCTGAGTTTTTTTTAAATATGAAGCCAGACTATACCGATGTTCATTCAAAATTTTATGGAGTTGGAAAGGGTCGAATATATAATCGAGAAGGTGCTCTTAGAAATCCTACAACTCTTTGACCTCCACCCCAGATATCTCGTCCACCTAGGTTGGTGGCATTAAGATCAGAGATAGAGCCCACATCTCAACTTGGGACAACTGCAAGGAATTTTGTTGGCGATGGTTTATCGTCAGCATTAGTTGGAGTAGATGTGGGATTGGTTCGAGAAAGGGCTCGTTCTTCTATTCGTAAAAAGTTTGTTTACAAAACTAATGATGAGATAGATGGAATGAGCATTGAAGATCTCAGGGCATATGCTAAGGTTTGTCGTGACCTAGTGGCAAATGTTATATCCAATGACACATCGATTTTGGGAGAGGTTTGTTGACTATGATATGACTTGATCTTAATTAAATATTTTATTTATTTTGAATTGATTTCTTTTGTTATATTATATGAATGATAAATTATCTTTTTTGATGTAAAGTAATAGGTACATTATGTAAATATCTAAATTGGTTGCAATTTTCAAGAATGATGAATGAACATTCTTTCCACATTTCAACTAGCAAAAATTTAGAGAGAGAGGTACATATTTATTATTTACATATTTGTAATTATGTTTGAATTTGATATATATATATATATAGATATTTTAATGTTAATTTAACTATGCATCTTATTGTTAATTTTACTTATCCATGCAGGTTTCTTTAGATACAAACGTTATAAATGATTTACCATCTATTGTGAGCTAATATTTTTTTAATCTTTTTGTTTTAGTTTTAAGTTAACTGGCATGTAGTAATTTTTTTGGTTTGCATTATGTTTTATTTATTAATACAATTTAAATTTTGGGGGGGAGAGATAGGTTCTTTGATTAATGCAGCAGATATTGGTAGAGAGGTAATTTCGTTTAGTGCCTTAATTTTGTTCACTGCTTTAATATTTTAATTTTTATGGATTTAGATAAAATTTGTTCAAGTAATTTATGAGATTCATAAATTGATTTTATATATGTTGCAGCTTGGGTCTCTCAAATCTTTTGGAAGCAAAGGAAAAACTCCTTTGGAGGATGGTGGTGGACAAGTATTTGGAGAATTTGATGTAATATTGTTAATATTTGAATTGTTTTTTGATATATAAGTTTAATATTTTAATTTTCTGAATATAGTTTAAATAATTTAAATGATATTCATAACTTTTTTTTATGCATGTTGCAGGGTGGGTTGAGTCCAGGGGAAGGCCCGAGTGGAGGATAGCATGGTGGACAATTTTTTTGTTGTTGATATGCATCTAGATTGCAAAGATTTGTTTTGGACATGTTGAGGAGATTTATTTTTAGACTAGATATATACATATATGGGTACATTGAACTTGCATGTTCATGAGTATTTTTTTGAGGATTATATACATGTTCTTTGAACTTACATATTTTGTGAATCTTGGTTTAAATTATCTAGTTTATTTTTGCTTATTTGACATATTTGGTGTGATTTGAAGGTTTAGAATATGTATTTGCATGTTTAAATGAATGAATGAATATGTAAGAATGAATGTTAAGAACATGGTATTCTTGAATATTATGAAGTTTAGGAAATGTTATTTAGGATGTTTAAAAATGGATGAACATAGGTTTAAAGTTCATGAATGAGGAAGTTTTGATTGAAACATGAATGAATGTTAAGATTGAATATATTAAGAACAAGAATATTATCTTTGAATGTTAGAATTTGTTAGAAGTTTTGATGAAAATATGGATGAACCAGGAAGTTTAAAAATGAATGTTAAGAACATGAATGTTATCTTTGAATGTTAGGACGTTTAGGAATGTTAGAAGTTTTGATAAAAATACATGGATGAACCAGGAAGTTTAAAAGTGAACACATGTTCAGTTCAAATTTTAGGAATGTTAGGAAGTTTAGGAATGTTGAAGTTTTGATGGAAATATGGATGAACTAGGAAGTTTAAAAATGAAATTTAAGAACACATGTGAATGTTATCTTTGAATGTTAGGAAGTTTAAGAATCTTAGAATTTTTGATAGAAATATGGATGAAATAGGAAGCTTAGGAATGTTAGGAATGTTAGAAAGATTATGAATGTTATATAAGTTTTGATGGAAATATGGATGAACTAGGAAGTTTAAAATGAATGTTAAGAACATGAATGTTATTTTTGAATGTTATAGAAGTTTTGAAAGAGATACATGGATGAACTAGGAAGTTTAAAAGTGAACACATGTTGAGTTCAAATTTTAGAAATGTTAGGAAGTTTAGGAATGTTTGAAGTTTTGATGGAAATATGGATGAATTAGGAAGTTTAAAAATGAAATTTAAGGACATGAATGTTATCTTTGAATGTTATGAAGTTTTAGGAATGTTAGAAGTTTTGATAGAAATATGGATGAAATAGGAAGTTAAGGAATGTTATGAAACTTATGAATGTTAGGAAGATTATGAATGTTATATAAGTTTTGATAGAAATATGGATGAATTAAGAAGTTTAAAATGAATGTTAAGAACACATGAATGTTATCTTTAAATGTTAAGAAGTTTATGAATGTTAGAAGTTTTGATAGAAATATGGATGAACTAGGAAGTTTAAAAGAAAACACATGTTAAGTTCAAATTTTAGGAAGTTTGAAAAATGAATATTATCTGTTCAAATTTTGATATATGGATTTTTAATTAATAATTCTTACTTTCAATGTTCAGGTATATTTGATGCGGCTGAAATCATGGCAAATGGGGATAACGGTTTTTTGTTTTTTAATCATAAGCGAAGATTACAGGATTGTGAAGTTTGTGCTAAATTAGAGCAATGATTTTAAACAACAATTTGATGAATTTTCATTGATTTGTTGTAAATAACCATTTCTCTAATTTAGCATAAGCTTCACAATCCTGGAATTTTTTCTTGTGATTAAAAATCAAATGATCGTTGTCTCCATTTGCCATGATTTCAGTTATGTGAACTTACACAAGCGATATTTTAAATTAAAGATTCGGGGCGGAGAGTGGCGACAACTACAGATCCGTTATTTCATCCTTTAATTGGTATAATAGACATATGGGGACGTGAATAAAGTATTTCAGACATAATTAAGACAAAAATTTTACACATTGAGGTTTTCATTACCAAATAATTTTACACAAGCGATATTTTAAATTAAAGATTCGAGGCGGAGTGGCGACAACCACAGATCCGTTATCTCATCCCTTAAGTAGTCTAATAGACATATGGGGACCCGAATAAAGTATTTCAAATAGAATTAAGTCAAAAATTTTACACATTGCTCGGTTTTCATTATCAAATAATTTTTGAATTCAAATTTCAGCATACTAGAATACGATTATTTAAACTTTTATACTCCAGTTCCTTTCAAGATCATAAACATAAAAAGAAAAAAATATATTGTACACATTTGACAATGACATCGACAAAACCATTGAACTATTAATTTTAAATATATAGTTTTAAAAACATCGCAATGGAATGCCGTCTTCAATTATCCGTTCATAGTCATATTTGGACAGTTTCCATTTTTTATTTTTTAATTGTTTTTTCGATGGAACATGAACCAATTTTATTCGCGATGCACATACTAAATGGCTATATTGACAACATATGACATCAGGTTCATAATCCTGAAAGTAGACATAATTTTGAGTCATATGGGTTTGTTGAAAAAAATAGCCCTTTAAAATGATGGATCCTCTCTCGTATGTATATCCGTTGTCATTGTAGTCTTCCAATAACTTCATTTTTCCTTCAGTGCATCGCATCAAATAATACTTCACATTTTCATTGTTGTCGACAGGTGCAATCACAGCAAAAACATCTTCTGTGCAAATTATAATTGATGTCAGGATTTTTAATTCAATTAAATTGACTAATATACATGTGTATAAGGTGAATGACAAGAATGAACAATCAACAAAACAGTGGTATTTGATCATTACCTTCTCTAACAAGATCTAAAATTCTGTCGCCATTAGATGATATTGCTATATCTTCCGATTCTAATTCTTCTATGCTTGCTAGTGGCATTTTTCCTTTAGGATTAATTTCTGTGTATTTCCAATGTTTCACGTAGTTGTTCGTTATGTTTTCACAAACTTCTGTAGATTCAATATTTTCAGTGCAAATATGACAAAAGCATGATTGCTTTCTACTGTCAAATGCATAAATGTTTTGGAAGGCTTTTGTTTGAATAGAGTGAAAATCTCTAGTCCCTTGTATGGTGCTAGCATCGTATGGTATTGATCTATTTATATGTTGGATCCCAACATGCCAAAAAAACCTAGTACACAAATGACAAATTGTGATGTTAGGTACACATATTTTTTTTTAAATTGACAATAAAATATAAATTAAAACATTTGTGTGTACATACCTGCGCACATTTTTTGATTGTTGATTATAATCATGGTTTAGATGTGATTTACACCATTGGACAACCTCTACAGCTGAATGGAATCGTGCAGAACTATGGTTCATTTTCCATCTTCGAAGTGCTCTTTTTACGCATGCTCCTGCACCATCATGTTCACCTTTTCCATGACCAGTTTCAAAGAAATTCCAGTGATGTTTAATGTTCAATGCTTTATGAAGTCGACATAACCAATAAAATGATCGCGAAGATTTAAATTGTCCGGCACATTCATCTAACCATATCCAATGCTCATTGAATTTAATGTTACGTTCCTTTAGTGAATTGTAGAAAATACTTTCAATACAATGCTGAACAAAATGTGTATCGTGTGTACGATCATCGCTGATATAAAAGTGATATTCTTTAATCACATCTCGATTGTCACACGTGCTTTCAATGCCATCAACATCCTGTTGAGAATGTCTATATAAAACATGGACGAATATTGAAACTTGGTCAGAATGATAGTATTCACTCTGTATCTCTTTTTGTGCAGCAAATGTATAATTTTCTACAAAGTCAACCACTGACAAAATTGTTCCTAGTGGAAAAATTTCACGAGACTGTTTGAATTGAAGGTCTTGCCATCGCGCTCTATGTGAATACTTGGTGTATTTATAAATTTCACTTTCGAATTTCTTGAGAAAATCTGCCACACCTATTTTATCTTCTCGCAAATCAATCCTTTTGGAATGTACATCACTAGTACTTGTAATGTATTCATATCTTCTCTAATCAACGGTGACATTTGACAATGAGTGATCAATATCGATAGGATATTTATTGTGGTATAAAACTAAATTTCCACAACGATTATAATGTTTTTCATTGACACATTTCTTATTATAAAATACTTCATCGTGATTTCTCTCACATAGGGTTTGAGATATGAATTCACGTATTGTGGGTGGAGGTGGTGAATTTGTCCAAAACATTTTACCAAATTCAAGAAATGTGTCGTAATATAATTGGAATTGCACATGATAACGACAACAACATGTGTCACGGATAGTAATAGGTATAACATACCATGGTTTTAGTTGCACAAATGTAGTGATTGACACATTAATTCCACGATGATCTTCCTTGAATTTATTGAACAATTGTACTTGTGTCATATCCATTATATGTTTTGGACTGCTTACATATACTCCTCGTGATGCTCTTTGTCATATTACATCTCTTGAATTTGGTGAAACTCGAGCATGTGTCAACCAATATTCTCGTACAATATCTTTAACCCCTACTCCCATTTTATCTTTGTAAGGCTGTCTACAAATAATTTCCAGCAAGCAAGTTCATCATTTTCATCTATTTGCATTCTGAATTTGCTATGTCTATATAATGTCTTTCTTGAGGTTCCAACTGCTTTTGCTAGCTGTGTTGTCAAACGTTTTTGTTTAGTACTAGTCGAAATAATTGCTGTATGAATTTTTCTTCGTGCAACACTAATGTCTTTCTTCCTAAAATTTCCAAACTTTTTTATTGCATCACCTATATTTTCCATCACATTATGTTTTAATTTCGACTCTTTGGTCGCCTTGTGAATACCCAATAATGATGTAGCATCTTCTAACTTCTTGGTCACTAATAAACATCTCAAAATTTGTGCTTGTCCTGTTGCTGAATAATTCTTCAGAACATCATCATAAATTTTTTGAGCCCGATATCGTGCAGCGTGTATGGGTATTTTTTTTTTCCATATTTATTGCAATCAACGTTTTGTAACATTTCATCATCAATGGTGAAAGTACCTAGATACATCAAGTTAAATTTAATTTAAAACATGTATCCAAAAATACAATTCATTATAAAAAATGAATTTGAAAAATACATTCAATATATACATACTTGGTCCAATTGTTGGTTCTTGAACTTGATCTTCAATATTCACTTCATCAACATTAGTATGTAAATCACTATTTACATCCTCAACAATGGTTTCTTCAACTTCAATTTGTTCCTCTTGTACTCTATTTTCAATTTCCATTTCATCAACATTATCATGTAAAACTGTATTTGTATCTTCAATAATCGTTGCTTGCGTTTCTGCAAGGCTTGCTTTGCTGGCATGATATTTAAGTTTTTTCTTTTCTCTATTATCATCATCATCAAAACGTTTATGATCATATTTTCTTTGACGGTTTCTCTTACTGCCCATGATTGTTTAATCTATAAATGATAAATTAAAGAATCATCATTTTATTGTAAATAAACAAAATGAAAATTTAAAAACAGTTACGAAATTTATGAATACATGAACTGAAATTTACTTCACCTTATCAAAATCTTGTAAGAGTCTTTTGAAGAAAAAGTCTTTGGAAACAAGTTTCCTTTGAAAAGAACCTTCTTTGAATTAAATAAGAACTCTTTGACAATAAATCACCTTTGAAAAAACCCCATTGGAAAAGAATAATAATACTTTCAAAATAAATCTTCTTTGTAAACCCACTGGAAGAAGAAGAAAAAAAAAAAAAAAAACTTCTTTGAAAAAATACCTGGGAAAAAGATTTTTTTGTAAAAACCTTTGCAACGAAATAACTTTTTTGCAAAAATAACTTGGGAGACTTTGAAAAAATCCATTTTCAAATAAATAAGAAGGAAAAATATATCTCCTTTGTAAAAATAACTTGAAATAAAATCTTATTTGCAAAAATGCCTTGGAATAAAAACTCTATAAATGTACACTTTGGAAAGAAACATTTGCTGAAAAACCCATTGGAAAAGAATAAGGACACTTTCTAAATAAATCTTCTTTGTAAATCCACTGAAATATATATATATATATATATATATATATAGATATAGATATATAGATATATAGATATATATTTGTAAAAATACCCGTGAAAAAGATTTCTTTGTAAAAACCTTTATAACGAAATAATTTTTTTACAAAAATAACTTGGGAGACTTTGAAAAAACCCATTTTCAAATAAATAAGAAGGAAATAAACGTTTTTTGCAAAACTACTTAGGAAAAAAAAACTTTGAAAAAATTCATTTAAAAAAATCATTTTCAAATAAATAAGAAGGAAAAAGACAACTCCTATGAAAAAATAACTTGGAATAAAAACCTATTGCAAAGAACTAAGAAGTGTAAAAGCTTGGAATAAAAACTTATTTTGCAAAAATGCTTTAGAAAAACAATCTTTCAATGTATTCCTTAGAAAGAAGTAACAAAAAAAATATTTTATAAAAAAAACTCTCTTTACAAAAAAGCTCTTTAGAAAATCCTTGGAAAAAAAACTCATTGCAAAGAAATGAAAAGTGCAAAAAGCTTGAAAAAAAATATTTCCTAAAAAAAACTTTCTTTGCAAAAAAAGGCTCCTTCAAAAATCCTTGGAAAAAAACCCATTGTAAAGAAATAAGAAGTGCAAAAAGCTTGGAATAAAAACTCATTTTGCAAAAAAATTCTTTCAATGTATTCTTTAGAAAGAAATAAGAAAAAAAATACCTCATAAAAAAAACTCTCTTTGCAAAAAAAGGTCTTTAGAAAATCCCTTCAAAAATATTCTGACCAAAAAGTATGTGAAGTCGAAATGTGCGAAATTAATCAAAGTATTTAGTTTTATTTATATAAGTGTAGAAAAGAATTTTTTTATTTTTTATTTTTTATTTTTTTTTATTTTTTTATTTTTTTCGGTCGACGAGTTTTTTTTTACGTTTGGTTATTTGGTCGAATAACCTTTGATTAAATTGACGTCGCCGTTACGGAAAACATTTATTCGGCCGAATAACTTCTGAAACCTAAAAATTTGATTGCCACTTACAGTTTTCAGGTTTCTCCATTTTCGGAAGGTAAAAATGATCTCTTATGCTATAAGGCGACCGTCGGACTTGATACCATTAGTTTCGTTATTGAATCTACTTTCAAAATATATAGATTTCTTTATGTATAGGTAAGATCTGATATTTGTAATTGTTTGTTTTCTTAACAGGTGTCGAGTCTAGTTTCATCTCTTTCAAAATGCGGTGAAATGAAAAATCCATAACTTTAAAAATACACCACGAAAAAAATTGAGAAAACTATGGTGCAGTTAATTGGTGTGTCTACTTCAAAAGGGTATTCATAGAATTTTTAGTTTTATATTTAGTTGAGAGAAAAGTTGTGACAAAAAATATGTTGAAAATCGACAAGGTTTCCCCATTGATTGAATTCAAATAAATATAATAATTAGTATATAGATCCATTTGCTACAAACTTATAGTCATGCAGTAGTATATTGTGTATAGATTGTTGTAGCATATTTGTTTTTTGCAAAAAACAAGTTTAACAATGATTTTACGTGTGCGACAAAACATGGCTATTTTGTAGTCCTTTCGTTTTATAAGAACACACTGTCAAACATTTGTCGAATCGACATATCAGATCTCAATATAAAAAATTGAAAAAAATATGGATAGCCAGCTAACATAATTCTCTAAAAGTTTGCTTTTTAGTGTAAAGTGAAATTCCAAACAAAAATATCACTTTTATTCGCCCAAAGATGGAAAACATGAAAAATTCAGAATTATTTTCTCACGGAACCCCCAAAAATAGACACCCATCTTCATGGATTCACCCCCTATGTTTTTGTTCCTTCTAACTTTTCTCTTTTCCTACCAGCATTCATTTTTGCCCCTCAAGAGACAAATGCTAGTGTATATTTCGCATGTCCTCCTTCCTAGGGAAATGGTTCTATAAAATCGATTTCCCATATCTCAAAAGGAAAATTGGGATTAACAGACACTAATGAATTGTTTACCATCGAATACATCTTCCACTTCTGTTTTCGTGTCTATATAATTTGATTGTAGCGGATAGTTCGTTATGTACATAGTTTCTTTTTGCGTTGATTACATAGTTCTCTGCATTTTTTATTATATAGTGTAATTTTTGTATTTTTATGTGCATAACTCTGTGCGTTGCTTCAAACTCATACTAGTTTCGTGCGTTGGTTACAAAGTGACATTCTCAAACTTAACGTAAATTTTTAAATTTGCAAACTTAAACTAAATCATCATTTGACATAACATACTATGTTTGGAATATGTAAGTTATAGTTTCATATATATATTTTGTTTAAATAATGTTTGGTCATTCATGCATATGATGTTTTGTTTGTGATTCATATATATGGTGCTTGTAATTTATGATGTTTGTACATATGATATTGTATTTGTAGTTGGTAATATATTTATAATTTGTAAAATTAGGTAAATTTGTAAATATTTAAATTTTGTGTATTTTGTAAATGTATATTGGGTAATTTGATAATGTTTTCAATTTAATAAATTTTTTATATTTGTTGATTTGTGAATATTTAATGAATTTCGTAGGTTGTATCTTTTGTAAATCGTAAGATTTGTATTTTGTCATTTTGTCTTGAGTTAAGAGAAATGGTTTTCAAGCATAGGTACATTTAGTATAGAGTTTGATTTAGATCCTTTTTATTTAGTTCATTTTTCCTTTGTTTCATATATTCTTTTTAGCCTTGTTTTATTTCTTGCAATATAGATTCTTGCATTAGTTTTCCATTTTTGGTATTGATTTTTATTTTTCGTTGTACTAATTCCCACACTTTAGTTTTCTCACATCTTAAATTTTCTAATAGCTTTAAACCACCAATGGATAGATTAATGACCTAACTCGTAAGATATGATCACTCCATGATGAGTTTCTTCTGTAGGTACTGAGCTATCCCAATTTGCTTAATCTTTTTAGTATGTTGCCGACATTAGATTAGATTAGGCTAGATTAGGTTAGTTTTGGCTTCAGTCCTGCACATACAGTGCCGACACCTCTAAGGTTACGAGCCCCGATTGACAATTTAGTGTCGAAATAGATAGCATTTTTTTAAAACTGACACTCCTCTAGCATATCGGTTGGGGATGTTCCTTCTTCAAGAATTATAATATATCATCTATTTCAGTGGGAGCTGCTTCTATTCTAAAAAGGTTCTCATGAGGAAAGTCATCTTCAATTCTTGTTAGATCTTCCCCTATCTCCAATATTGATTGTTGATATGTTCCTACATTCTTTTTCCAAGGGCAGACGATAAATTCAAATTCAAACTCTTGTAGTATAACAACCATCAACAAATTTTCTCTTAATGTACTAGTTTTTTGACATGATACTTAATAGCTTGATGACCGATATAAAATATAAATGGGTTTGCTAATGAGGTAGTGTCGATATTTCTATAAAGAAAAAAAATCCTAAAGCTTATCTTTATGTCATTGAGTAATTTCTTTTAGCCTTATTCAACTTTCAATTGGCATAAGTGACTAGTTGCTCAATGTTTTCTTCTCCTAGTTGTGCTAGCACCACCCCAACTATTATTCCCAGCGTGTCAATATGAACATGGAATTTTTTTGTCTAGTCATGTAATCGTAAAATTGGTGCTTTGACTAATTTTCTTTTAGTAGGCTGAACGATTTACATTCCTTTTCCCATTTTACTTTTGCATCTATATTTAAGAGTTATTCCATTGGGTAATTTGTATTAAAGTAATGTCTTATGAACTTTATGTAGTACCCCATGTGGCCTAGGAATCCTCATATCTGCTTTTGATTAACACAAGGCTTCAATTCAAGTATTAATTTTATTTTTGTTGTGTTGACTTCTATACCATCCCTATATATGGCATGTCCCAAAAGTACCCCTATGGGTGTTGCAAATATGCATTTCTTTATATTAAGGCATGTTCCATCATTAGTCGGAGACACTCGATGTGATCTTTAAAAAGACTATATATTTCCCAATCATCAAAGTACAATGCCATGGTTTTGTTCATATATTCCTGGAAATCTTTGATTGTAATTCTGGAAAACACAATAGGTGCATTCTTCAAGCAAAAGGGAATAACTGTATAAGAAAATGCTTTGAATTCTGTAACAAAGGTTGTCTTTGGTTGATATTCCTTAGCAATAACAACCTCATTATAACCTGGAAATAATAATAATAATAATAATAATAGCATTTGTGGCCTGCAACTTCATTTATGATTTCATCTATGAATGGGGTGGGAAATGGATCTATAAGGGTGAGTTTATTTAGTACTCTAAATAAACACAAATTCATAGTATTTTAAGATCATTTTTATTAGGTTGGACAACCATACGGTTATCCCATTTTGACTGATTGACTAGATAGCTGATGCATGTTGCTAGTATGTTATCAATCTCTTCCTTTATGATTTCTTTATACTTGTTGGCTAGTTTGTACAGTTATTCCTTCATTGGTTTTTCTTTTTCTATAACATCAATTTTCATTTCTCCCATACCTTCTACTAAACCTTTTAAATCTTTATAATCTATGGAAAGTACAACCTGGTATTGTTTAAGTAGATTGGTTATTTCGATTGTCTATTGATCCAACCAATAGTCTCCTATTTTAGCCAATTTTGGTTGACTGTCATAAGAAATGTCAAGTTCCCATGTTTTATGTTTCTATCCATCCATTTTGGTGCTTTCGATTCATCTATATTTCTTTATCCTTCTTTGAATTCGGTGAATTCTTGTGGGGATTCTCTATTTTTATCATCATATATGTTGGATGTTGTTGCTACTAGTTGAACTACTTTAAATTGTTGTAATACCATTGGGTGTTCCCTTTTCCATCCAAAACTTTTTCCTGGAATATTTTATGTTTCTGCATTTATCATTTGTAATGTCCCTTATTAGCAATTTTATTAAAATTGCAATTTTCCACTTTTTTCCTTGGTTCGACCTTTGACTAATTTCGATCTCTAGGTCCCAAATTTGCCCCAAATGATCCCAAATATTCTGAGAGGGTATATGAATGATATTAGAACATAAATATGTGTTTCACAGATGCCTGTGTACCTTTAAAACACTTCTGCAAATACTCTTTCAATTCTAGTCAATGTAGGTAACTTTACTAGTGATTTCCCTTTGACTAGTATTGGTCTCTAGGTCTCAAATTGACTCCAAATGCCTTCAAATATTCAAGGAAGGTTTATGAATGATATTAGGAATTGAATATGATGTTCAGGGATAACATATGGCCACCAAAAAACCTCTGCAAACTCTCTTAAGATTCTGGACCAAGTATGCAATTTTACTAGTAATTTGGGGTTCAAATCCCCCTAAGGTAAGTACTGAACATGGCTTCCCAAATGCCTCCAAACCCACTCAAATTTATGAAAATAGGTATGTAATGTGTTAAGTATGTTATTAAGGTCTCATATGCACCATTAATGGTTTATTACAACTGTTCTCACCCTCTCCCATTCAACTGCAAAAATCCCCAATTCGACCCTTGGGGAAATGGCACTATTTCTTCTCCCAATGCAAGTAAACTGAGTAAAAATGCTTCAAATGCTAAAGTATAGTACATGAAACTTGTATAAGATATCCATGGCAGTATATTTATCACAAATATATCAGAGAATCATCCATTCATTCGAAATCATCATCAATACATTGGCTCACAACAAGGTAGTGGGGAAATGGCATTGTTCTTCCATTAAAAATTAGATTTATACATTTCTACCTGAAAATTTTTGGAGATGAATAAAAGAGTATTTAATTCATATTACAAAATAAATTGGGCATTATAATCTCCCCCAAAGAGTACAATATCTCACTAAAAATGCCCTCCCTCAAGGATCAAGAATATGTCATCAAAACTGGAAATGGTTGAAGGAGCGAGCAGCAATAGAAGAAACCATGAGCTTCCCTATAGCTTACACCTGCAAATAAAGCCTCCATTAAAGCTCCAAATGAAATTTCTGAATGGCCTTTCCAATTGCCAACTTGGATGGGAATCTTTCACCCTCGAAATTGGCTAAGGCAAGAAACTAGTCATCCACCAGCTCTCCCTCTTCACAAATGCAATTGAAAATTCTACAAATGATCAAAAGCTGGTTTCGTTCTTTGTTATTGACATTTATAAAGTTCTAATGTCCTCCATGGGTCGAATTCCTTCCAAGAGACTCATGCCAACTCAAGTTGGGAAGAGATTCCAAAGAACGCCACTTGTACAACAATTCCTAGTTTCCCACTTCCACGAAATCACATGTGGAAGCATCTTAGCTGCCCTAACACCCTTGAGCGCCCTCTTGGAGTCTATTTTTAGCCCTGACATGTCATATATGTCATATTTCAGCCTTCAGGTCTGATTTGTGTCATAGGTGTCATAGCATCTTCATCATTGTTGTCATAGAGCTAGGGAATCTAGCCCAAGTGTCTCACTAACTCCAAATTGCCTCTTCCTCTTCCATGGGAGTTTCTCTTCCTCTATATTTAGACCTTGGTTGAGTCATGCCATGAATAATTCCTTTTGGACTCCCCCAAGTATGTTACCATTCACCTTGAATTCGAATTGGTGAGAGAATGATGCCAAGTGTAGTGAGGAAATCTAGCCATATGTGGGTCCCACTTCCTCCATGTGTCTTCATGATCAAATGCCACTTTGATTTTCACTTGTATATATTTATTTGGATCCTTTATTAAATATTTATGCCACTCTAATGTTCAAACATCATTTATTATCCCCATTATTCCAAATCCCAAAGCTTCCACCCCAAACCTAGGAAACTAGTAATTTTCCTCCTTGGCAATTATTTGACCTTTAACATCAATTTTACAAACTCTAATGAATATGACCAATGTGATTAGGCCATTGTGACCCAATCCCAAATTTGGGACATGACAAATCCTCCCTTCCCAATATTGCTTGTCCTCAAGCAATTTCAAACATGGGTGTTGAAGAACCTGTTTCCTGTATAATTCTTTGAAGTTGCCATTGAATTGCCCAACCTTGAGTCTTTGAGTTTCCTTGAAGATTTTAGAGAGGAACCACCATGCTTGTTGTTGCACTACTCTAATTAAAATCACTTTATTAAGTGGGGAATCCATCTCCCATACTACTTGCTTCCCCAAAAAATATGAAACCAATGAGATAAAAATTATTCCAGGGTCCCATTGCTTGTATTGCACCCCAACAATTAAAAGTGCTCTCCAACCCATACCATCAAATAAGAGGATTCTTGGATCCCATTTTCTTGTATGCATTCTTCCAAACATCATGAGTACAAAATATATATCATCAAAGTACATAACGACATAATGAAAATGTACATAAAGGAGATGCTTCATCAAAGAGTCATGAAAGTGCTTATACCTCCAAGCATGCAGACCACCATTTTCCAAGTGCATACAATCTTCAAGTGATCCATCAAATCTGCTCCAATGACATAGGTGAGGATCCCATGTCCGATAGTGCTTCTCCAAGAGAATGTGATATGCATCAAAATATTCAGCCATGCATTCTTTCATCGAAGGAGTGAATGAAGAATCTCCAGTAAAATCTGAACCAAATAATGAGCAAGAAAAACAAGGAGAATTCAAAGGACTCAAAGAAGTCTCATCCATACATCCATGAGGATATGTATCATCATAAGGTAAAGCAATATGCTGCTGCAATTCTAAATAATGAGGTGCTCTATTCATGTCATCATCAAAAGGAGAGTTAGGAGTTTCATACCCCTCATGTGGCACCACTAGGAAAAAACCTTTCACCCAATTTTCATCCCAAAGTGATGTGGCTGGAAAAGAAGTTTGGGGTGAGGAATTATGAACCAACTTTAATTCTTTACAACTCTTACCCATTGAAATATTTAATTCATCTTCTCCATAATTGGCTGGTCCAACTATTGTGAGATCATGTACCTCTTCCAAGGCTTTGCAACTCTCTCCATGAGGCAACTCATAATCCCTTTGAACAAGGACAAGTGCTTGTCCTTCTTCTTGTTTTAGTGTAGCATCTTCAAGAACCTACATATCAACATGTACCTCATGTTCCACAATTACATTAGGTTCCTCTTTTGTGGCATAAATTGTTTCATCCTTTTCCTTGAAAAGAGAACCATTGCTCATTATTTTTTCCAAGTTGCTTCCAATTTCACTAAGCAACAATCTGAACTCTTGAAAGTATTGTCTCCACTTGTCTTCAAATGATGGTTCAAGTAATTTCCTAAACTCCTCATTCTCCTTTAAGGTTCCTTTCTCATCCTTACTCATGGTGACCAATGAATGCACTTCTTCTCCTACTTCTTCCCTTTCACCAAAGTACATCCAGTTTCAGTTTCTAAGGGTGGTGGCTTATTTCTTTGACTCCTGGTCTTCATTAATGTTCTACCACATTAGGTGCCAAGACCATGCTCTGATACCGCTGTAATGATGATGACATCATTACAAAATTCCATGCCTTAGATTTCCTTGGTGACATGTTATTCTTTTACTAGTCGAAGTTGTTATAATGTTATTTGTTTCTTGCGCATTTTTCCACCAAGACTATGGTTCTAAAACAAACCTCTGTATTTCTTGTAGTGGATCTTTTAGTTCTTCTCTTATAAGTATAAATGAAGATTTATTGATAAAATTGAATTTTATTACTTCCCAATGCTTGGTTTCTCCTTTTGCTTCTTTGACCTTGTACCATTTTTTGGGTAAGTCACCCTAAGGTATTTGGAAACATATGTGGCCATGTTATTTTATCCTTGTATCCTATTATGCACCATTCATACTCACATGTGTGTATGTGAATGACTAGGTCTACACCAAGTACACATTTTTCTATCTAGGCTTTTTCCGTTGATTGCACCTCAAATATTTCCATGAAATTTGTTGATGCAACTATCCATGTCTGTAGTCACATTTTATGAGTGTCCCACCATAACATTATCTGACTAGTAAATGTTTGAACCAAGCTTTATAGTAAGCATTACTCACCAACATTTTTAATTACTTGTTCAACATGTGTTATATTTTTAAGTGCAATAACAATATGGATCACTGAAAGATAAACAAGCACAACATGAACAATAGTACACAACAAATTTATCTTGGGAAAACCCTCTCAGGGCATAAAAACCTAGAAAAATTCTTCTATATAGATTCTGTAGAATGTACAATAGTACCCCTCATGTAAAGACCCAAAAACAAGAAGACTCCAAAAGCAACTACGCTGAATGACTCTATCTCTCATAATGATGCGAGCTCAATGTGTGATTGAGGTGAACAAATGAGGAGGTCAAGCCTCCTATTTATACTAGACAAAACACTTGACCTTTTTACTAATTAGGTCAGCTTGACTCTCATAACTGGGCCGACCTGTACACTTTACAATAAAATATTATTTTCTAGTTCTTTCCAGGATGACCTAACAGTTATGGTTTACATTGACTCTTTCAATGAATTTTACATCATCAATTACATCAATAATAATCCTCGAAGGGTGTACAATAAAAATGATACAAGTGATGCAAATAATACAAGTAAGAATATCTTCTGATGTTACATTCTTCAACACTCCCTCTTAAGAAGAAATCCATTCTTCAATCATCGTCACCATCATCTTCCAGCTGCTGCACTTATTGTACACGAACTATTGACATCCGCATATTCCTGAATCTATATGTCATACGAAGTTTCACAGAGCCAACCCTTTTTCTTGCTGGATGTGACCTATACCATGTCTAGGAATTTTCCACACAGAGCCAGCCCTCTTCCATGATGGATTTCACCTAGATCGAGTCTAGTGCTTTTCCACTGTAACCGATCTCACACAGCTAAGAAGACTAGGACCATCATTATAGGACCTACGAATGATCTTCCGCAGCTAGGAAAACTAGAAGCATCATTCCAGGACTTTCACCACAGAGACAACCCTCTTTCATGTTGGATGTGACCTAGACTAAGTCTAGGAATTTTCCACTGTAAGTGATCTCCTTCATCTAAGTATATTAGGAGCATCATTACATGACATGCAAATGATCTTCCATAGCTAGGCATCCCAAAAGCATCATTCCAGGACTTTCCACAGTGCCAGTCCTTTTTCATACTAGATGTGACCTAGATCAAATCTAGGATTTTCTGTAAACCTGGTCCTCTTTCATACCATATGCAATTTCCATCATCCACGAACCAAGAAAGACATCTGGTGGGTCCAGTCCAGGAGCATCCATTATGTTTCACACCACAACCACCTGCATTACCTCACTGCTCGTTCAGATCTTCTCATAGCCTAGGGGACTCAATTACGTCACATGACCTGTGACTACCTATTACCTCAACCGAGCTCATCACCTCCTCTTGATCTGGACCACTCCAATATTGTTCCTGAAGTACTCGAAATTAACTCAAGACAGAGGCTTGGTCAATACATCAGCTATCTGCTCCTCTGTTGCTATACACTATAGCCTCATTGCTCCCTTTTGCACCATATCCTAGATATAGTGATACATGATCTTGATGTGCTTCGACTTGTCATGGAACATAGGTTTCTTTGAAAACTTCACACAACTCTGGTTGTCACAGAATATACAAGTTCCCTCTAACTTGAGACAAATAGTCTTGATAGCAACTTCTGAAGCCACACTACCTCATAGCTTACCGAACAAGTTTCCATATACTCAGCCTCGACTGTACTGAGTGCCACACTCATATGTTTTCTACTAAACCATGAGATCATACCCGATCCCAAACTAAAGCAGCACCCTGAAGTGCTATTTCTATTCATGACACTCCCAGCCCAATCTGCATCAACATAACCTTGTAGGTTAATCTTCTGATCCAATGCATACCTGAGGCCATAATTAACCATACCCTCAAGTACCTCAGCATATGCTTTGTCGTAACTAGGTGAACATGTCTCGGCTATACCATATATTGACTCAGAGTGTTCACTACAAAGCATAAGTTTGGCCTCATTTTTTTCAAATACATCGACGAACCAATCATTTGTTGATACATCGTGGAATCCACCAATTATGAAGTAGTATCACTCAACAACTTCATATTTGATGCCATAGGTGTGGCCATGGCCTTGCAATCCATCATCTCGAATCTCTTCAGGATCTCTACCGCATACTTTCCTTGTCCTAGGAAAAGTTCCTTTGGATTCTGCCACACCTCAAGACCTAAGAAGTAATGCATCATACCTAGGTCTTCCTTCTTGAATTCAGTGCCAAGCTTCTTCTTTATTTATGTTATGAGCTTCTCTTCACCTGTCAAAAACAAGTCATCTACATACAACAATAGAATCACACGATTTCCTTCTTCAACCTTGTAGTAAAGGTTGGAGTCTTCTTTACTCTTGGTAAATCCCAAGCTCGTCAGAAACCTGTCTATCCTACCATACCATGTCCTAGGTGCCTGTTTCAATCCATACAATGCCTTATTTAATCTACACACAAGAGATTTCATGTCATGTGTCTTGAAGCCTAATGGCTGCTCCACATACACTTCCTCTTCTACTATGTTGTTAAAGTAATAGGAAAGAGCAAAGTAATAGAAAAGAAGAAGCAACATAATTTCAAGTTAAAAATCACAACATAACCTCAAGTTAAACTTTGCTACTTTGCTACTTGTTAAAAATCAAACCATGACATCAATTTTAAAAAACATAAAAATATATGAAAATCGATTACAATAATTTTTTTTTTAACCATGGGAACAACAACCTTCCAAGGATATATCCAACAGCCTGCAAGCCAGATATACTAGAAACTTGTGACTCCGCAGGGGCCGAGATGTCCCAATACCCTTTATCCTAGGGATCCTTAATAGAACCTCTATCCCAAGGATCCTTAATAGTAATAATAACTATGTAGGATTTTTTAGTGGCTCCCTTTCCTCACCTCTTGAAATTCCCTATCGGGTCTTCAACATTCCAATGAATTATAATAAATATGGTTTTAAGGTCCACATCATCGAGATGACAGTAGCTTGGCCAATCAACAACATAGATGGTCCAATCAGAAAATGATACATGAACTGCCACGTCATTAAAAAATTTCAAAGAAGATTTCCTTATTTGTTTCTCTTATTCCTTATGGCTCGTTTCCATGTTCTTTCATTCGAGTCTTGTCGCCAAGAATCATATGCTTGAACAATAATGGATCCTCAACATCTCACGTTCGTAGACTCCACCACTATGTATCGTGTGGCTCATGTGGATCACGGGTGGGGGACAATTCTGGTAAAGTCCATGGCCATGGCCCACTAGCAGACGTTGTTCCATTGAAAGTATGACTAAATGACAACTGAACTTAGGGCATGAGAAGGCCCACCGAGGAGAACGCTGAACCACTCCATTAAACAACATTTTCTTTTCTTTTCTTTCAATGGAAAACAATCCTGAAGTCCTCTCAAAAGGAGAAGGGCCCACTGCTCGCTGAGGAGAATGGGTATCTAAAATTCAGCAATATATTCTAAATTATATGCTCCATAATAGGTTTGAAATTCCGGAGATAATGCTTGGCTTCAAAGTATGGCTTGGTAAATTCCACAGCTAATGCTGGGCATCAAAATACATAATAGGCATAGAGACATGAGGGAATCGAGATTTAGAACAAGTCGAGGTGTACACATGTCTTGATAGGCTCCCTAATAAAAATTAATGACAGTTTACAAAATTAATTGAACGTCAAAAATGCGTGCCAGGGAATAGTTTGGTCGTTATATGAGACAGTTTGTTAAAAAAAACGTTCATGAAATTCCAACCTTGCTTGAAGTTTTGGAATCTGACAACCCATAGAACGTTTTTTTCATTCTAGCACGTATTTGACAAGTAGGTTTGAAATGAACACATCATTATTGACAACCAAGAAAATCTTTGAAACATCCATATGATGTCTATGAATTTAGACGTCCCGTCATAAATTTTAATTTCTGTGCTACCTACTATACGCTAGCATGTACATCCCTTAGCCATTGGTGCTGCTTGTAATCACCCTTGGCCATTGTGCTTGCCTTCTCTTGCATTATGTTTCTAACCCACAACCTTTTATGTTTTGTATACTTAATACTTGTCAGGCTTACCGCCTACTATCCAATGCCAATTTCTTTCAATGCCAGGTTCCACTGTTTTATTTCTTTCAGCTGGTTGATCGTTGTTTTATTTACAGGATTATGGATATCCCTCCCTAGTCAACCTATGGTCTCCAAAATACTGCCTGAGGGGTCGTGAGCTGTCAAAAGAAGAGGAAGTTTTGGAGCCGTGGAGTGTAAGCTAAGGTAAGTGTGTCGTGTAAAGATGGGCCATCATGATTTTGCTTCTACACAACAATTCAATTTCAATATAAATGTTTTAGTAAATTCAATATTTGTAAATCATAATCAAAAGTAAGTAAAGACCACTATACAACTTCATCCAAATAAAATTCAACATAGATTCATTGCTACAAAGAACCCAATAACAAGAGAAAGTTAAACCCTCATAGTTAAATGAATTCATACTTAAAATATATATACGTATTTTTTTTTCTTTCCATCACAATCCAATAATACAATTACAAGTACATTTGGCATACAAAAGATTTCTATATGTAGTGTCTATAGTAGATTTGTTCCCCATTTCACTTCTCTTCTAATTCATATACTTACTACAATACACAACACTTCATTGTGAATTAAATCTAAAAATTCAATATTTTTAACTCATAATCAAAAGCAAATATAATTTTAGATTAAAACTTAATTCAAATCTAATTAAACACAAATACATTGTTGAAAATGCATATATTAAGGACCCTACTACAAAGAGAATATTGAACTTTCATAGTTGAGTGAATTCTTCCTACAACACATATACTTTTCTTTTATTACAACCAAATATTATAATTACAATTATTTTTGGTATGCAAAAGAATTTTACCTCTAAACTAAATGCTAAATTGAAGAAACAAAGAAAATATCAATACTTTACATAAGTGTTGTAACTCAAAGGTCATTAATTCCAAAGATATCAATCAGTGTTTAACGTCCCCCTCACCCAATCCGACCATCAGGAGGGGATGTTGGCCAAATCTGGGCTTTCAAATTTCGCCCCAGATCCATAATACGTTTTTCAACTATGCAATGTATGATCCGGATTTATGCAGGAACACAATAGAATACACCAATACCCATAAAAACAAAGATGCAGCGGAAATAACACCATATCATTAATCAAGAACTGAAACTTGTTTACATATAGGATGGGAATAAACTAGCTAGAGTGCTGGTAGCTTATCTCTGAGAAGAGATGTGGCAGCTACATGACTCTGAACTCGGTGTTACAATGAGGCTTGAAAGCCTATATATTATTGAGAAACAAGGGAAACCCTACACATCCAACAACCTAACCCTAGGAGGTGAACCGCCAGAATATGGGCCCCATTGGGTAACTTGGTACATCAATTTCCCGGGGTCGTAACTTTGGCATACTACCTTTGTTTGACGCACATGATACATCGTTAGAAAGATCTATTCAAGGACTACATCCATATACAAACAACATCTATTTTAGAATGGACTCATATTTTCCCGACCATCAGATGCTGAAAAAACGTTGTTTAGGGCCTCAAAACGGCTCTAGACGTTTAGGACCCGAAAATTGCCAAAAATAGTAAATTGTGCTACAATTAAGGAAATTGAAAAACTGAAGAAACAATGGTGGGGGTCCAAGTGGAATAGGCGAGTGGCCACCAATATCCTCCTGGATCATTCCTCACCCATTAGGAACCAATGGTGCCCATTGCATTGAGTCCCTCCATGAGATGAGGAAACTTCTACTGAACTTGGTCCCTGGTGAGCCATTTTCCCTGGTGAAGGAGTTGGCCTGCTTTGACAACTCGATATAGCTGGATCTTCTGCTGGCGAGTGTTGTTGCTCTGTGTGTCCATAATCCGATCAGTTGTGGCTTGTTCCATGCAATCTGGATTTAACTCTGTTGGTGTGAGTTGTTCTGCCATGTCTGATGTGTCCAGTAGAGGTGGAAAGTAGGGTCGAAGGCGGTCCACATTGAACACTCGGTGCAGACCAAGGAATGGTGGAATACTGAGCTCAAAGGCATTGTCTCCGACAGCCTTGGTGATGGTGCATGGCCCATATCGGAGTGGGAGAAGCTTGCGGTGGGGTCCAACGAGGTGCTCCTTCTGCAAATGTAGCCACACTTTGTCGCCCACCTGGAAGTTGTGTTGCACCCGATGCTCATCATGTCACTGCTTGTACTTAGCATTGGCTCTATTCAATATGTCATGAACCTGTTGGAGAATGTGCTGAATGCGCTCAATGAAGCTGTTCGCCTTGGAAACTTCAGACTGGACATGAGCCAAATCGATCTGAGTAGCTGCAAATGGCATGGCTACGTCAATGGGACATAGTGGTTGGAATCCCAAGCCACCCTGAAAGGGGTTATGTTCGGTTGAGCTGTGGAGGGCACGGTTATAGCTATGTTGTACATAGGGGAGGCTCTCATCCCATGTGCGTGGATGCTTTGAGTTGTACATGCACAAAATGTGGACGATCATCTTGTTGACGACCTCTGTCTAGCCATCAGTTTGGGGATGGAAAGCTGTGGACTTTGTGAGCTTGGTGTCTAGCATTGACCATAGGCTGGACCAGAAGGAACTAAGGAACCTGCTATCCTAATCTGAGATGATAGACTGTGGGATCCAAAAGTGTACCCACACTCGTTCAAAGAACAGTTTAGCAGTGGCTTCTGCTGTGATATTCTTCTTGCAGGCCGCCATTATGGCCATCTTTGAGAATCTGTCGATGACCATGAACACACAGTCGTTGCCATGCTTAGTAGAAGCGAGGCCCGACATGTAATCCGTGCAGATGGATTCCCAAGGTCGACTAGGAGTAGGCAACGGAGTATAGAGGCCTTGCTTCTTGATGGACGGTTTGGAAATGGCGTAGGCAGTGCAGGATCGAATGTAATTCCCGACATCCTGTCGAAGGTTCGGCCAATAGAAATACTTCTGCGGTAATGCCACTGTTTTCTCGACCCCGAAATACCCAACGACCCGACTGTAGTGCGCTTCCCAAATCATCTTGTCACACTCGCTTGAAGGAACACAAAGGTGTCCCATGTGACATAGTAGTGCATCCTGGAGGTGAAAAATTGGAACTTGGTTTCCCTCCAAGAGCCTCTTGTATGTGTGGCTGAATTCTAGATCGCTCGTGTAGAGAAGCGGCCAATCATAAGTCTCGTGCCCACAAGAGTTGAGCACGGTGGTTATCGCCACGATCGGTGGTCGGTTGAGGCAGTCTACAACATTATTGGTGCTGCCCTTCTTGTACTTGATGTTCAAATGAAACTATTGTAGATATGTGGACCACTTCTAATGGCGATCGTTCTGTAAATTCCCTTGTGTCTGTATGAACTGCAGGGGTCGATGGTCTGTGTGGATGATCGTTTCCTTCCCCAAAATGTAATGCTTCCATTATCGGCAAGCATGCACAATGGAATACATCTCTTTGCCATAAGTGGGATATTTGCGAACTGTGTCAGACAGTGTCTCACTGTGATATGCCACTGGATGCCCTTGTTGAGTAAGGACTACCCCAATAGCATAGTCAGAGGCATCTGTCTCGATCTCAAATGGTTGCTGCAAGTCTGGTAATGTGAGCACTGGGGCACATTAGAGGCGATGTTTCAACTCTACGAACGCCTTCTGTTGAGTTTTCGACTAGAAGAATTTTGATTTCGCTCCTCCCTTGGTGACTTGACTCAGGGGCCAAGTGATATGAGAGAATCCCAACACGAACCTGTGGTAGAAATTAGCAAGACCCAGAAAGCTGCGAAGCTTTGTTATAGAGGTTGGGGTTGGCCAATCCCAAATGAATTGGATCTTGGTTGGATCCACATGCACCCCACACTCATCAATAATGTATCCTAGATACTGAACCTGGGTCATGCCAAAAGTGCACTTGTCCAAATTGGCACACAACTTGTGCTTCCGCAGTGTTTGGAGGACCTGCCGGATGTGATGGAGGTGCTATTCCCAAGTTTGGCTGAAGATCAGGATGTCATCCAAGTACAATACTACAAATTAGTTGGTGAATGGCCGCAAGATGTCTTCCATCAGCCTCATGAAGGTTGCAGGATCATTCGTCAACCCGAAAGGCATGAACAGCCATTCGAAAACACCCTCCTTGGCTTTGAAGGCAGTCTTCCACACATCGGTCGGTTCGATCGGTACCTAGTGATACCTGGACTTTAAGTCGATCTTGCTGAAATATTTTGCCCCTTTAAGTTGGTCCAGGAGGTCATCAATCTAGGGGATCGGGTACCTATTCCGGACAGTGATCTTTTTCAGCACCCGATAGTCAATACAGAGTCTCCAAGTCCCATCCTTCTTCTGTACCAACACGATCTGCCTCCCACAGGGCGATGAACTTGGCCGGATGTGACCCTTATGCAGCAGCTCCTGAATCTACCTCTTGATTTCATAGTTCTCCAGAACAGAGCATCGACAGATCGATCCATTGGGCAACGATGCACCTGGGGTCAGATCGATGGGGTGCTTGAACTGACAGTGCAGAGCCACCCCTATGGATGAGGTGAATATGTCCCAGTACTCCGCCATGACCTTGTCCATTTGTTGTTGTCGGGCGGAGGATCCCTATCTTGAGGTCGTGGCCACGATCTTCTTCTTTCCCTGAGGGCAGATCATCAAGAAAACAAATTTCTCGGTTTTGCAAAATGAGCTTACTGCATTGTTTTGCAGTAACCAAAGAGCTAGCGGCAGGCGGTGGTACCTCTGGTATCCTGTACAACTTATTTCCCAATGTAATAATAACAGTGTGAGGACGGGACTCATACACAGCATGTCACTTCCATAAGTATGGATGGCCTAATAATACATCACAAACATCAAGAGGAGCAATGTCACATAATACCTCATCGGTGAAGGGCTTGATGCTGTAGGGAAGGCGGCACTGCTGGCTGACGCGGATATCCCGTCCTTGGTGAAGCCACCCGATGGTGTATGGCTGCGGGTGTGCTGTGGTCGGCAAGCCCAACCGCTTCATGACCTCTGCTGAAATGAGGTTCTTTTGGCTCCCACTGTCGACAATGAACTGTAGCAGGGAACCCTTTACCCACATCTGGGAGTGGAAGAGACGCTCCTCCTCCTCTGAATCTTCTGGTTCTTCCTTTTGGATCTTCGTGGTGGCAACAGTGGCATTGGGCTCTGCATCGATAATCTTCTTCCCTTTGTCATTCCCCTTCTCGAGTTCTGATGCAGTGTCAGAGTATGCATCTGATTCAAAATCCTTTATCTCGGCCACCAGTGACTGCTTGGCCCGACACTCACTTGTGTTCTGAGTGGGGCTCTTATGGTACTCACACCACTTTCCCGCTTCCTTCTTCGGCTTCGCAGTGTTTCTCTTTGCTTGAGGCTTTTGAAAGTTGTCTTGAGTCACCATGCCTTGGCTTTGTCCTTGGTTCTGCGGTTTGGGGGAACCTTTCGCTTGCTTTTGATTCACATATCCAAAGTCTCGCTTCTTCTGTTTGAATTTTTGCTCAATTTTGGCAGCATACCGGTATGCCGTACCAAGCGAGGAGATGTCGAGGAACTCCATTTCCTCCTGAATGTATCTGTGCAGACAACTGCGCTACTTAAGCACTAAATGTTTCTCTGAATATTTGATACCCAACTTGGTGTGTAGGGTATGGAACAGATTCGTCAGCTCATGCACATCTTGATCTCTTTGCTGCCGTAGCGTAGTCCATTGTATGTACTTGTCCTCATAGCTCCCCATCGGATAATATTGTTCCTTTATGGCGTTTCGAAAATAATTCCAAGTGGGTACGACTGAGAACAGAGAGGGTTCCTCCTCGTCCTTTCTCTCACAATAGGTTTCCCACCAGTCCTTGACATGGGGGCGGCTTTGAGTAGTGAAAAAGTAATCTTTTCTCGGTCGAAAAAGTCATGAACCGAGAAATATCCTTCTAATAGATTCAACCATCTATCTACGATATCTACATCTATTTGACCATCAAATATGGGAATGTCAAATTTTACTTGTACCTTAAAAGGAGTTTCGCTTCCAGAGTGGTTGCTAGATGCAGATGCGCTGCCAGTGGGAAGTCGTTGAAGGATCTGGGCGAAGTTATCCATCATCGCATTCCTTTGTTTTTCAAGGGCCTCCTAGAGCAACATTTTGATAGGACCTTCTGCACCCTTGTCTTTCTTTTCGTCCCCCATGGGCAGTCGTCTGGGTTTGCGAGGCTGATCTTGCAAAGGTTCAACCAGATTGAGCCCTAACTCTTTATACCCCGCCCTCATTGGGGACATGCAAAGAAGGATCGAGAAAGAGCAGATTGCTCTGATACCACTGATCCATATTTATGCAGGAATGCAACATAATACACCAATACCCATAAAAACAAAGATGCAGTGGAAATAATACTTCATTTCATTAATCAAGAACTGAAACGTGTTTACATACATGATGGAATAAACTAGCTAGAGTGTTGGTAGCTTATCTCTGAGAAGAGATGTGGCAGCTACATGCCTCTGAACTCTTTGTTACAATGAGGCTCGAAGGCCTATATATTATTGAGAAACAAGGAAAACCCTACACATCCAAAAACCTAACCCTAGGAGGTGAACCACCAGAATATGGGCCCCGTTGGGTAACTTGGTACATCAATTTCTCGGTGTCGTAACTTTGGCATACTACCTCCGTTTGACGCACATGATACATTGTTAGAAAGATCCATTCAAGGAATACATCCACAACTGCAAAACATTGAGTTTGAAATGGACTCGTAATTTCCCGACCATCAGATGCTGAAAAAATGTCATTTAGGGCCTCAAAACGGCTTTGGAAGTTTAGGACCCGAAAACTGCCAAAAATAGTAAATTGTGCTACAATTAAGGAAACTGAAAAAATGAAGAAGAAATGGTGGGGGTCCAAGTGGAATAGGTGGGTGGCCACCAATATCCTCCTAGATAATTCCTCCCCCCTTAGGAAGCAATGGTCCCCATTGCATTGAGTCCCTCCATGAGATGAGGAAACTTCTACTGAACTTTGTCCCTGGTGAGCCATTTTCCCTCGTGAAGGAGTTGGCCTACTTTGACAACTCGATATAGCTGGATCTTCTGCTGGCGGGTGTTTTTTATCTGTGTGTCCATAAGCCGATTAGTTGTGGCTTGTTCCATGCAGTCTGGGTTTAACTCTGTTGGTGTGAGTTGTTCTGCCACGTCTGATGTGTCCAGTAGAGGTGGAAAGTAGGGTTGAAGGCGGTCCACATTGAACACTCGGTGCAGACTAAGGAATGGTGGAATACTGAGCTCAAAGGAATTGTCCCCGACAGCCTTGGTGATGGTGCATGGCCCATATCGGAGCGGGCGAAGCTTGCGGTGGGGTCTAGCGAGGCGCTCCTTCTGCAAATGTAGCCACACTTTGTCGCCCACCTGGAAGTTGTGTTGCACCCGATGCTGATCATGTCACTGCTTGTACTTAGCATTGGCTCTGTTCAATATGTCATGAACCTATTGGAAAATGTGCTGAATGCGCTCAATGAAGCTATTCGCCTTGGAAACTTCAGACTGGACATGAGCCGAATCGATCTGAGTAGCTGCAAATGGCATGGCTACGTTAATGGGACATAGTGGTTGGAATCCCAAGCCCACTCGAAAGGGGCTATGGTCAGTTGCGCTCTGGAGGGCCCGGTTATAGCTATGTTGTACATAGGGGAGGCTCTCATCCCATGTGCGTGGATGCTTTGAGTTGTACATGTACAAAATGTGGACGATCATCCTGTTGACGACCTCTATCTGGCCATCAGTTTGGGGATGGAAAGATGTGGACTTTGTGAGCTTGGTGTCTAGCATTGACCATAGGCTGTACTAGAAGGAACTAAGGAACCTGCTGTCCCGATCTAAGATGATAGACTGTGGGATCCAAAAGTGTACCCACACTCGTTCAAAGAACAATTTAGCAGTGGCTTCTGCTATGATATTCTTCTTGCAGGTCGCCATTATGGCCATCTTTGAGAATCTATCGACAACCACGATCACACAGTCGTTGCCGTGCTTAGTAGAAGCGAGGCCCGAAATGTACTTCCCGACGTCCTCTCAAAGGTTCGGCCAATACAAATACTTCTGTAGTAATGGCACTATTTTCTAGATCCCGAAATGCCCAGCGACCCGACTGTAGTGCGCCTCCCAAATCATCTTGGCACGCTCGCTTGAAGGAACACAAAGGTGTCCCATGTGACATAATAGTGCATCCTAGAGGTGAAAATTTGGAACTTGGTTACCCTCCAAGAGCTTCTTGTATGTGTGGCTGAATTCTGGATCGCTATTGTAGAGAAGCGACCAATCATAAGTCTCGTTCCCATAAGAGTTGAGCACGGTGGTTATCCCGACGATTGGTGGTCGGCTGAGGCAGTCTGCAACATTATTGGTGCTACCCTTCTTGTACTTGATGTTCAAATGAAACTATTGTAGATATGTGGACCACTTCTGATGGTGATCATTCTGTAACTTCCCTTGTGTCTATATGAACTGCAGGGGTTGGTGGTCTGTGTGGATGATCGTTTCCTTCCCCAAAATGTAATGCTTCCATTGTCGGCAATCCTATACAATGGAATACATCTCTTTGTCATAAGTGGGACATTTACGAACTGTGTCGGACAATGACTAACTGTGATATGCCACTGGATGCCCTTGTTGAGTAAGGACTGCCCCAATAGCATAGTTAGAGGCATCTATCTCGATATCAAATGGTTGTTGCAAGTCTGGTAATGTGAGCACTAAGGCACAATGTAGGCGATCTTTCAACTCTACGAACGCCTTCTGTTGAGTTTCTGACTAGAATAATTTTGCTTTCGCTCCTCCCTTGGTGACTTGACTTAGGGGCCAAGTGATATGAGAGAATCCCAACACGAACCTGCGGTAGAAATTAGCAAGACCCAGAAAGATGGGAAGCTCTGTTAGAGTGGTTGGGACTGGCCAATCCTAAATGACTTGGATCTTGGTTGGATCCACATGCACCCAACACTCATCAATAATGTATCCCAAATACTGAACCTGGATCATTCCAAAAGTGGACTTGTCCAAATTAGCACACAACTTGTGCTTCCGCAGTGTTTGGAGGACCTGCCGGATGTGGTGGAGGTGCTCTTCCCAAGTTTGGATGAAGATCAGGATGTCATCCAAGTACACTACTACAAATGAGTTGGTGAATGGCCGCAAGATGTCGTCCATCAGCCTCATGAAGTTTGGGGGAGCATTCATCATCCTGAAAGGCATGACCAGCCATTCGAAAAGGCCCTCCTTGGCTTTGAAGGAAATCTTCCACACATCAGTCGGTTCAATCAGTACCTGGTGATACCCGGACTTTAAGTCGATCTTGCTGAAATATTTTGCCCCTTTAAGTTGGTCCAGGAGGTCATCAATCCAGGGGATCGGGTACCTATTTCGGATAGTGATCTTGTTCAGCGCCCGATAGTCAATATAGAGTCTCCAAGTCCCATCCTTCTTTTGTACCAACACGATCGGGCTCCCACAGGGCGATGAACTTGGCCGAATGTGACCCTTCTGCAGCAGCTCCTGAATCTGCCTCTTGATTTCATCATTCTCCAGAATAGAGCGTCGATAGATCGGTCCATTGGGCAGCGGTGCACGTGGGGTCAGATGGATGGGGTGCTTGACCTGACATTACAGAGGCACCCCTGTGGGTCAGGTGAATATGTCCAAGTACTCCGCCATGACCTTGTCCATTTGTTGTTGTCGGGCAGAGGAGCCTTGTCTGGAGGTCGCGGCCACGATCTTCTTCTTTCCCTGAGGGTGGATGATCAAGAAAAAAAATTTCCCAGTTTTGGAAAGGAGCTTACTGCATTGTTTTTAGTAACCAAAGAGATAGCGACATGCGGTGGTACCTCTGGTATCCTGTAGAGCTTATTTCCCAACGTAATAATAACAGTGCGAGGTCAGGACTCATACACAGCATGTCGCTTCCATAAGTATGGTTGGCCTAATAATACATCACAAACATCAAGAGGAGTGATGTCACATAATACCTCATCGGTGAAGGGCTTGATACTATAGGGAAGGCGACACTGCTGACTGACACAGATATCCCGTCCTTGGTGAAGCCACCCGACTGTGTATGGCTGCGGGTGTGTTGTGGTCGGCAAGCCCAATCGCTTCACGACATCTGCTGAAATGAGGTTCTTTTGGCTCCCACTGTCGACAATGAACTGTAGTGGGGAACCCTTTACCGACATCTGGGAGTGGAATAGATGCTCCTCCTCTCAATCTTCTTGTTCTTCCTTTTGGATCTTCGTGGTGGAAACATGTTAGGAACCCATGTCTTTACTTTGTTAGTATGTTGTTGTTGGACGCATATGCTTTGTAAGTCGTCCCGTAGTATTTGTTGATCAATAGTTTGTGTTATTGTTGTTGGCGCATATGCTTTGTAAGTCGCCTGTAGTATTGTTGATCCATAGTTTGTAATGGCCCATGGTTTCGACCCATAGTATTGGCGCCTAGAATTAGTATATAAGTGTGTGTTGAGACCTATGAAGGCACCGTGAAGTTATTTGTATTGAGCTTGCTCATAGGAGGTTGCCCCCTCGAAGTGGCCCATGATCAATATAAAGTGATTCTAAGTTTTGTTATTTCTACTATTTCGCATATTTTCATTAAGTAATTGTTGCAGGTGCCTCACATCTGGTATCAGAGCACTTTCTTGGGCTCGCTGGGTGAAATTTCTGCCAAATTTTTTTTCGCATCTGTTACAGGTTCGGATTTGGGAATAATCCCTATCCGCTTAACTGTGGGAAGTACTTGGGCATAAGCCCTAAAACGCATTGTGAGGAGTACCACAGGAACCCCGAAGTAGTTGGCCCATTGAGAGGACCTGCCAGCGAAAAGGGCAACGACCCCTACCTGATTGACTAGTTCCCACCCGTGAGGTAAACCAAGAGCTGTCGTTTGTGGCAAAGCGGTTATCAGTTTTACCTGAGCCGTGGAGTGAGGGGTACTGCCCCAATACGCAAGCCGTCAGACAACATTGGTGGCCAAGTGAAAACCCTGAACTGTTAGCAAGTCGCACATACCTGGGGTCCATATCTACTTTCAGCTGAACTATTGTCGATCACTGCTGCGCCGTTTTAGATCCATTTTGCAAGCTGTTCTAGATCCAGCCAGTCGGCGTTGTTCCAGATTCCTTCCGAGCCATAGCCGCTCCAGTCTGTTTAAAGAAAAAAAAAAAAAAATCCGAGCCGTAGCAGCTCCAGTGTGATAAAAAAAAAAAAAGTATAAAATTCAATTTTTTCTCCATATCTCCCTTGTTTTACCTCTGTTTCCCTTGAAATTTTCAGGGAACCCTTGTCATTCCATTCTGCATATTTCATCCCTGAGGACCCTATCCTCAATTCCCCTCCCTACAGCCTGAAATCTCACATTTGTCTATTTTTAGGGTTTGCCATAACTTCCTCAGATTTCACCCAATCACCTTCAATTTTTACCACAGAGTTCCTTTCCGAATTCTGCTTCTTTGTTCCCCTCTGCCAAATTTTCCCATTCTTTCACCCCGCTTCTGAAATCCTCATTTTTGCTTCCCTGTCTATCCAACAATGTCCAAAAAACTAGTCAAACCCCAATTACCCTTCTGATTTTTTCCCAAATCCAAATTTTCCTTTACTAAAGTAGTTCCTGTTTTTGTTTTCCTACCCAGTCAAAAAAAATAAAAAAAAATCCTGGTTATGGTTGTCACCCGTGCAGGAGCAAAAACCATGGAGGAAGCACTTGCAGCCATCCAAGCCAAACTTCAGGATCTGGATGAAAAATTTCTTGGTCTCCATCTTGAACATTCAACTATGTACAACAAACGGCAGTCCGAGTCTTCAGCAGACAATGGGTTCTCTTCTTCCAGCAATTTCTGTGGTCCGAAGCTTGATTTTCCTCGCTTCAATGGTACCGATCCAACTGGATGGATCTATCGTGCAGAACAATATTTCAATCTGCATAATACTTTTGATGTCAACAAAGTTCCATTGGCATCCTTTCATTTGGAACAGGAAGCTCTTCAATGGTACCGTTGGTACATCAAGGCTCATCCAGAGCCCAACTGGCCAGACTTTTGCCAGCTCCTTTTGCAACGATTTGGTCCTAGTGCTTTTGATGACTTCACAGGAGCCCTCACTAAACTTTGCCAAACTGGCACCGTGAGAGAGTATCAAACCGAATTTGAGAATTTAGCCAACCACACCGAAGGATTGTCTGATGAATTTTACCAGAGTTGTTTTATCAGTGGTCTAAAGGATGCCATCCACTCTGAGGTCAAAATGTTCTGTCCCAACACAATGATGGAAGCACTCGGGTTGGCTAAGTTGGCAGAAGACAAGATTGCAGCCCAACAACGCTCCAAGCCCACTTTTGTTCCCTTCCGAAATATGGGTTCTCAGCGACCACCTATACCGCAGGCCCCTCGACCGACTCCTATCAAGCGTTTGTCTGAAACAGAGATGCAAGCACGCAGAGAAAAAGGGCTTTGCTATAATTGTGATGAGAAATTCACTCGGGGACATAGATGTGTTCAGCAAAAGCTCTATCTCCTGGATGTGGAGTCTCCGCCTGCCTCTGAAATGGGTGACGAAGATCCAGAAACACTGAATGCTCCGGTCGACATTCAGGAACCGCCTATTGACCCTCCGTCTCAGGATGACCAGCCAGAGATATCTCTCCATGCTTTAGCTGGAATCACCACCCCCCAAACAATGCGGGTCAGGGGTTACTTCAAGAAGCTTCCTCTTACAATCCTCATTGATTCTGGTAGCACTCATAATTTCATTGACCCTCGGATCGCCAAACAAGCTGATTGTTTTATCCATCCTTGCTCCAACTTTGAAGTCATGGTTTCCAATGGGGGCACCTTACCTTGCAAAGGGAAGTGTCGAAATGTGCGTATCTCTATGGGAGATTACACCTTGCACTCTGACATGTTTGCCTTGCCCTTAGGCGGATGTGATGTGGTTTTGGGCGCTCAATGGCTACGCACACTCGGCCTCAATGGCTACGCACACTCGGCCCTATCTTATGGGATTTTGCCGAACTTTGGATGCAGTTTTCCCTCAATGGACACAAACACACATTGACAGGATTACAACTAGGTTCTCTCAGCATCATCAGTTCACATCGCATGGAAAAACTCCTCAAGAAGAATTCACATGGTGTCATCGCTCAGATCCATTCCATCCAGATGCAACCATCAGCGGTCTCCACTACTCCTTTGGATCTACAACAAATTCTGGATCGATATACAGGTGTCTTTGCTGAACCAGTGGGATTACCACCTTCCAGGCCAGAAGACCATCGTATTCAGCTCCTTCCTGGCAGCGTTCCTCCCAACATCAGGCCCTATCGCTACCCATTCCACCAAAAAACGGAGATTGAAATGATCGTTCGGGACTTATTGAAGCAAGGTATTATTCGCCCAAGCCCTAGTTCCTTTTCTTCTCCAGTTATTCTTGTCCCCAAAAAAGATGGGTCATGGCGCCTCTGCATTGACTTCCGAGCACTTAATCACCTCACCATCAAGGATAAGTTTTCAATTCCTGTTGTTGATGAGCTTCTTGACGAGCTTCATGGGGCTCACTTTTTCTCCAAGTTGGATCTTCGTTCTGGGTATCATCAAATTCGGGTCCATGAGGATGATATTCCTAAAACAGCTTTCCGCACACATGATGGCCATTATGAGTTTTTGGTCATGCCCTTTGGCCTCACTAATGCTCCTTCCACATTCCAGGCCTTAATGAATAAAATATTTCGACCCTACTTGCGGAAATTCATTCTGGTATTCTTTGGTGATATCCTCATCTACAGTAAAACATGGGATGAACATCTCCAGCATCTGGATCTTGTCATGCAACTTTTCTCTGACCATCATCTCCATGCCAAGCAGTCTAAATGTGTTTTTGGACAAAAGGAAGTTGAGTATCTTGGGCATATTATCTTAGCACAAGGGGTTCGCGTGGATCCTGCCAAAATCGATGCCATGAACAATTGGCCACATCCTCAGACACTCAAGATCCTTCGTGGTTTTTTGGGGTTGACGGGCTACTACCGCAAGTTTGTCAAGGATTATGGGAAGATTGCAGCTCCATTAACTACTCTATTGAAAAAGGATGCTTTTACATGGACACCTGCTGCTCAGTGTGCATTTGACAAACTAAAACAAGCTATGTGTACTACACCTGTGCTAGCTATGCCCGATTTTTCCAAGCCTCTCACTATTGAGAGTGATGCTTGCGGCAATGGACTTGGTGCTGTTCTCCTTCAAGATGAACACCCCATTGCATTCACCAGTAAATCCCTTTCAGGTAAGAATTTAGCTGCCTCTACCTATGAGAAGGAAATGATGGCTATTTTGCATACAGTACAGAAGTGGCGTCCATACCTATTAGGGAATCATTTCTGCATCAAGACTGATCACCAGAGTCTGAAATATTTCTTGGACCAGCGTGTCTCCTCCCCGGCACAACAGAAATGGGTTAGCAAACTCATGGGTTATGACTATGAGATCACTTACAAAAAGGGTAAAGAAAATATTGTGGCAGATGCTCTTTCTCGCACATTTGATGCCCAAGGTTCTCTTTCAGCTATTTCTCTGCCTGTTCCAAATTGGTTGCAATCTGTTCAACAGGGTTATGTCAATGACTCTTCCTTATCTCAGATCATCCAACGCTTGACCAACAACCCTTCTGCTGTACCACATTACTCTTGGGATGGTGCTTCTCTGCGATACAAGGGTCGTCTGGTGCTTCCCCGGAGCACAGATCTTCAACAGGCTGTCTTCTATGAACTCCATGCTTCTCCATCGGCTGGGCACTTTGGGTTCCCCAAAACATATGAACGAGCACGGCGTAACTTCTTATGGCAGGGCATGAAAAGGACAATTCAACAGATGGTGGCCGAATGTGATACCTGCCAGCGCAATAAGGGTGAAACAACACTCGTTCCAGGATTGCTTGAACCCTTGCCCATACCTACACGGATTTGGACAGATATTTCTATGGATTTCATTGAAGGGCTCCCTAAATCTAGCGGGAAGACAGTGATTCTCGTTGTGGTTGATCGCCTCTCCAAATATAGTCATTTTTGTGCTCTCAGCCATCCCTATACAGCCTCCTCAGTTGCTCAAATTTTTATGGACCAGATCTTTCGTCTTCATGGCATCCCTTCTTCCATTGTCTCAGATCGTGATGCGACTTTCACCAGTCATTTTTGGACAGAACTATTTCGCCACACTGGCACCAAACTGAAGATGAGTTCAGGGTATCACCCACAAACAGATGGCCAAACTGAAATTGTCAATAAATGCTTGGAAACTTATCTTCGTTGCTTCACCTCGGAACAACAACATCAGTGGGCAAAGTGGCTCCCTCTCGCTGAATGGTGGTACAATACCTCTTACCACACTGCCTCTAAAATGACCCCATATGAAACAGTCTATGGTCAAGCACCTCCATCTCTTCTTCCATACACCCCCACCAGTTCACCAGTTCAGGAAGTTGACACGGTCCTTCGCAACCGCGATTAGATTCTTCGCATTTTGCGGGACAATCTTCACATGGCAAGAAATCGCATGAAGCAACAAGTGGATCATCACCGTTCGGACCTTTCAAGTCGGCGATATGGTTTTTCTTCGTCTCCAGCCGTACAAACAATCCTCCTTGAAACTCAAAGGGCGTCATAAGCTCGCTCCAAAGTTCGATGTGCCATATCGGATTCTTCAGAAGATTGGGTCCGTTGCTTATAAATTGGAACTTCCTCCTTCTTCCCGCATTCATCCAGTCTTTCATGTCTCTTGCCTAAAGAAAGTTCTTGGCACCAACATCAGCGGCCAAACGATTTTACCCGAATTGGATAATGAAGGATCCATCCTTATGGAGCCAGAGGCCATCCTCAATAGGCGCACGCATCAGCTTCGCTCTCGCTCTATCACAGAGGTCTTAATTCAGTGGCACGGCATGCAACCAGAGGATGCTACATGGGAACCACTCCTTCAGATTCAACAACAATTTCCACATCTATAGCTTTGAGGACAAAGCTTTTTTTAAGGGGGAGGGGATGTTAGGAACCCATGTCTTTACTTTGTTAGTATGTTGTTGTTGGACGCATATGCTTTGTAAGTCGTCCCGTAGTATTTGTTGATCAATAGTTTGTGTTATTGTTGTTGGCGCATATGCTTTGTAAGTCGCCCGTAGTATTGTTGATCCATAGTTTGTAACGGCCCATGGTTTCGACCCATAGTATTGGCACCTAGAATTAGTATATAAGTGTGTGTTGAGACCTGTGAAGGCACCGTGAAGTTATTTGTATTGAGCTTTCTCATAGGAGGTTGCCCCCTCGAAGTGGCCCGTGATCAATATAAAGTGATTATGAGTTCTGTTATTTCTGCTATTTCGCATATTTTCATTAAGTAATTGTTGCAGGTGCCTCACACAACAGTGGCATTGGGCTCTATATCGATAATATTCTTCCCTCTGTCATTCCCCTTCTCGGGTTCTGATTCAATGTCAGAGTATGCATCTGATTCAGAAGCCTTTATCTCGGCCACCAGTGACTGCTTGGCCCGACACTTACTTGTGTTGTGAGTGGGGCTCTTATGGAACTCACACCACTTTCCCGCTTCCTTCTTCGGCTTTGCAGTGTTTCTCTTTGCTTGTGGCTTTGGCAAGTTGTCTTGAGTCGCCATGCCTTGAATTTGTCCTTGGTTCTGCGGTTTGGGGGCACCTTTCGCTTGCTTTTGATTCGCAGATCTAAAGTCTCGCTTCTGCTGTTTGAATTTTTGCTCAATTTTGGAAGCATACCGATATGTCGTACCAAGCGAGGAGATGTCGAGGAAGTCCATTTCCTCTTGAATGTATCTATGCAGACAACTACGGTACTTCAGCACCAAATGTTTCTTTGAATCTTTGATACCCAACTTGGTGCGCAGGGTATGGAACAGATTCGTCAGCTCATGGACATCTTGATCTCTTTGTTTCCGCAGCGTAGTCCATTGTATGTACTTGTCCTCATAGCTCCCCACGGGATAATCTTATTCCTTTATGGCATTTCAGAAAGAATTCCAAGTGGGTACGACTGAGAACAAAGAGGTTTCCTCCTCGTCCTTTCTCTCACAGTAGGTTTCCCACCAGTCCTTGACATGGGGGGCGGCTTTGAGTAGTGAAAAAGTAATCTTTTCTCGGTCGAAAAAGTCATGAAACGAGAAATATCCTTCTAATAGATTCAACCATCTAGCTACGGCATCTGCATCTATTCGGCCATCAAATATGGGAATGTCAAAGTTTACTTGTACCTTAAAAGGAGTTGCGCCTCCAAAGTGGCTGCTAGATGCAGATGTGCCGCCAGTGAGAAGTCGTTGAAGGATCTGGGTGAAGTTATCCATCATCGCATTCCTTTGTTTTTCAAGGGCCTCCTCGAGCAACATTTTGATAGGATCTTCTGTGCCCTCATCTTTCTTTTCGTCCCCCATGGGTGACCGTCCGGGTTTGCAAGGCTGATCTTGCAAAGGTTCAACCAGATCGAGCCCTAACTCTTTATACCCCACCCTCGTTGGGGACATGCAAAGAAGGATCGAGAAAGACCAGATTGCTCCGATACCACTGATCCATATTTATGCAGGAACGCAACAGAATACACCAATAACCATAAAAACAAAGATGCAGCGGAAATAACACTTCATTTCATTAATCAAGAACTGAAACTTGTTTACATACAGGATGGGAATAAACTAGCTAGAGTGCTGGTAGCTTATCTCTGAGAAGAGATGTGGCAGCTACATGCCTCCGAACTCTATTTTACAATGAGGCTCAAAGGCCTATATATTATTGAGAAACAAGGGAAACTCTACACATCCAAAAACCTAACCCTAGGAGGTGAACCGCCAGAATATGGGCCCCGTTGGGTAACTTGGTACATCAATTTCTCGGGGTCGTAACTTTGGCATACTACCTTCGTTTGACGCACATGATACATCGTTAGAAAGATCTATTCAAGGACTACATCTTCATTGTTTCTCTCTTGTTCCTCTTTTTGGCTGTGTTCAAACAACACTTGATTTAATTGTTCTTGTGCTTGCAGAATGCTTTCATTATCTTGTTTCACAGATCGGATTTCTGCTTTTAATTCTTGAAAGGCACGTAATAGTTCTGTCGAACTGTTATTTAATTCCCCATGACCTTCCTCTACATAGTGTTGTCCCGAACTGTGACTATTTGGCTGAAATCTGTCACTTAAATGTTTAGCTGAGTTCTCCATACCTGTAACTGAAACTAATTTCTGTGTAACATAATAATTAAATTTTTAAGTTAGTACAATTTTCTGCTGTATAAAAATTTTCTGCTGCGTGTTTTGGGCCTCATTCCGGACTAGAGTTCGAATCTGTGCTCTGATACCACATGTAACATCCCCTATTTTCATAAAAATTTAAAAATTCTTATAATAGCAACAATAGCTTATTTTACGATAATTTATAATTGTGGAAGATAATAATTGTTGAATGTAACAACATTAACTAACAGCTGTTTGTACTAGACACAAATAGAATTCTGTTATAATCAAAGCAACAGTGACAACTTAATTACATCCATAACAACTATGATTATGATAGTTAAATGAACTAATGAATCAGAATTATGATGCGACACTTTTCTTCTGCAAAGATAAGCATGATTAAAATAAAAATGAAATGACAGGTTAGAAATGTGATATGATACTTTTTCCTTTGAGGTGATACTGACAGTTTGACTTTGCTACTTAACGGTGTCCTACGAGGTACCCTGGAGCTTACTTAGCTGTAATGCTAAAGCTTATTGAATGTCCTATGCGCAGACGACAGGTAAGAATGAAGTACGTGTAATTCAATTTCAGCATCATAAATAAATAGAATATTATAATTTCTGTTGCGAACCTTCAGAAGTGAGCAGGTATGGGTTTAAATACTACACTTACTATTTTAAGCTATTGTCTGACAACTCTATAATGTTTAAAATAATGTCATCTATATACGTCAATGTGCTGATGGTTTTGTTTAATGTACTAGCTAGTTATAATGTCGTCATTATCTTTCCATCATCGATGTAATACATGTACCGCAAGTTGTTAAAATTTTACATGTGAGAGTATGGTGTGAACTCATAGCATCGATTAGTTTTCAAGCTAATTCTAAAAATCATTGTAACTATTTGAATGACTACTATACTAACTATTTATTTTTATAGTTTCGATAACAGAGTTTGTAAAATCACAACCAAAGAATGCAAGGGTCACAATATAGTCTCCTAAGTAAGGACTATCTCCTTCGTAACCCTAGTGATACTTATAACCTTGTTAAAAGGCTTATATTTAAGTTCTAGCTCTTATTATTTAAGTCCATAATTAAATATCTTGGGACTATATACACCTTGAGATATTGTTCTATACAATATTATAAACCTAGTGTTACGACAAAAAACTTGGGGTGATGAAAAATATGTATCGACTTTGAAAAGTCTTCCTATGTCATTCCATGACTCTAGGATACGATTCAACTTGGAACTATATAACAATTGGTTGATAAAATTACTATGATGGTCGTCATGGTAGTAACTTAGAGTCCGTACAAACTTTAGAAATTCGACTTAATACCATATATAATGTTACAATGTCATATATTATGGTTGAATTATAATGTTGGAAATATAACACTGACATGCAATAACTATTGGCAGGTTGACAGTACTGGCTCATTAATGTGATACGATCGTCGAGCTGTAATGGAGATTACCCTTCGGGTTTGCATTAAAAGCTTTGATATGAAAGTTGGGTGACAAGGTTCGTTGTCAAACCACGTATGGTAATATCATCGTAATGGTAAATGTTGAGACCACCGTGTCATTGTTTTGAGTTAGCCTCCCTCCGAGTTGGACGTTCAGAATGATCCAGCGTGATCCACTGTGGCATTCCCATAAGTGTGAAGTGATAGTGTATTGAATGCATGATTTGCTCGTCCCAATGCAAAGTGTGTTGGCATAAGCCTGATCGTTGATCAACATCGATATGGATAGTTGGATCAAACCCTAGCAAATGGATCAAAGTTTGGTTTAAGAGTTTGGTGAATGAGGGTTATTGTCTCCATTGTTTTCGGTCTTGTGGCCGACAGGCTGTCAAGTTTTTAGTCTAGACTTGTAAGAGGTTCGACCTCGAGACCTCTGGCTTGAGAGGGTTAGAGTTGCTCTTCTTTATGCAACAACGTCATTTGATAGACTGTAAATTTAGTTTGTATTGTTGATGGTTGGTAGTTCTGGAATTCGTCATTATAGATTGAGTCCACATTTTTGCCTGGTGTAAAAGGACTGAGGGTTCTCATCTCATCTTTAGTGTGGAATCATCCTGTAGCTAGTTAAGTGGAATGCTTTGGTACTTACAGCAAATGTAAGTTATTCTGTAATGAATAATAATTCATTCGAAGTGTTTTCATCTTTTGGTTTTTGAAAATGTATTAGTCATCTAAATTTTAACTTTCGTCCTCATGTCAGTTGTAGGTTATGCAGTGGAGGAATGGGAAAAGGTACTGCAGGGTTGGCGAGCTTCCAACTGATAAGCCCCGGGTCTCTCCAAACCCTCGTAGGTGCTCTTGACTATGGTGAAAGGGTTTCATGATGGTAATTGGTTCAAGCCGTGACTCGTTAATGTTTGATGTTTGATAACTTTGAGGCATCGTTGAGAAACAATGATAACTGTTCTCGGTTGTAACTTTCGTTTATTTAAATGGTACTTGGTTTATGTACTATGTCGTCGACTGGAGTTAAAGTTCGTCGATGCTAAATGTTTTGGACTCTTTTCAATGTTGAAAAACTTGGGAAAACCCTGTGTGATTTTGTTTGTAAAGTGTTGTAATTTATCGTTCTGAGAAACATGACTTCGTTGGTTAAGTTATGAAAGAAGATTAGAGCCGAGGGCTCATTTTCTATGTAAACTATTTTTCCCTCTTGGAAATAAAAGAATGCATGATGTTTATTCTGTGTATTCATCGATTTTAATCGACTCAATACTGTAGGTTATTGATGTGGCTTTCAAACTAGACTATGGTTGAAAGATTTCGTCGATGATGATAACTATGTAGATTAAAATGACGAAATGCTCTTCAAAAATTGTTTGCAAAGGAAACAATTAGGGTCATACCCTAATTCGTGTTTGTTTAAAAATAAAATAAAATTTTTAAAAAGAAGAATCCAAACTGGATTTATGGTATCGACTAGGGTTCGATTCAATGTAGAATGTAATGTCTTCCTGTTGTAGCAATCGTCTAAATTAGCAAATATACTATTGTAGATTGTCATCGTGTTTCGTTGTGTTTCTAAACTAGGGTTTGTGAACCTATTTAGTTATAAGTTATGTAAAGTATGGTTTTGAAGATGAAATTTCAAGTAACTTAGGTTTGATCCTAAGTCTGTGAGTAATGAGTTTGCAAAACGAAACAAAAGTGGAAAATGATACTTATAGTTTCGATTATTTACTGAATACAATAGCTGTCAGAAATAGGATATTTATATGATCTCCATGATCTTTTTGAACTAGATAAATTTATATATAAAAAAAATGATAGAATAAGAAATGGAAACAGTGTGTGTATATGTATAATGTGAAAACTGGGAAATATAGAATGACTATGTAAATCTTATGTTTGCAGCATATAAATAATGATGAAAATACTGTTTTAATTTGAAGCTATGGTATAATCATGTTTTGTCGATTTTCATTTGAATACTACACAAACTAAAAGAATGAGAAAACTATATTATATATAGAGAGAGAGAGGAGAACAATACTTATATTATATAAAACAATGTTGTAGTTTAGGACCATTTTATACAGTAAATTTTACTACTGGAAAATATAGGGCAGATTAGTAAAACATAATTCGATCACTATTCTATCTATTCGAATCAATGGCATTTTCCTATCCTCTAATCAAATTTTAATTTGCGTATCTCTACTAGAGTACGATGCTTCAAAACAACATGTGGAAAAATAGAGATATTGGTTTATCAATTCAACTTCAATCATTAAACTTTAACATTCAAACTTAAAACAATTCTAGGATTAGATTCTTTTTCGAAAACAAATAAACAGAAATTACTAGTTAATCAGAACAGGATTATTTACTGAGAACAAGTTAGAAAATCTGTAGGGAAACAAACAGAAGACTGTTCCACCCAACCAATTCTTGAAAATAGTCAAGTACTGTCCTAGGACCCCCGAGCCTGTTCACTGAACCACCAGGAGGAAGAAACTCAGGAATGAGGACTTCTTCTTACTGTAGCAATAACTTCAGAATCCTAAATAGTTAGCAGTCCAATAGATTTGCACCAGCATCTCTGGTTCTTATCAGCAATGATGCAGACTTAAGATTACAGTTACCACTAACCTCCCTATTTGAATCTCTCTTGTGATCACCTGATTCACAAGAGGAAAATATTCTGCAAAAAATATTGATTAAGAGCTGCCTGCTCAATTCGAATTTGCCTTTATAGGCTGCCTAGGCCTTTTCAGATGTTACTAGGTCATTAAATGAGCTTCCTGCTCACTCCCTCCACATTGGGGATAATGCCCTATTTTTAGGGGTAGTTGTCCCATAACCAACAGCTAGTGGGGTGATGCAACTGTTGCCATATGTCCCATACTTTCCAACAACTTCCATTCCTCCTAGTGGGTCAGTGAACACTCTTTCAATAGTCCTCTTGGGTGTTTGTGTCCTATTTAATTTATTTAAATAATAATATTCAGTAATTACATTTATCCATCATCAAAACTGATCATAATTACAAAACTTTGTAATTTAAATTAACATAAAGTATTTTGCAAATAAAATAATAATTCTCATAAATTTGGGTAGGTGACATACACCCCCCCTTAAGTCTCAACATCATTCTCGATGTTGGCTAATAACTCCTTGAGTGTTCCTGAAACAGAGTTGGGTATGCTGCCCGCATACTACTCTCCAACTCCCAGGTTGCCTCTTCTGGGCTAAGGTGCTTCCATTGCACCTTTACTTGCCCAATGCTGCGATTCCGGAGAATAGTTTCCCTCCTTCCGAGGATACAATCTAGTTCCACTGGAAAATCTCCGTCTTGTCCCACCTGTACATCATTCCAGTTTACAACATGAGTAGTATCATGCACATATTTCTTTAAAAACAATATATGAAAAACATTATGTATTTTTAAGTTAGGTGGCAAAGCCAGTTGGTATGCCACTGCTCCAACCTTAGATAATATTTCAAAAGGACCACAATACCTGGGTGCCAACTTGGCATAGCTCCCCAATTTCAGTGAACTCTTTTTCGGTCTTACCTTGAGGAACACATGTTCACCAACCTAGAACTCTTTATGAGTTCTTTTCAAATCTACTTAACTTTTCTGCCTTACTTGGGCAGCTTTTAAATGTCCTTGCACCTGTTTCACAATTAGTTCTAACTCTTGCAATAATTTAGGTCCTAAAACAACTCTAATTACTGGATCATTCCATGAAACAGGTGTATCACATTTCCTACCATAAATAATTTCAAAAGGACTAAGTCTGGATGAAGCATGATAATGATTATTATAAGCAAACTCTGCTAAGTGCAGATAATCTTCCCACTTACCGGGTTGATCCTTAACATGTGAAAATCCTCACAGCAGATCTAAGAGATGATGTATATCTCACAAGAGTAATTATGATTAAGCAAGAAAATAGAAGAAGAGTGGTCAATGCAGTATAATGAGAAGCAGAATAATAATACAGTAGAACTCGGATAGAAGCTGAAATACTTCACACACATTAATTAATTAATCACAATATGGACAAATAAATAGTACAAGCATAAGGATTCAAATGCCTAAGGTGGAAATTCGAATTAGCCTTCATGGAGTGATCAAAGGATCACTAGAGTGTCATCGAAGCACAACTAGGTGTCTTCATGATCATCGGAGCACAACTGGAATTCTTCATCATCATTAGTGGATTCATCAATGCTCAAGTAACTGTCAACCATTAGTCAAACTGAGTCTGGTAGGTGTAATTGAGTGTAACTAAGTGTAACTGACTGTAACTGAGTGTAACTGAGTGTAACTGAAAACAACTGGACTGGTAGGTGAAGGAGGGCGAGTTGCTTCCTAAAATCAAGGAAGAAGGGCGCATTAAGTAACTCGAGTGCTAAGACTAAATAGTGAGAAGCTCCTAGGGGCTGGCTAACTGAGGGCTAGGTGCTGGACTGATGACTGGGATGCATGCAAAATGCATGCAAACCCTAGAATGCATGCAAACCCTAAAAGTGCATGCATGACTGAAAATGTAAATGATCAAAATACTGGTGGGAATAGGATGGAGTATAGGAATATCCTAACACCCCCCCTTAATCCATCCTGGGCCCTGGTAACTAAAGACCAAAGGTCACCCAATACAATGAATAATAACAGTCAATAAACCAAGGAAATGGGGAAAACCTCATGGAAAAAATACCCCCCCTCAAAATAGACTATAAGGTCACACATAATAATAAATGCTCCAAACTCAAGCAGGTGTGATGCTTGGTCATATGTATGGAGGAATCTTCTTCTTGGGAAGAAGTGGATCATGCTCAAAAGGCATGTGTTTGTACTTGCTCTTCAGTTCGAATGTGATGAAAACAAATCCAACATTATGAGAATGATCCTTGAACCTGTGATTCAAATTAGCTGAGGTAGGATCAAATTTTTGAATGTGAATATAGTCTTTTGTCTTCTCTTTCGAACCACCATGGGTGAGATTATGACAAAAAGAACTATTACATGTTTGCTTGAAATCAAAATCAGATTTAAGAATTTCAAAACAGTTTCTTGAGATCTCCTTTGAACCAGTAGGGGTGAGATCAAAACTATCATATGCATGAGAAATTTTCCCAAGAAGTAAATGCTTAGAACCAAAATTAGATACAATACTTGATACATGGTTTCTTGAGATCTCCTTTGAACCATGATAGGTGAGATCAAAACCAGTAGATGCATGAGAAATTATCCCAAGCGAATGGCATTTGCCATATTATTCAATGACCTTCTGTAAGCATGGAATTATGATCATATAGTAGTATAAAAGAGGAGATAGCTGGAGAGGATCGAATGCATTACCTTCAATAGATGTTTTGACCTCTGAAATAATTATGTCATCATGATGTAGAACAACAGACTCTGGTGCAAGAGAGGATTTAGGACCTTCTGCAATATCTAGAGTGTGAGCTGGCACAGAAAGAGAAGAAAGTTTGAACATGAGTATAGAATCTGCAAGATCTTTGTCAACAACTTCATTGTGAGATGATACTGGTGCATGATCTGAGAGACCATCAAGGGGAGCGAATGCATCACTTTGTTTGGTTTCGAAGGGGTTTGGACCAAAACCTTCATTCCGTTTGCCGAATCTTTCATCCAGATGGGCCCATAGCTCTTGTGGAGTTTCAATATAAATAATGATTGGGAACAATATGTAATCCGACATAGTAAGATTCATTCTTCCAATGTGCATGTCACCTTTATTCAACCAGTCAATCTTCTCTTCAGAGGATTCGAACTCTCTTTCAAAATAACAATCAAAGAGATCATGGCTCTTCAAATATGCTATTATTTTTGGTTTCCATTCATCACAGTTGAATAGAGAAAGAGGAGTGATTTCTTCTAATTCTGGATACATTGAAGCTGTAGAAGACCTGCAAAAACAATAGAGAATACTGTTGCAAAGATGTAGAAACTGCTGCAACTGCTGCACTCGAAATCTTGGTAATAACCTGCAAAAAACTCTCAAGAATGGAGACAAGCAAAACTCTCAACATGCTCTGATACCATGTGAAAATCCTCACAGCAGATCTAAGAGATAATGTATACCTCACAAGAGTAATTATGATTAAGCAAGAAAATAGAAGAAGAGTGGTCAATGCAATATAATGAGCAACAGAATAATAATACAGTAGAACTCGGATAGAAGCAGAAATACTTCACACACACTAATTAATTAATCACAATATGGACAAATAAATAGTACAAGCATGAGGATTCGAATGCCTAAGTTGGCAATTCGAATTAGCCTTCATGGATTGATCAAAGGATCACTAGAGTGTCATCGAAGCACAACTAGGTGTCCTCATGATCATCGGAGCACAACTGGAAGTCTTCATCATCATCAGTGGAGTCATCAATGCTCAAGTAACTGTCAACCATCAGTCAAACTGAGTCTGGTAGGTGTAACTGAGTGTAACTCAGTGTAACTAAGTGTAACTGAGTGTAACTGACTGTAACTGACTGTAACTGAGTGTAACTGAAGACAACTGGACTGGTAGGTGAAGGAGGGCGAGTTGCTTCCTAAAATCAAGGAAGAAGGGCGCATTAAGCAATTGGAGGACTAAAACTGAATAGTGAGAAGCTCCTGGGGGCTGGCTAACTGAGGGCTAGGTGCTGGACTGATGACTGGGATGCATGCAAAATGCATGCAAACCCTAGAATGCATGCAAACCCTAAAAGTGCATGCGTGACTGAAAATGTAAATGATCAAAATACTGGTGGGACTAGGATGGAGTATAGGAATATCCTAACATAACATACATTCTTAATAAATCTTCTAACACTTTATTTACCCTTTCTATGTGTCCATATGTTTGAGGGTGAAAAGTTGTACTGAAATTTAAAGTTGTGTTCAATCCCTTAAACAGTGACCTCCAAAAGTTTCATGTGAACTTTGAGTCACGATCTGAAATTATTACCTTTGGTATTGCATGCATTCTAAAAATTTGTTTCATAAAAATATCTGCAATGTTTGGTGCTTTATGTGTGGTCTTCACTGGTATAAAATGTGCTGGCTTGCTGAGTTTGTCCACCACCACCATGATAGAATCATGATGTTTCTGATTTTTAGGTAATCTAGTAATGAAATCTATGTTGATCACTTTCCATTTCCAGCTTGGTATTGGTAATGGTTGCAACAATCCAACAGGATGTTGGTGTTCAACCTTCACCTTTTAACAGTCCAAGCATTTTGCGATGTACTCTGCTACTTCATCTTTCATCCTGGGCCAATAGTATTCTTTTCTCCGCATAGTGATGGTCTTTTGATAGCCTGGATGACCAGAATAGTGACTTTTATGCATCTCATTTAATATTAGAAAATTTTTTTCTGGTATATCTAGTACATACAATCTATTTTTGTATAGTAATAGACCGTTTTCCTTCATTCTGTAATCTGCCATAAAATTTTCAGAATTGTTATTTGTTTTCTTTTCCTTCATTTTTCTGTATTCTTCATCCGTTTCACCTTTTTCAATAATCTGATTTTCCAAATCAGTCGAGTAAGTACTGATAGCTGAAATAAAATTCGGTTTTGTCTTCCGACTTAATGCATCTGCAACTTTGTTTTCCTTCCCTTTAATATGTTGAATTTCAAAATCATACTCACTTAAAAATGTCAACCATCTTGCTTGTCTAGCGTTCAAGTTTGTTTGATCTAATAAATATTTCAGGCCCATGTTATCTGTTAATAATGTAAAATTTCTGCCAATAAGGTGGTGACGCCACATTTTTAAAGCATGAATAACTGCTAATAGCTCTAAATCATAGGTAGAGTAATTCTTTTCATGTACTTTCATCTTTCTAGATTCATATGCCACTGCATGTCCTTCTTGTGTCAAGACTCCACTGAGTCCATCATTGCATGCGTCGGTACAAACTACAAAATCCTTGTTGGGGTCAGCTATCCTCAAGATAGGTGCTGTCATCAATAGTTCTTTTAATTTCTTGAAACTATCAGAACATTTCTGATCCCAAACAAACTTATTCCCTTTCTTCTGGAAGGAAGTTATGGGGTTATCAATTTTTGAAAAATTCTCGATAAAATTTTTGTAATATCCAGTAATGCCCATGAATGATCTTACATCCGACACATCCTTAGGAACCAGCCAGTCATTAATGGCTCTTATCTTGTCGGGGTCAACTGAGATTCCTTCTTCTGAAATTATGTGTCCAAGATACTGAATTTTGTCTTTGTAGAATTCACACTTACTGAATTTGGCGTAAAGTTGATGATCTCTTAGAACTTGTAATATAATCCGTAAATGGTCGTCATGTTCTTCTCTACTTTTAGAATATACTAAAATATCGTCTATAAACACAACAGCAAACTTGTCTAAGTATTTATGTAGAATATTATTCATCGAGCACATAAATACCGCCGGGGCATTAGTCAAGCCAAATGGCATGACTACGAACTCGTAATGTCCATACCGAGTTCGGAAAGCTGTCTTGAAAATGTCTTCGTCCTTAACCCTTACTTGGTGGTATCCTGATCTTAGATCAATCTTTGAAAATATAGTTTCTCCACACAGCTGATCAAATAGATCATCTATGCGGGGCAGAGGATATCTATTCTTGATCGTCATTTTATTACGCTGGCGACAGTCTATGCACAGCATTAAGGTTCCATCTTTCTTCTTAACGAAGATGACAGGTGCTCCCCAAGGAGGCACACTGGGTCTAATGTACTTTTTTTCAATAAGGTCCTTCAACTGCGATTTTAATTCGTTTAACTCCAGTATATTCATTATGTATGGAGCTTTTCAATTGGGTACTGCTCCCGGTATCAACTCTATAGTAAAATCTAAATCTCTTTTAGGTGGTAATCCTAGAATCTCCTCAGGAAATACATCTTTAAAATCCATTAGGACAGGTATGTCTTCTAAAATTAGTTTGTTCTCTTTGTCCATAAACTCATCACTTATCACGTTTACTGCAAACATTTGGCATCCTTTCCTAACTACCCTCTTAACTTGCATGGCTGAAATCTGTCTAAGGGTTACTTTCCTTGGAACTCCTTTTATTTCTATAGTTTTCCCTTCGTCATTTATACATGCAAAACTCTTTCCATAACAATCCAGGATAACATGATGGGATTCTAACCAGTCCATCCCAACTATAATATCATACGAACCTAAAGGTAGAATGTTCAACTTGATCTATGTTTGCAAATGATTCATGGATAAAACACAGTTTTCTACAAAATCTGAAACTTTTCTCTTTGTTCCGGTTGATAGTCTAACTAGCCAAGATTTACTAAACTTTTCAATTTTCAATTTAAGACTTTCCACAATGTCTGGTGAAATATAACTTAAGCTAGCACCAGGGTCAATTAAAACAATAACAGGATGATTTTGTATCGTACCTTCAATCTCTACCATAGATATTTGATGATCTTCTTGCCTGTTATCGAGTGCTGCATTAATTCTCAGCATCTCCCTTGCCACGTCTCCAACAGTAGGTTCAGTCTGAATAGAGTTGATGTTGTTTGCCTTCCACTTCCTTAAGGGACATTCTGATGCGTAATGGGGGCCTTGACATTCAAAGCATTTGATATGTGGTTTTGGCTCACTGGTTTTGGCTCACTGGTCTTGGCAGTATTAGGTGCATTTCTGGGTGCTGTAGAATTCTGCTGTGAATTATTTCTGGAGTTGCTCCCTTGATAATTCCGGTTCTGAGAATTTTTCCTTTGAAATCCGGAATTTCCACTGAATCTGAAATTTTTCTTTTTCTGTTCAAAATTGTTGGGCTTACAATTTTTCCAGTTTGACATTCCTTCTCTTTTCCGATTGGTGTCATAACAGAAAACTACCTTTCTCATAGCCTCCTCCAATGTTTTAGGACAGTCGTACTCAATCCTGTCTTTAATGCCGAAAGGTAAACAACTTAAGTACCTTTGAATTTTTGGTTTCTCTTCTATGAGGTATGGTACATATCTCAGTAAGTTCAGAAACTTACTGTTCATTTCCTTCATATTCATACCTCCCAACTTCAAATCGTAGAACTCTTTAGATTTTTCTTCGTAGTACTGCTCAGATAGATACTTCTTTTTGAAATATCGCTTGAAAGCACTCCAGCTTACATATTTATCTTTGATGCCCTTTACCCTTTTGATGTCCTGCCACCAGATATCCGCTTTTCCAGTCAAGTTAGATATAGCCATCTTTGCCTTTAAGAACTCTGAATAGTTGTAGATCTAGACGTATTTCTTCATCCCTGACAGCCAAGCTTCAGCTGTCTCACCTTTTCCAATTTCTCCATTGAAAGTTGGAGGTCTTATCTTCTTGAATTCTCCAGAAATCTGCTCATATTCCTTATGATTTTTCCTTCTTAGTTTGGAGTCTCCTTCACTGTTGTCACTAGTATAGTTATGCTTCCTTTTGCGTACTTCAATAGCATCTCCTGATGAGGTTCAGCTATCTTTTACCTCCCTGATTTTTATGTTCTAATTTTTATCACTGTGAGGCATATCTTCAACTTTGGAAATATCTTCATTGTTTCTCTCTTGTTCCTCTGTTTGGCTGTGTTCAAACAGCACTTGATTTAATTGTTCTTGTGCTTGCAGAATCCTTTCATTATCTTGTTTCACAGACCTGATTTCTGCTTTTAATTCTTGAAAGGCACATAACAGTTCCGTCGAAATGTTATTTAATTCCCCGTGACCTTCCTCTACATAGTGCTGTCCCGAACTGTGACTGTTTAGCTGAAATCTGTCGCTTAAAAGTTCAGCTGAGTTCTCCATAGTAACTGAAAATAATTTCTGTGTAACATAATAATTCAATTTTTAAGTTAGCACAATTTTTTGTTGTATAAAAATTTTCTGCTGCGTGTTTTGGGCCTCATTCAGGCCTAGAGTTCGAATCTGTGCTCTGATACCACATGTAACATCCCCTATTTTCATAAAAAATTAAAATTTTTTATAATAGAAATAATAGCTTATTTTACGATAATTTATAATTGCAGAAGATAATAATTGTTGAATGTAACAACATTAACTAACAGCTGTTTGTACTAGACACAAATAAAATTCTGTTATAATCAAAGCAACAGTGACAACTTAATTACATCCATAACAACTATTATTATGATAGTTAAATGAACTAATGAATCAGAATTATGATGTGACACTTTTCTTCTGCAAAGATAAGCATGATTAAAGTAAAAATGAAATGACAGGTTAGAAATGTGATATGATACTTTTTCCTTTGAGGTGATACTGACAGTTTGACTTTGCTACTTAAGGGTGTCCTACGAGGTACCCTGGAGCTTACTTAGCTGCAATGCTAAAGCTTATTAAATGTCCTATGTGCAGACGACATGTAAGAATGAAGTACGTGTAATTCAATTTCAGCGTCATAAATAAATAGAATATTATAAATTTTGTTGCGACCCTTTAGAAGTGAGCAGGTATGGGTTTAAATACTACACTTACCATTTTGAAGCTATTGTATAACAACTATATAATGTTTAAAATAATGTCATCTATATACGTCAATGTGCTGATGGTTTTTTTTAATGTACTAGCTAGTTATAATGTCGTCATTATCTTTCCATTATCGATGTAATACATGTACCGCAAGTCGTTAAAAGTTTACATGCGAGAGTATGGTGTGAACTCATAGCATCGATTAGTTTTCAAGCTAATTATAAAAATCATTGTAACTGTTTGAATGACTACTATACTAACTATTTATTTTTATAGTTTCGATAACAGAGTTTGTAAAATCACAACCAAAGAATGCAAGGGTCACAATATAGTGTGCTAAGTAAGGACTATCTCCTTCGTAACCCTAGTGATACTTATAACCTTGTTAAAAGGATTATATTTAAGTTCTAGCTCTTATTATTTAAGTCCATAATTAAATATCTTGGGACTATATACACTTTGATATATTGTTCTATACAATATTATAAACCTAGTGTTACGACAAAAAACTTGGGGTGATGAAAAATATGTATAGACTTTGAAAAGTCTTCCTATGCCATTCCATGACTCTAGGATACGATTCAGCTTGGAACTATCTAACAATTGGTTGATAAAATTACTATGATGGTCGTCGTGGTAGTAACTTAGAGTCCATACAAACTTTAGAAATTTGACTTAATACCATATATAATGTTACAATGTCATATATTATGGTTGAATTATAACGTTGGAAATATAACACTGACATGCAATAACTATTGGCAGGTTGACAGTACTGGCTCATTAATGTGATACGATCGTCGAGCTGTAATGGAGATTACCCTTCGAGTCTGCATTAAAAGCTTTGATATGAAAGTTGGGTGACAAGGTTCGTTGTCAAACCACGTATGGTAATATCATTTTAATGGTAAACGTCGAGACCACCGTGTCATTCTTTTGAGTTAGCCTCCCTCCGAGTTGGACGTTAAAAACGATCCAGCGTGATCCACTGTGGCATTCCCATAAGTGTGAAGTGATAGTGTATTGAATGCATGAGTTTCTCGACCCAATGCAAAGTGTGTTGGCATAAGCCTGATCGTTGATCAACATCGATATGGATCGTCGGATCAAACCCTAGCAAATGGATTGAAGTTTGGTTTAAGAGTTTGGTGAATGAGGGTTATTGTCTCCATTGTTTTCGGTCTGTGGCCGACAGGATGCCAAATTTTTAGTCTCGACTTGTAAGAGGTTCGACCTCGAGACCTTTGGCTTGAGAGGGTTACAGTTGCTCTTCTTTCTACAATAGCATCGTTTGATAGACTGTAAATTTAGTTTGTATTGTTGATGGTTGGTAGTTCTGGAATTCGTCATTATAGATTGAGTCCACATTTTTTCCTGGTGTAAAAGGACCCAGGGTTTTCGTCTCGTCTTTAGTGTGGAATCATCCTGTAGCTGGTTAAGTGGAATGCTTTGGTACTTACAACAAATGTAAGTTCTTCTGTAACGAATAATAATTCATTCGAAGTGTTTTCATATTTTTGTTTTCGAAAATGTATTAGTCATCTAAATTTTAACTTTCGTCCTCATGTCAGTTGCATGTTATGCAATGGAGGAATGGGCAAAGGTACTGCAGGGTTGGAGAGCTTCCAACCGATAAGCCCTGGGCCTCTCCAAACCCTCGTAGGTTCTCTTGACTGTGGTGAAATGGTTTCATGATGGGAATTGGTTGAAGCCGTGACTCGTTAATGTTTAATGTTTGATAACTTTGAGGCACCGTTGAGAAACAATGACAACTGTTCTCGATTGTAACTTTTGTTTATTTAAATTGTACTTGATTTCTATACTTTGTCGTCGACTGGAGTTGAAGTTCGTCGATGCTAAATTTTTTGGACTCTTTTCAATGTTGAAAAACTTGGGAAAACCCTATTTGATTTTGTTTGTAAAATGTTGTAATTTATCGTTCTGAGAAACACGACTTCGTTGGTTAAGTTATGAAAGAAGAACAGAGCCGAGGGCTCGTTTTTTGTCTAAATTATTTTTCCCTCTTGGCAATAAAAGAATGCATGCTGTTTATTATGTGTATTCGTCGATGTTAATCGACTCAATGCTGTAGTTTATTGGTGTGGCTTTCAAACTAGACTAGGGTTTAAAGACTTCGTCGATGATGATAACTATGTAGATTAAAATGACGAAACGCTTTTCAAAAATTGTTTGCAAAGGAAACAATTAGGGTCATACCCTAATTTGTGTTTGTTTGAAAATAAAATAAAAGTTTTGAAAAGAAAAATCTAAATTGGATTTATGGTATCGACTAGGGTTCGATTCAATGTAGAATGTAATGTCTTTTTGTTGTAGCAATCGTCTAAATTAGCAAATATATTGTTGTAGATTGTCATCGTGTTTCGTTGTGTTTCTAAACTAGGGTTTGTGAACCTATTTAGTTATAAGTTATGTAAAGTATGGTTTTGAAGATGAACTTTCAAGTAACTTAGGTTTGATCCTAAGTCTGTGAGTAATGAGTTTGCACAATGAAACAAAAGTGGAAAATGATACGTATAGTTTCGATTATTTACTGAATACAATAGCTGTTAGAAATAGGATATTTATATGATCTCCATGATCTTTTTGAACTAGATAAATTTATATATAAAAAAAATGATAGAATAAGAAATGGAAACAGTGTGTGTATATGTATAATGTGAAAATTGGGAAATATAGAATGACTCTGTAATTCTTATGTTTGCGACATATTAATAATGATGAAAATACTGTTTTAATTTGAAGTATGGTATAATCATGTTTTGTCGATTTTCATTTGAATACTACACAAACTAAAAGAATGAGAAAACTATATTATATATATACAGAGAGGAGAACAATACTTATATTATATAAAAAAATGTTGTAGTTTAGGACCATTTTATACAGTAAATTTTACTACTGGAAAATATAGGGCAGATTAGTAAAACATAATTCGATCACTATTCTATCTATTCGAATCAATGGCATTTACCTATCCTCTAATCAAATTTTAATTTGTGTATCTCTACTAGAGTACGATGCTTCAAAACAGCATGTGGAAAATTAGAGATATTGGTTTATCAATTCAACTTCAATAATTAAACTTTAACATTCAGACTTAAAACAATTCTAGGATTAGATTCTTTTTCGAAAACAAATAAACAGAAATTACTAGTTAATCAGAACAAAATTATTTACTGAGAACAAGTTAGAAAATCTGTAGAACCTGAGAAAATCTGTAGGGCAACAAACAGCCCAAGAAGACTGTTCCACCCAACCAACTCCTGAAAATAGTCAAGCACTGTCTTAGGACCCCCGATCCTGTTCACTGAACCACCAGGAGGAAGAAACTCAAGAATGAGCACTTCTTCTTGCTGTAGCAATAACTTCAGAATCCTTAATAGTTAGCAGTCCAATAGATCTGCCCCAGCATCTCTGGTTCTTATCAGCAATTATGCAGGCTTAATATTACAGTTACCACTAATCTCCCTATTCAAATCTCTCTTGTGATCACCTGATTCACAAGAGGAAAATATTCTGTAGAAATATTGATTAAGAGCTGCCTGCTCAATTCGAATTTTCCTTTATAGGTTGTCTAGGCCTTTTCAGATGTTACTAGGTCATTAAATGAGTTTCCTACTCACTCCCTCCACCTGGGGGATAATGCCCTATTTTAAGAGTAGTTGTCCCATAACCAACAGCTAGTGGGGTGATGCAACTGCTGCCATCTGTCCCATACTTTCCAACAGCTTCCATTCCTCCTAGTGGGTCAGTGAGCACTCATTCAACAGTCCTCTTGTGTGTTTGTCTCCTAATTAATTTATTTAAATAATAATATTCAGTAATTACATTCATCCATGATCAAAACTAATCATAATTACAAAACTTTGTAATTTAAATTAACATAAAGTATTTTGCAAATAAAATAATAATTCTCAGAAATTTTGGTAGGTGACATTGGCCTTGAGCTTCGCACTAGGAATTCACATTAGCATATTTACATCATTTACATTTTTAATTCAATGGGGTCGAAATCGGGACATTACAATCCCCTCCCCCTTGGAATAACACCGTCCTTGGTGTTCCAATACTTAGGAATACATACACACTTTACATATGTCCAAAAATTTACAAATGTGGCAGTTCTGTCCTTCATTTCATCTTTTACTTTGACCTTCCAGGACCAAGTCCTTGGTTTCAACAGGCTCCTCCTGCTGGCTCTAACCTTTCAACTAATCCACAAGTCTGGAAACTTCATGTCTGCTACCCTCTTGATGTTCCTTTGTTGGGAAGTTGCAGCAGCAATTATTTCCTCCACATTTCCAACATTTTAGTGGCTGCTTTATCTTTTCTTGCTCAATTTCCTTTGAGTCTTCCCACTTGGAATGTTTCTTAATGGGATGATTGGATGAATGCTTTTTCATCGATCCACTTTCCTTCCCACTGCCGACTGCTCCCAGAATGCTTTTCACCTCTCTTTGCAGACAAATTGAGTCCTGCAAAACCTTGTGGTTCATCTCATTTTGTTGCTTCTGTAGCTTGAGCATCTCTCCAAGATTTCCTTGGGTCTTGGCAATTGTTTGAAGAAGACTTTCAGCCAATTCAAATAGCTTTTGGTCTGTTTCCATGGTCAATGCGCACAACTTCCTACACTTTGCTTGCTAGCACCACTGCTCTTGTAAGAACTGCAACCAATTGATTTCAATTTCTTACCTGTGAAATTCATCATTGCAATTCTTGTTAGGCCAAGCATAACATAAACATTACAAATCAGTCAATTAATTTACCAATTGACATGGAGATCCGATGCTCTATTCATGAGACTTCCACACTTTTCATGCTTTCCGAACATACACATGAACTCATTCATGTTCATCCTTTCATAGGGAATTAACTATTTCAGCATTTACAATTTATTTCAAGCAAATAAACACAACCAACATTCAGCCATAACATGCATTCCACAATTTTCTGTTTTCTAAAATGCATCATTCAAAAAGGAAAGATAAGACTAAGAGTTTCCCCCTCTTAGTCTTGTGTCAATCCAGAGCCACACCACCATTGTGGTTCCATGCTCCTTAACCTCTTTCACTTCAATGTGAATGCTTTACTTCCCTTTCTTGGCTATTACACTTAGTGTCTAAGGTCTGTCTAAGGATTTTCAACCAGGGAATCCTTCCCCATTGTTTCCTACATAACCTTTGGCTGCTAAGACCCACACAAGTCCACTAGCACCATCTTTCATTACTACTCGTACTGAGCTCTTTAGGACAGTCACATGTCTACATGCATCCTTAGGATTCCTTTATAATCCTTGCTTCCAACAATACCTACACTCAAACATTGAATCAATTCACATGTTTAGTTTATTTTCATAGCGTTTATCTCTAAACAAGAATTTCAAAAATCATAACCAAATCATATACACACATATTCATATTAAATAAGTAAGAAGCTGGAAGATAACCAAACACTTATCTGTATTGGGTAGTTCCTCTCTACTCCACAGGTTTCCTTCTCTGCCTTGCAAGCCTTGGATCACCTATGGGGTGGATGTTTGGCCAACACACATGTTGCTCCACAACATCAAGTAGTTATTGCCCAACCAGTTCACCGATTGGATTTACCAAGCATTGGTGGTGCCAAACCAGTCCCGTACCTAGTTTTCCCTACCCATTTCCAAGCCAGCACATCTATCTAGGTCATCAACCAATGGAAGGCAACTGCACCACGACCATTTCTAGGTCAGGGCTCTCTACAGAGCCATAGGCATCTTAGGGTTTCCAGTCTGTATCGGTATCCCACCTTAATACTAACCCAATAGATATTTTATGCCCTCATCAATATCACCACACCTTTACACACCAAATCCCTTCACACACACATCAATTCTTCATCCACACAAGGATAGCACTCCTTCTCCAATGCAAACCAGTGGTTCCCTCTAGGAACTCTATAGGTGACTTTCTTGACTACAGGCTAGCATGGCCCCATAATACCCACTCACACTACACAAGGATGATACCCCTTTTCTAACACACAGCTCCTCGGACCTATCCATCCCTTCTAGTGTTCTTTAGTGTGAGCGTAGAAAGGCTACCACTGCCCATACAGTTCTCCCGAGTACCCTTTCTTCACTTTTCCTCTTAATGTGCAGCACCAAATCGCATATGTGTAAGATGACAACATAAGAAGGATAAGCATATCATCAGTATTGCTGCTCTAAAATTGTAACCATATTTCATAAAATTCACTATCAAGTATTGAAACACCAGGAATGCGTCCATTCCCTTAGGGTGTAGTCAATATTGAAAACCCTATCATAACCCAGCACCAGAAAGGTGTGCACCCCTTCCCGATGTGAGCTATGTAGTTCCTAAGCATACTCAAGTAGTCTTAAATAATATAAATAAAATAAAACATGCTATGCATATTATCCCTAATAATTAGACATGCATGTTCTTAGCTAGGGTTACATCATACTTATCCATTTTCAGATGTATTCTCTCTTCATTTGTGAAGAATGGGGGATCCCTTCTCTGATTCAACAGTCCTTCGATTTTCCACCCCAATATTTTCACATTCCATAACCCACAAATGCCTTCTTGGCATAATTTTACCATCTCACTCACATGGTTTTCCAACACGCAATGACGTTTCACCCGAAACCCATTTCCAAAGCATGGGAACCTTCCCATGGAGTTTGGCTTCTGCAGGCCATCACACATGGTCATCCTGCAAGGTGTCTTCCTGGCACACTCCTCCTCAAACAGCCAAATGGTCGCAACACTTAACAATCAAATTCACATATGTTTTTCCATAATAATTCAATGGCATTAATAATTAAATTTAAACATGAATTTACAATTCTGTCTCCTACAGAAATTGATTTGTTTAGTCATGAGGGCATCCTCATATTGTTTGGCTCTTGTAAGTGGTATCACTCCATCCATAATATGAAAATCCACATACAACATGTCCTCTTGACACAATTCTAGAGAAGCAAAACAACCATTAGTAATTATTAGCAAAATTTCAAATCTGAAACTTACAAATTTTTTCCATGCATAAGTTAAATTTCACAACCATGAGAATCCTTCTCATAACCTTTTTCTTCTGCACATGGTAGATCCCGGTCTTTACTATGGACTTATCCTCATTGGCATACTTAATACATTTCTACCTGAAATCTGAAACTTTCGAACAACGAAACACATTGTGAGTATCTATGCAAATAATCTTCTCATTGCTACAACAGTCACTGAAGTGATCTCAGAATTATAACACTCAATAATTAAAACACTTTCAGCTGTTCACATTCCAAATTGAAGCGGAGGAATCCGACTTCTAAATAAAATTCCAACGTAAATACGATAGTGGCTCCATAAATAGGTAAATTTTAAAATATATTTGATAAGATAGTTTTAAATTACAAGGAAGCTCACCTTTTATAGGCTTGAGCATGTGTAGTGAAGGGTTACACCCTTTCACTTAATAACTAATAAACTATAATTAATACATTATTTTATATTCGTTACATTGCCTTCCCCTTAAGGGAAGCTTTGTCCTCAAAGCTTATTTGACGACAATGATTAGGTCTGATTTTTTGCTTGTAATGTTATTTCTTGATCTTTAGTCTTTACGACATTTGATGAAACGAAGCGATATGAGTTACGAATTCCCCAGAAGAATTTTCCATCGTCTCTGATGTGTTCCATCCCAAATCTAATTTTATCGAAACTATTTGTTCACTTTGTGAAAGGGGTCTTCTCGTTTGTTTATTCTTTTAAGTTGATGTTCTTACTTGTTTTACAACATAACTCCTCTATGTATGTCCATTTTGACCCTGTCGTTGGTCAAAATGACGTTTATAATTTGTGTGTCGATAAGGAGTCTTGGATGTTTGTTTTTCTACTGGATTGACTCCTTTTTTAATTGTGTCGAGGATTGAATTTACTTCCTCAACTTGACTTTGTTTTCCAGGGGATCTGGCTTATTCCTCCTGGATTTGCGCTAATTTGCTCTCTAATAGATTTTTATTACTCTAAATTCTCTCGAACTTTTCATCTTGTGAGTTTCTGTCCTCTTTAAACTTCTCAATTTGATTCTCTAATTCCTGATTATGATTTTTCATATGATGGTTTTCTTCTTGTTGTTCTAGTATTTTTCCTTCTAAGTCTTCATTGGAGTTGTCTGTCTTCTTGGTACTCTTTAACTTCTTGATCTTCGTAACTAATATTTTATTATGATTTCTTAATCGATATATTTCTTCAGTGTTACTTGTTAAAGTGCTATTAACTTTCGTAATTTCCAAATTATGCACTTTTTCTGAGTTGTCCTTTTTCTGCTGGAGTTCCTCAATATGTTGCTGAAGGCGACAATTCTCTGCTTCTTGGTCTCTTACTTTTGTCTGAATTTGCGTGATTTTGTCATCTTTGTCCTTGATGATTTTATTTAGTCGTTTTATTTCTTCTTTATTCTCGACTGCATTTTTCATGATTTCTTGGTTTTGTAGATTCTCATTGGAATATTTTTTACTCATTAATTCCTTAATTTGAGTAGATAATCTCTCAATATGGATTTTTAGATAATGATTCTCTTGCTCTATTAATCTCTTAGACATATCCATGTTTTCCATGTCAAATGCTGTGTCCAATGCTACTTGTAGTCGGGACTGCAATTCTGATTTAGAATTCGCCATAATTCCTGATTTCGTCTTTGCTTCAAGTTCTTCTTTGATGATACTGGTCTCGACTTTGACAATAATTAGTCTTCGTTGATTTGACTTCTTGATAAGGGAGTCTTCCTTGATTTTGTCTTCTTCCCTTTTGAATTTTGGAAAGAATCCTCCTTGAATTTTTTTATTTTTTTAATAACAATGTTCAATATGATTCTTCTTGTAAAAATTATTTATGTTGTTGCTCTTCTAATTTAAATTCCCTTTATTTTTTGTAAAATGGTGTAGAATGGGTGGTTGGGTGGAATGATTGTTACCTTCTCCACCCAAGTTTGAATCTCACTTTTGGTTTGTTGTTAGGGAATAAAACCAAACCCACTTCTCACAAAACCATGTGCACTTTCATAAAACCATGTGTGGTTTTACTTCTTCTTTCGTTTTTCTTGTTTTTTTTCTCTAAAATTCCCACAGGAAATCTGAATCCCACATATTGGTAAATAATAATAAATATTGAAAATGATAAGATGATTTAGAAGGATTAATGTCGGGTATTTTATACCCTAAGTGGGAAGGTAGGTGACTTACCCTAATTAACCTATTTAGTATTTAAATGTTAATATTTATAACATTTATATTTGTTACATTGCCTTCCCCTTAAGGGGAGATTTGTCTTCAAAGCTGTATTGACAACAACGTCGGAATTCCCTTGAACTGTTGTCTCGTGATCCTTTACTTTTTGTAATTACGACACTTGATGAAATGAGACGATACGAATTACGGATTCCCAAGGAGAATTGTCACATCATAGCTGTTGTGGTCCATCCCAAATCTATTTTTATCGGAGCTCTAAGATCATTTTGTGGGACAGGTCGTTTCAAATGTTGCTTAGTATGTCGATATTTTTGCTTGTTAATATAATTCTTCTGTGAGTGCTCGTTTTGACCTTGTCGTTGGTCAAAATGACGATTATAATTGGAGTGTCTATAAGGCGTATGTGTTGCTTGTTTTTCTTTCTTTTGAACTGTGGCGAGGACTACCTTCACTTCCTCGATTTGATTTTTGGATGCATCTTCCTAGATTTGCGCTTCTTGGTTCTCCAGTAGATTGTTGTGATTCTGAATCTTTTCGATTCTTTCATCTTGTGATTTTTTGTCAATTTCTAACTTGTGCACTTTTTTTGAGTCCTCATCTTTCTGCTGAAGTTCCTCAATATGTTGTTGAAGGCAATGAAATATACATATATCTATATATGCATCATTATCATAATAAAATTGCAAGACTTAGTCACGTTATCCCTGCAATAAAACTCCAATATTCATTGCTTCACAACCATATTATTTTTATGCAACTCTGTCCTTTCAACAGAGCACTCTGGTAGACCATCAAACATGACTACCTTCTTCATGCAATCCTTCTCCTGCATTCATAGCAGCTCATGAAATGATCCCAGAATTATCATTATTTCATATTTTCATCTATTATCTAGTTGTAATGAAACATACATAACACAACCATGCATTCACACAATGCATCTCAACATGTGCACCCACACACATGCATGCACACTTACAACATTCACAAAATATTTTAATGTGCATTCACTGAATGCATAACCACAAGATTTACAAAATCCTTTAATGCATATCTACTCAATGCCACCTTGCATTGATTCATGAATACTATATTGTCATGTCATGCATTCCACCATAATGTTTTGGAAGAGTATGGCTATTGCCTCAACACATCATCAAACCACGTCATGGCCTTAACCAATATTATCTCATATGGCATGCACTACCACAACAGGACTATAAGTCCTCACTTGCTTTGGTTATTTAAACTCATAACCAACATACACAAATGGCATGATATAATTTCATATGAATTCATTGAGGTTTCTAAGAAACTATAGGGTGTAAGGACCCTTACCTTCACTTACCCACACCTCACCATACTTGGTAGGCTGACATTCACATTCAGGTACTCAATACCACATGCAAATCAAATCAACATAGTTGAAGGGATCTTACCAAATCCTCTTTCAACATTCACGCAATTAGGAACAAATAACCATTACTTGTACGCCTGTCATTAACATTGCTTGATGTTACCTAATTAGTTGGCCTCTTACCAAGGCTACACAGTCCTTTTTCCAACCTTTTGATCATGAATCATTACTCCAGCCTTCTCTTTCAAGGTTTGTTGGTCACATGCTATGACTTCTTTGCATTTTCAGTCATGCTTCTATGGTCTAATTTCCTACAGCCATTATCAACAATATTAATTGTCATCAACCATAGGAAATACCATTAATGAGCTACTGGATGTGTAACTTTACTACCTTTTCCCATATGCAACACCATGCCCACTAATTCATATGCATTTAATCTACCGACTCTCTTGCATTTCCAGCATCCCCATGCCATAATTTATATGCATGACAACTTCAGAATTACAAACACAATAGCAAGAGGGTAATGGAGGGATTCTTCCTTCCAATTCCCCATCATAACAAGGAAATCCTCTTCCACATCATAGCTGATCCAATTTCCTGGTCTCTTAACAAGCACACAAGGAATCATTAGCTATGATCTTCTCACCAGGCAACAATTCAATGCATATACTCATGTACAAAATTCCCACTTGTTATTTTCCAAGCATACAACTGTTATTCTATAAACATAAATTAGCTTAAGTCGAGAAATTTCCCTCTTATCAACATTGCCTTACTACTCCAATTGCTTTCAGAAATTATGGTCAAGTCCAACTTGAGCTTTCTTGGACTCCCCTCCACTGATGGGCACTGATTCACACATGGGATGTCTCATTGCATTCTCAAAAATACACAAAATAATTTCCATGCATTATGGAGACAATCCATATTGCCAATTTATGTCTGCCACAAAACTTTCTCACACTCAATGGCATATGAGCGGGACAACGGGGGTCAAGGGGGCTTTCCCCCTTGTGGCTTCCCTGTTAGGCATAAGCGGTTTCAGGGTCCCCGAAGAGCGGTTCCCTAAAACTGCTTTTGCATGCCTGAACGCATGAGAGAGCGACACGTGAATAGGGTGGTTTTCTTTCAGGGCTGGGAAAATGAATTAAACTTCTTGCACTTTCATGGATCTGAACCAATCTCAGCCGTTGATTAAATCTGCACGATCCTCCCAGAGTAACATGCTCACCGCGGGTCCCATTGGCCCTGTCATCTCCCCTCATCCGGTCTGGACCCAACATAACATTATTGCATGTTGGCTGAAAGCTGTTTCAGGGCTCGAGGAGAGCGGTTTCTTGAACCCACTTTTACGAGCCTGAAGGCACGAGAGAGCAACATGTCATCGAGCGGTTTACCGCTTCAGGTTCGTGTAGCTATGTTTAACCTTCATGCATGTTCCATGCCCTGAGACATTGTGAGTCATTGATCTAATCTGCACGTTCTCTGACAACTTACATGACTAACGAGGGTCCCATCCCTTCTGACATTCTTCCTGTCACATCTCCCCACCTCACATTAGTTCCCCGTTGAACCCAAAAGGTGGTTTCAGGCTCCGAGAAAAGTAGTTTCCCAAGACCGCTTTTACGTTCCTGAACGCACTAGAGGATGACACGTGGATGGGGCGGTTTTCAATCAGGGCCATGAAAACAAATTAAATTTCGTGCACCTTTGCAGGCCTAAACCATCTTGGTCGTCGATCTTCCTTTCTACTCAACGACCAGATATTCTCTATCTTCACACTCCATCCCTTATGGTTACCTGTGCATATAGATATGATGTGGTTGGTCCACATCGCACACTCTTCCCACGCAGCACCTCCACGTCACCCTGCCAGATGGCACTGGTGGTGACCAACTAAATTTTCCCAATTTTCAAAATTTTGGATGTAACAAGGTTTTGGTTGGGAAATTAAGGGGAAAGTTTCGGAAATGATTTCAACTTACTCCAAACCCTCAACTGCCATTCTACAGAAATGACTTTCCTACATAACCAATTCTGATTTTTTCCTGTAAATCATGATTTATGGCCCATACAGCTCCAACTTTGCAACCAAAAGCTCTGATACCACTCAGTAATGTTCCCTTCACCCAATCCGACCATTGGGAGGGGACGTTGGCCAAATATGGGCTTTCAAATTTCGCCCCAGATCCATAATACGTTTTTCAGCAATGCAATGTGTGCAGAAATGTAAATAAAGATGCACAACGGAAATCAAATCTATCTAGACACACATCTAATATGCAATTACAAGCATAAACATTACAGGCATCACATAAAACATTTCCAGATTTAAATACATAAAAATACTTATATTCTTTATCCAATGCATATCCATGCAACTTGCTGTGTAAGAGCACTTTTCCACCCAACCATAGAACTTGTCCAACCTGTACTATTTCATCTCCCATGTAACATACCCACATCTTCAACATTAATGTTTTAGTGAAATATAAGAAAATAAATAAATATCTCACCATTTGTAAAAACACCCAATATAATGAATTTAGTGAATCTTGAAAGAAATTTTTCTTTAACACATAAGTTATTTTCATAGAACTTTATGAGATAAACTATCTACTTTTTCGAACCCATTAATACAAAACAAGTCCTCGCATACTAGTCAAAATCTTGCAAAGATATAATAAGAGTCATTAAAAACAGTCCTCCATCATTCATCATCACAAATTCAATTAGTAACCATAAAGGAAATATAACATGCATAAACATTTACTTTTTCTTATTTATGCAGAGGTATTTAGTTAACAAATACAACAAAAACCTCTTGCCATATAGCATCTCATTTATCTTACTTGGGACACATACATATAAAGGAACATTTCATCTATACAGCAGGTTTAATAATAGTGAACTACTTACCAAACTGAGATATAATAACTTTGCATGCTTAAGGGAATTTAAAGTTGGATTCACCTAGTTTTACACAACAACAAATCAATAACCACCACATGAAGCAACAACCAATCAATAATCACCACATGAAAAGACTGGAGATTAAATGGTTCACCCAAAACCTCTAGGCTACATCCACAAAGAAAGTGACATCTTGCATTATTTGTCCACAATATATATAAGGTTACATTCAACATAAATAATGCGTTATTTCAACCAATTCCTCGACGCTTCTCTCCTAGAGCTCAACTTCAGAGATCTATTTCTATAGTATCATGCAAATATGACCGATGGCATTCATGCTAATTCATTTACAGATGTCAACTGAGGAATCCTTCCTAAAGCAGAGATGATGCAAACCTAATCCTCTCTATACCAATATAAAACAGAGAAAACCATGAAGACTAGCATTCTGCTACTATTCCTCTCCACTGCATTATAGCTCATGCCAGCGTTTTTCCCTTAGCAATTATATTGTAATATAATTACACTATGTCCCATAATATATATACATATTAGCTGGAACAGTTGATGTTCTTACCAAAACCTAAAGGGTTCATACTATCATCCGAATTCGATGGGCAGAGTTCCTATTACACATAATTAAGGAGATTCGAATCTATCCAATTCTAGATCTGAATTTAATAATAGAATTTCAATCACAACACGCAGGGTTCTCACCCTCATTATATCGATAGGCAGAGTTTCAGTTTCAGTATATATAGAATATATATATATATATATATATATATATAGCACAAAAAACTTAACATCTAGGATCTAGATGGGCATTCTCTTATCCCATTTCACAAGTCAGAAACTATATGCAGAGACGCTGAGTTATCTAACTTCGCCTAGCTATATATAAACAAAATGAATCTTATAACAATAGTTCACCGTATCAATGTAACTTATAGTCAAAAGGGACTCAACACAGGCGTTGGGGATTTAATAGTAATTTGATACACCTAAACAAAGACTAATTGCATCTATTGGATGCAATGATAACCCTATCATCTACTGGGTATAAAAGGCTCAGTAAATCCAACATTTAATTAGTCTAAACTGAGATCGATTGCATCTACTAGATGCAACGTTTAACTGTGCTATCTACAGGGTACGGAGACACAACAAACCAATATTTATAATACACCTAAGTAGAGATCGATTGCATCTATTGGATGCAACGATAACCCTATCATCTACCAGGTATAAAAGACTTAGCAATCCAACATTTGAATTAAACCTAAGTAGAGACTGATTGCATCTATTGGATGCAGCGATTAACTCTACTATCTACAGGGTATAGAGACACAGCAAACCAATATTTAAAATACACCTAAGTAGAGATCGATTGCATCTATTGGATGCAGCGATAGCCCTGTCATCTACCAGGTATAAAATACTCAGCAATCCAACATTTAAATTACACCTAAGTAGAGATCGATCTCTTTCAAGTGAGAGTAAAAAAAACGCCCAAGTCAGAAAGACAAATAATCAGATAGGGATTAATAGTAGAGATCCAATCTATGATCAAGTGCGATTTTCAAGTTAAAAGCAAATAGAGAAAATACCTGCAGCTATCAAAACCGACCTTCCTAATCTTGGGTTGATCTCTTGAATAGATCCACGTCCTCATACACCAAGCATCGAACCTATATAACCACATACCTCAAGCAACAACGAGTCTCATCTTTCCCAAGAGGCACAGTCTCGATTTCCTCTTTTCCCTCGACTTCTTCCACACCTTCTCGTAGAGATTTCTTCCTTCTCACTGAGCTCCCTCCTTTTTGTATTGGAGAAAACTCACTATGGCTTGGGAATACCACAACAAACAGATGACTACCATAAATCTACTCAATCCTCAAAACAATGCTATATAAACGACAATGTTAAAATAATGAAGAAATGCAACCAACCTCGATCCAAACATTTGATGTAGATCCCCGTTGGAGCTTTCAATCCACGCAAATCCATGCACTTGTAATCTGCAAATTAGTCTTGACAACCAATATCTAACAAGTACATATAATATATAAATGACATTAACATTATCAATAACAATGGTCCATAATTTCATAAGCAAATGCAACCCAATGTGTAATAAAAGACATTTACAACATGATGGACGAGAATATGAGTATTTCCATTAATCAATAAGAATAAGTACAAAGTGATACGACCTCTTGCCAGAAACCAATCTGAAACAAGATCTGGATCAATCCACTTGTGCCTCCACCACTTCAATCCTCCATGAAAGGAAAACTCAAACTATGAAAGGAGTTTGGAAGGTGAACATAAAGGGTTCACAACTACAAGGATCAATGAGTGCAGACTCAAGATAGGGAAAAAATCCACTAGAGTTCTCTTGCTATTCTCTTCTTCCTCCCATCCATAAGCCATATGTGCTCAATATATAGTCCTCTCAAACGTAGGTGAAAGGACACATTGAGGGGTTACTTGGGCAGATGGAGGGTCAAAGGCCACCCAATAACCACTTTGTGGGAGTAAAAAGTAATTAAATAGTGGTTTTTACCATTTTACTTGATACCTGCGGGCTATAGTGATGCAACTCGCGGGTGCGCCTACTATAAGGATGCAACATGCAGGTAGGCATAAAAATAGGGCTAGTGTCTGAAGGATATGAGTGTATCTGAGTCACTCAAATGGATCCTATAGGCCAAAGAATGTTGATACTCACAGGGGTGGAAGATTCTGGTGTAACACTTTTCCTTTCCATTTCTTTTCTCCTTTCGCCATAGCTGGGCAGAGACCAATGCAGGATTTCTAAATCCCTTGCGCCATGGCTGGGAAAAAACCAATGGAGGACTTCCTTTTACCATAACTGGGCAGATACCAAAGCATGGTCGTAGAACTCTTTACTCTCCTCGATGAGATGCTCAGAGATCGAAAAAAAAACCTATTTAGACCATCAGAAAACCTCTACATCAAGGAGGTATTGGCGCCACATTCCACCCTAGTTGACAGATGGCAGTCGAAGTCCTTAAACTGTGTTTCCCCCTCGAGGAGTCCGCCTATCTTAGAAGTATCAATGCCATTTGTAAATGATGCTCCTCGGAGCTAGGGTGGTATTTTCCAAATGGAAAGGTAGGTAAAAAGAGAAAAGAAAAGACAGTTTTCCCAATGTGTTAATATGGAGGAGGGTCCGCCAGAAAAATGGAAAATCTAAATGGCTAGATAGACTCGATCTCTAAGTAGGTACATATATGTATATATACACTCCTAAAATTCATATATAATAAAGGACTTAGCTTCCACCCTTTTAAAATATAAATTCAATTACTTTAACTTCCTTCCTTTGAATATATATATATATATATATATATATATATTTAATGACTTTCACTACCCCATTTCTAATATATATATATTTATATATTAATATATTCGAAGATTTAGTTTCCACACTTTAATATTCATGACTTTCACTACCCCATTTCTAATATATATATATATATATATATATTTGAAGATTTAGTTTCCACACTTCAATATTCATAAAATAAATGAATATGTAATAGTTATATTCCTTTGCCTTCCTCATATGAACCTAGGTACGTATATAATTTAGCTTGTTAAATAAATTATGGGTTTATTTTGCACACATATCATGACATAAACATACATACATGTTATATACTTATGTACGTATTTTCCTATTACGTCATAGTGGTAATGGCAATAATACTTATAAGTTCCTCCTAAGTGGGTATTTAAAACCTTTCTAAAAGTTTTAGCTGATGATACTAAATGTTTAGTTTTCCCTTTTTACTTTAAGTTTCTCTAACTTACAATGTCACCCGTCACAGTTAGATTCTCGTGGCTTTTAGCCACCAGCTTTTCCCCTGTGGTTTCTAGTTGCTCATCGTATTAGTCGTGTCTGTCTTTAGTCTCTTGCATTTACAATTTACAACTTAGAAATTTAAACCACATAAGTTACAAGGTTCACCGGTGGGGCCTTGGCCTTGAGCTCCTCACCAATCATCCAATAAAATATTTATTTACATTACAGAGTTAATAGTGCATAAAAGAGGGATGTTACATCCCAAGTTCACCCCCAAGCTGGGCTATGAGTCCACCAAGGCAAAGGAAATACCTATGTTCTTCTATCTCTCAGCCCACAACCCATTCTACTCTCTCTGCTTAGCCAATTGCTCATACACAGCCCTACAAGGGCCTCACTTAGCCTCAATATGTGTCTTCTCAAGCACCTAGGAGCAGCAGAACTCAAGGGTAAGGGTTCCTAGCTTGCCCAACCTCTCTGCTCACCTATAGCCAACAAAACCACTTCCCAAACTGCAACATGGTATCCAAATTCAAATTTTTGGGTTCAAAACAACAAGGTAATTTCTTGGACAACAATGGAGAGCTCTACAACCCCTAAACCTACATGAAAGAATGAGACAAAATGAGGGTTTACTCCAAAGTATATGAGAAAATGGTGACAAGACAACTGACATAATTTTTGGCACTAAGAAAGAACTCCTGGCAGCAGCAGACTGACTTCTGTCATGACAAAATTGTCACAAAAGTGCAGGCAGTCCCATGCTACAATAACTACATGACATGACTTTTCCCACCAACCACACACATGCACAAATGATTGGAAAATGGTCAAAAAAGGAGATAATTGGCTTATTCTCAACACATGACAGAATTTTGGTGTGAGTTCTAAGGTTGAAACTTGGAAATATAAGATTTGGTTTCCCATAGGCCCCCTTCCTCTTCTCCTCTGCTGGAATCATAGCCCCTTTGGTGCTCCTTTTGTTTTTAACAGAAACAGAGGAAAGAGTGTATTTATAAAGCTATGTACAGCTATTCATTACATGCATATGAAAGAGTTTTTTGCAGAAGAAGAAATTTCTAGAAAGACTATAATTTCTATCAACATGTCTTTAAAAGCTCTGAGCCTTATCTTTCTAGAGCTGTTCAAAATGGTACTGGGATAAACCCTGATAAACTGACTGTTTAGGAGAATGCATAAATACATTGGCAAAATAGATAGAAAAATTGAAACCTAGGCTAGAAAAGGAATTAGCCATAATTCTTGAACTGGGTTGAAGCTGCGTCCACCATTTCCTGGTTTATCTCTTGATTGACCGTGTGGTTTTCCTGCACATAACTTCCCTGCGTTTTCCCTATCAACACTGCCATATCTTCCTGAAGCATATCAACCTTTCCCATTAGCTCGAACAAATTTTTCTCCAAATCATCAATCCTCGAATCCTGGCATGAAAGCTAAGAGACTGTGTGATTCAGGTCCGCGGCCATCTCCTCGTTTTGCTTCACACTGGTGCAGACGACATCATACGTACTGCGAACTGAGAGTTTTATATCCACCACGGTGCGGCTCAGGGAAGCTATAGCCGCCATTACACTTTTCATCGTGCCAAGACTAAACAGCAGTGGAGGTCTGGGGGATGGAGGGGAGTCCAATTCGCACAGAGAGAGCCGACTTAGAGCAGAGTAGGAGAAATGAGGGGGACGAGCCATCACGGGGTAAGAAGAGAATGGAGCGGAGGGAGGAGTTAATATCGGCTAGTGGGAGATGAAAACACGGCAGGAGGCCATGTGACAGGTGCATGGAGGGCCTGGATGGCGTGTGGCAGATGCAACGGGGGTCGGGAGGGAGTGAATGGAACCTAACTTTGAACGAGGGATGGGGGGAACCCTCGGGGGTCCAAAGAACCCATGCTTTAAGCATGTAAAAAAAATTTTAGCCCTTGACATTATCTTAGGGGATGAAGTGAAATCCCTTGGCACCATTATGATCCTGCATGTGCCTAGGTTCTAATAAGGTTCCTTTGTTAGCCTCTAAGTCAGCAAGCCGGTTATTCTCTCGAAGGATGTGAAAAAAAGAGACTTTTGGGAGGAGAACATTGGATTTTATTCGTTGCATATATCTGTAAGCTTTTGAACCTTGAGGGGCAGAGCCCTTTCTCATGATTTGAATAACATGTCTAGAGTCTCCATAAATTCTGAGATTGTCAATTCTGAAGGAGGAGGCCAAATCTAATGAGAAAATAAGGGCTTTCCATTCTGCCTCATTATTTGTCTTGCTTCCTAGGCCCCAAGAGAATGCTGCGACTTTATTTCCTCCGGGATCAAAGAGTATCCCACCCGCACCTGCTGCCCCGGGCCCCTTTGGTGCTCCTTACACAGCCATTGTTGGACCATTTTATTATGTATGCACATAATATTTACATATACTCTAAGTCGGCATAAAATCCAAACAAACAGTCCAAACAAATTACAACATCATACATGCCTATCCATTCACTAGTCGGGCCTTGGCCTTGAGCTCCGCACTAGGAATTCACATTAGCATATTTACATCATTTACATTTTTAATGCAATGGGGTCAAAATCGGGATATTACACAGTGATTCTCTCTCTCTCTCTATATATAAAGGACAAAATTGTATAGAACTCTTTTATTAATTTGATCTTTTAGAGCTAAATAAATTGTATGAATTGATTTGCAATATACATATTTTTAATGAGAGAGTTTATATAACATTGATTTGGAAAACATAATTTATATATAACAATGATATCAAAATTTAGATTAAAACTCTGAATATTTTATCATCTCACACCATAAATTTTATAGTTTTTAATATCAATATAGATTTTTCTTAATTTTAGATTATTGAGAGAAATCAAATCTTTTGATGTGCTTTCCTCAAATTTAACATTTAAAAAAAAGTTTGTATTTCAAATGATTTAATCATTCTAAATCTTGATTTTGGATTTTCCACCTATCATATTATATATATGTGTGTGTGTGTGTATTTCTAAATTTATTTACTTCATATTAAATTAACTTTGTTCAAGAAATTTAGAGTCATATCTCCATATAACTAAACATTAATGACACACACACACACACACACACACATAAGCAATAAGACATCAATTTTGTCGGATTTATCTAGTTGACTTCTCCAACAAAATTGAAATTAGTTTTTTATTGTTTTCTTTATTTAATTATATTTATTTTTCTTTTCTTTTAATTATTTTTAATTAAAATCAACATTACACATAATCTCTACATGTTTTTCTAAACCAAATCAATTTATCTAATTTATTTCTCCAACAAAATTAGAATTTTTTTTTTTTTTTAATTTAATTTATTTATTTTTCTATTATATAATTTTTTTTTTAAATTAAAATCAACATTACAGATTACAGATTTTCTTCCATAATTTGCTAAATTAAATTAATAAAATAACTTACATTACAATCTTATACTTTATCATTCGTTATTATGTAAGTAGTTTCTACTTGCATTTCTTTGTAAACGATGAAGATAGAATTGTGGAACATAATCTACTATTTTCTTATTAATAAAATCATACATGGTAGAAAAGTGAACAATAGCTTACAAAATATTGTTTTATGATAAAATAATTTTGAAAAATTCCAAACGAACTATTATTAGTCTCTGCCAAGGCAGGGATTATAGCAATGGGTTCATTGTCAAAACTAAATTGACTTTTTAATAATTTTATCAATTTAATAGTTGTTTTACAATGTTATGTAAAAATTAATAATCAATTTTAATTTTTTAAAAATAATAAAATGTTTTTTATTTTTTTAAATTAGAAAATACTATTTTTTTATTGGTTCTAAGGCTTGATTTGACAAAATAGCCCTGATTGGAGGTGACAATTAGTTTTAAAAAAATATTTAAAAAATCTTTTATTTAAAAAAATTTCTCAAATTAACACATAATCATAGATAGTACATATACTAACTATTTTACAAATACCAAAACAACATTGCTGGTACACATAATAAGTGTAGATAGTATATATATTAATTGTTTTAAAAAACAAAATATTTATCATAAAATGTTAAGTGGTGGTCACATGTCATGTCAGGTGATAGCAGTGCGCACTAGTGTATTCAACCTTCATTTATGTATCAATCCCAATCCTGTAGGCACCCAATCCTGTACCTAGGAGATTTTTTGAAAACCTGAAAAAATAAAAAGCAGAAATATGAGAGATAGCTTTATTTCCTTTCCGGAGGTACATATAAATAATCTTTCTGAAGTGCCACCCAGTTGAGCAATCCCGACTCCCGAGGGGTATCGGGGTCCCTGTTTCCCACTATAAATCTCAAACTCTGTCGGTCGCTTTAATTAATAATTAAGAGATTCGTTAACGACAACTTTAAAGGCACGGCTGTTTCGATGTTATTAATTTTCGGATCAAAGCATTTATACTTTGTGTGACTGCATAATGTATCTCCACTTGAATCACTTCAGCTAATAGGCTTTAGTATTTTCTTATTATTTATATATTAGTTTTTTGGCATCCCCTAGACTTGGATTGGGGTTAGAACTGGATATTTTTAGAAATTCTATGTGGATTTGGTTATGGATGTAAGCGTCCAGCATGTTATTTGGAAGGCTTATTTTCCAGTATGTTATTTGGAAGGCTTTTTTTAGGTTTCGATCAGTTTACGAAAATATTGTAATTTTCAGACATAGAGCTTTTTCCATATGAAAAACAAAACAAAATGTTAACTAACTGTATCTTATAATTTTTTATTTTTAAATTATGTATTTTAGAGTTATATATATTTTTGTTAATTAAGAATGTATAAAGCAGATTAACACTTCAATACCAAAAATATATCATAGAAGTTGAAGTCTACTTTATTATTAAAATTCACAATTTATTTTTATCATCAAAATAATTAAATAAATGATCGAAAAATACTTTGACGTCATCCTTAAGTCAAAATAATGGAGTGAAATGGTGGAAAAAATTATTTATTTAATGATGTGGAATGACATAATCTTATACTCATTTTCTCCATATAACACTGTCAAACTAATAAAATATATTTGATCTCAAATCAAGTATCATAAATGGTTTAAATAATGGTTGAATAAATACATTAATCTTAAACAATTAGATCCATTGGTCACCATGTCCTCCTATTCTTCTCTGGACGCCGGAATATCACCCCACTTCAGAAGGTACCACAGTCTTCCTCAACCTCCCTTAGAATTCCGTCGTAGTTCATGTCCATTTACCCTGCGTCATTCCACTAGACCTGCATTCACGCGGTACCCCAACTTTCGCACACCGATCTCTACTCGTCGAAGTTCATCTTCAATATGCCCTTTTCGCAGATGAGAATTTTAATCCACAAATTTAGAGATAGCAAAAGCCTTCCTCTAGGGCCTTTGAAAAATTTCTTCTCTATGTCACTATATGATTTTATTGTGTCGACAAAAAATCTAGTTTTGTATCCCTCCAGAATACTGCCTACCCAGAAATGAACAGCCCTCGATGCTTTGTTGTCGACCCGTTTTAGCGGCTGGATTAATTCTGGGGTCCAATGATAAGGTTCTCCTCCTTGGAAATTCTTCTTCTGAAAGGTTAGCTAGGCTAACCACTCGTGTAGAAATATAGGAAATTCACAGAAGAACACTTCGTGAATATCAAAGTAGATGTATCGATGTAAGCAGTTGCTTAGCGTTTGCCTAGGGTTCTGGTTTTCTTCTTCCGTGAATTCTCGTATCTTCTTGTCAAACCAGTATTGAATTTCTGGCTTTGTCGGATGCCACAACATGTCTTCTACTTTCTTCTTTAGGGTCTCGGAAATGAAACCATTTGTTGACACAGTTCTGTCGACAGGGGTTCACTTCGCGCTGCTGTCAACAAACGTCGAAAAAACACCCTTAAGCATCGGCCCAGAAAGGTTTTACCCTTTCCAGCAACAGTTGTGGAGTGAGTGAAGTCTCACCTGAGATGCGTAAGGGGGATGTAGGAACCAAGTTTCCGTAGTAGGGTGAGGACATGCATCTACTATCACTCCATCGCTATAGAAACCGGATATTCGAACTTTGCATTATATTAGCAACTCAGATCATTAATCAACATTTGCAGTAATCACAATTAATTGCATCATCGACAGAGCAAGATCACATAATTGCATTATTAAAGCATCATTCACAATATCATCGCATAAATTCTGAAATAGGTCACATCAATCCATACATAATCCAAATGAATAAACGAAAAATAGAGTTGACAACCGAACATCCTCATGCATTAACTCATTGCTTGAAAATAATCTGAGTTAAATATCCGCAGTGCGGGGAAAAACTGTCGAAGACAGACAAAACCCAAAACCAAAGATCTGAACAACAAACAAGAGAGAACTTCTATCATTCTTCGATGCCCTTAGGCTTACAATCATTGATCTATTTATAGACTTCTATAGTTATTACAATATGGTCCTAATGACCCATTTTCTAACTAATTGGACCAAAACTTGCACTATGTCGGATTCTACTCTTTTGTGAATGGTCTTCTTCTCCACGAATGCTTCCATATGTCGCTTTTGGATTCCACACTTCCTACACTTTGACCCCTTCCGTTGACATTGGCTTCCACACTTTATGGGCTCTAACCCCTTTCCAACAATATGACACATATATCCTCCTTTTTTAAAATCACCAATGTCGATGTACAAGAAAAAAACATATCCTCCCTTTACCCTCATTAAATTCCCCAAAATTAAAGCTACCCCATTGATCCAAGAGGATCTTTTTTATTGATCTAGAATGAATTCTTCAAATGATGAATGGAAGTATAGAATTGTGTAGATCTCGTCGATAGATTTCCGACAACGTTTCATTCATCTCAAACGGACTTCATATGCTTGATATATCACATTCTGAAGTTCTATCCAAATAGGCAAGAAAAGTGCAAAAAGGTGTGCCACATGGCACCACTGGAAGGGTGACACATGACCTATATTATGCTGACATGGAAGCCCCACATGGTGCCATGTTGCAGGAATATGTTGAGTTTGCAGTTTGTATCGTCCGATATGGAGTAATGGTTGATGGACATGTGTCGAGGTATGTTACAAGTGGCCGAATCGGGCGCTTCCACGTGGCAGTCCTGAATTGTCTGAGTATGGTATGATTTCCCAAAATTATTGTGATTGACCAAGATTGAACCCATGACCTCACATACAACATTCCAACACCTTTACCATCGCACCATGAAATTGATTCTTAACCATATAAGTTAAAACTTATATTTAAGTTTGTAAAGATGTAATCGATGGGAAAAAGGGGGATCAAGGGATGGCCCCCGACCCCATACCAAATGTTATTAAACTCGGAATTATTTCCTAAGTTCGTGGTTGGTTATTATTATGGTTTCATTATATACACGTTACCACCAAACTATTCCAACAAACGAGCTAACATGGCAATCATATATATATATATATATATATATATATATATATATATATATATATATATAGTTTCAACAAAGCATCAAAAGGGGAGTAGTCCCCAAGTTTGACCCCGTGACCTGCTCCCCCACCTATACCATGCCTTAACTGTTGCACTACAAGTGCCCTTTTTTAAGGGCCATGAACTATATTATATTTAACTTTGATGCTATCTATCATGAATTTTGACGGATGGAGGGGTAGCCCCGACCCTTATATAACTATGCATTTAGCCCATGAAAACAATAGTGTTAGAGTTCAAAGTTCGGATTTTTGAAGTTCGGGTTTGTAGAAGGAAGGTACAAACATGAATCCTTAGGTGGGTTATATAGTCTGTAGGTATGCTATATTGTTTTGCATGCTAGGGGGTCCCTGTGCATTTGGTCCAAGTATAGGTGAGTTTATACTCATTTTTCTCAAAATTTTGAGAGGATCATAGTGGTAGTGTTAGATTCTGCATTTGAGAAGTGGATTTTTATGGTGTTATCAGAATTCATGTATTTGCAAGCTTTTTAAGCTTAATGGATCCATTATCAAACCCGAAGATGTATCCCATTCAGGGTGAACTCCGTTCTCAAACCTTAGTCTCTGATTTATGGTTTGCTTCTCTTATTTATTGCACTTCAGTTATTTTGAGCACACATTTAAGATTGTTTATTAAAGTATTTTTAAGTTAACTGTTAAAGTAAATTAATATTCAATTCAAGGTTATTTTCAAATCACCCATTTTCATAAAACCCATTATCCTAAGGCTAACCCTTTTCCCCTTTTATAAATTTTATGCTTTTCCTTTATCCCATTATAATTTCCTTTAAATCATGTGATGACATGGATGTCTCTTTTGATTGTGATTTGAATTTATCTACTAACTTTGAACCAACATCCTTTGAAGAGGTTACTACTCATGATGAGTGGAAAGAAGGCATGCAGAATGAGTATGATGTGATCATGAAGAATGGAACTTGGAAGCTAGTTGAACCTCCAATGGGAACCAAACCAGTTGCCTACAAGTGGGTATACAAGAACAAATACAAATCAGATTGCTCACTTAACAAGCAAAAAACGAGGCTTGTGGCGAAAAGCTATGCATAGAAGGAAGGGATTGAATACTCCCCCACAACAAAATGGGATACCATCCTCACCTTATTGGAAGATTCCATGAATGTGCTTCACGGTTTTTGGCAAGTGGGGTGCCAAAAATATGTGCAGCAAAACCTCGATCAAGGGATTAAAAATACCTTAATCGGGGGTTTAATATAGACCTCGATCGAGCTATTGAAACCTCGACCGAGGGCTGGGTTAAACCCTCGATTGAGGTATTGCTCGATCGAGCTGTTGAAACAAAATTTAAAAAAAATAAAATGGATCTCGCAGACCGGCCGAACTCATTTGCGACTGACATCAATTGAACAAGAGCTCGACCGAGGACCGAATACACTCGCCAACTCACCAACAAACCATGTCATCAACTCCACCATGTAAGTGGACCAAAAACCTCGGTTTTTTATTTTTTTAAATCAATTTTATTTCTTGTTTGTTTTTTCTAAGTTTATATCAACTGGCAGCGTTTATGCTACCGATTTTATTTCTAAATGTGTATTGGCAAGTAGAAATGTTGTCGGATTACACATTTGGAAATAAAAAAACTGGCAACATAAATGTTGTCGGTTCTTTTTTTCAATAAGTTTAACCAAATTGTGTAAAAAAAACCATTGAAACCTAAATTTGTATAGCTATGAACCTCTGAACCTATCAATTACCAAGAACCATGTGCAAACTAATTGAAGACACCAATTGAAAACATGTGTTACAAAACCAATTACATTAGGTTAAATATGTTTTAAATTTAATTTTTATTTATTTATTGAACTTTTAAATGTTTATGTTTATATCAACCGACATCGTTTATGCTGCCGCTTTTATTTTAAAATGTGTATTGGGCAAGCAGAAATGCTGCCTGATTTTTTTCAATAATCTGAGAATGCCAGGAGGATTGAAAAAAACAAAAAAAAAACACACATTTGAAAATAAAACCAAGAACCATGTGAAAACTGATTGAAAACAAAGAGTGAAAACATGTGTAACAAAACCAATTACATTAGGTTAAATATGTTTTAAATTTTAAATTTAAGTTTCATTTATTTATTCAAGTTTTAAATATCTATGTTTATATCAACCAATATCGTTTATGCTGCCGGTTTTATTTTAAAATGTGTATTGGAAAGCAAAAATGCTGCCTGATTTTTTTCAATCCTCTGAGAATGCTAGGAAGATTGAAAAAACAAATACACATTTGAAAATAAAACTGACAACATAAAATGTTGCCAATTTTTTTTCCAATAAATTCCAAGAACCATGTAAATGGAACCAATAACATTAAAGAAAAATCATTTGAAAACCTTTGAAATTGAAATTACAAATGATCGGAAAATGAAATTGAAATTTGAAATTGAAATTGAAATTGAAATTGAAATTTGAATTTGAAATTTGAAATTTGAAATTTGAAATTGAAATTGGAATTGGAATTGGAATTGGAATTGGAAATTGAAATTGGAAATTGAAATTGAAATTGAAAATTGAAAATTGAAAAATGAAATTGCAATTGCAATTGGAATTGAAATTTGATATTGAATATGAATTTGAATTTGAAATTGAAATTGAAATTTGAAATTTGAAATTGCAATTGCAATTGAAATTGAAATTTGAAATTGAAACTGAAACTGAAAGAGAATTTGAAATTGAAATTGCAATTGCAATTGAAATTGATTCTCCTATGTTATACTTGAAATGATTCTCCTATGTTAAAATAACTTAGCATCAAGTTCATTTAAGTAATTATTTTCCTATGTTAATGATTCAATGTAATTGATTGTACTTAACACATGTTCCTAAGTTTAATAAATATAAAAGTGATCAAGTGTGTCACAACAGAATGTGATGTTGAGACTTCTCCAAAGCGTCATTCATTGCTTCGTACTCGGCAGAGCGCGAGAGGATCTGAGGTGGCCCCACTGGGTGGGCATCGTCATATTTCTCATTCAAGAATCACAAAAATTTTGAGAAACATGCTTTGATAAACAACTTGAAGGAGTTGTTACTCATCATAAACATCATGACGTTTGCTGTTACACAGAAACCATTCATAAACCCATTTGCGTCATTTCTCCTTCAAAGCACATTAGTCATCCATGATAAAGTCCACTATTTCATTGCCTTAACTGTCATGACTTCACACATCCCTATCTTTCTAAGTTGCATACATAATTTCCTTCTTTTTCAGTCCCTTTCTGCCTTTTGAATAAGAACATCCAGTTCCCTTTCCATAATTACATTTCCTTTCCATATACGCTATTTCTACTGAGATCTTTCCTATAGTCCTACCGATCTTTTTGTAAAAACTCTCATTGAATGATATGGGATTGCTTAAGGCCTACCTTTCAACAAGTCTTTCCCCATCGACCTCAGCACCTTATCTGGGATATAGAGTAGAGTTCATTTTTTAGTACCAGCTGGAGGATTGCATGCCTTAATGGTAAGTTCTCTCGCTGACAATCATGGGAATACATCAATATTCCTTGATCGTCATACAACATCACCAACCATGTTCCTATTCGTATAGTTCATCATCATTCTTGGGTAATTTGAGGTATGTTGTTTTTTGAACTTTAATCATGCAGTTCCTTACATGCTAGCAATGAATAATTTGGAAAATTCCCTCACCATGCTCCATTTCCTTTTTCACTTTCATAACCCATGCCAAGTTGCACGAGGACATGCAACAAGTTCAGCTGGGGAGGATGAGATAGAGGTTGCTGAACACTCTATAGGATCTCAAATGCAATCATATTTTCAGAGGACAGGAAATCTTTGTGACAGTTTATTCATTTTCTCATGCATATTGCTCCTTATATAAAATGCAGAATTTGAATTGAGTATATCTCACAAACCATAAATTGGATCCTCATAATTTTTGGACAGGGAATGGATAATATTATGACGAACAAAATTGGCAAGTTTTAGCTCAATCCAATGCACGGATTTCGAAAAAACAGCCATCATCACCTACATCCAATTTACATTTTTCTAGAAATCCGTGATGTGGGTTTTTCTGAATTTTGGTGTGGAGATGCATTGGACTAATAAAAACTTGCTTTCAAAATTTCATCCAAACCTAGTTTGTATTTTGGGAGATATTAGTTCAAGAAGTTGGCTGCAACACCAGCTGTGACTGTGCCAAACTTTCTATTTCACAACTGCAACTCCACCAAACTCTGCATTTCACAGTTGCAACTCTAAACTATATTAACTATCATCATTTCGCTACCATCATTCCATTTTTCCACTACCATTACTCCATTTTCCATCTCATTTATCATTCACCAACATTTCTTTTCCGACAAATCCTCTGTTGCACTTTGTTTCATACACATTGATACACATATTGGCATGATTCATAAAGGTAAAAAAAAGGCTTTCTTATACACATTGATGCTTTCTTATGCACATTGATATCTTATCATTTCCAATGAGTGTATTGTTAAATTATTATTACAGCAAGAAAACAGATAATGAGATAAATGTTGTTAACACAAGAACCAACATTCTTTGTATTCATGGTTGTTACACAAGTACCAACCATAAGAAAATGTCAGTTGCTACTCACACCCTGGAAACATTCATTGTTGGAAAGACATCATCAATCAAAGCCAAAGTTCAGATGCCAAAATTTCTTAAGAAGATCCATGCACGGTTGCATGAGGACATGCAACAAGTTCAGTTGGGGAGTATGTTGGGACTCAGAAATGTCATATTTTCATCCAATTTACCTTCTGCTATTCCTCACATTTCATCATCCCATTAACCTCTCATCATACCATTTCCACACATATACTTGAGTTTCATCTTATTATTTTCCACTTTATTCATTTTAGTATTATAAGTGAATTTATGATTAAATATTGGAAAATAACATGTTTTTCACTAATATCTCAAAGTATGGATGAGCTTTGTAATGTGTAGAAATATGGAAGGATCAATTCAAAGAAAGACTCCTCAAATATCTTCTCCACCATTTCAAGGAGATAGTTATTCAAAGAATATTCCAAGGAGAGGATCATGGAGATTTCGTTGGCATACCTTGTCTAGGATATATGAGGAACATGTGGAGAATTTGTGAGAGACATGTCGAGGATTTGAAGGGATCATACTTTGTAATAATACTAAAGTAGTTGAGAGTGGTTGAGAGAATAGTGGATCTGTCATTATGAGATGGTTATCTCCTTCTCAAAGAAATTCATGTATAAAAGAGAGTGCTCTCTCTTCATTTTGGAAAAGATATAGATTAGATAATAGATTAGGAGGAGATTAGTCTCAGATTGTAGAAGTTAGTTTTGACTTTGTAATATGAAGAAGGGGGTTCTTAGCTTTTGTTCATAATCTTGGTTTTCATGCTTTCATGATTTGTCATTGATTCCTGTGATGTAACTTAAGATTTCTTTATTGTTAATGTGAGCTCACATGTGTTGTCTCGTTGCTCTTCATATGTTGTCTTTCTTTTATGCAATTTACTTTCAGCAGTGTGTTTCAGCTTCCAGCATTAGATTAGCAGTTGTGTGTTTCAGCTTAAGGGGGAATTAGATTAGCAATTAGCAGTTAGCAAGGGGGGGTTAGATTAGTTTAATTCAACTTCAATCCTGCATATATTTTGCATGTGCTTCGTAATCCTACGAACCTCGGATTGATAAATTAAATAGTTGGGCGAAGTACTACAACGGAATTAAACGACAATATTTATGCCTAACATTTTGGCTTCGTTGCCGAGGAAGCACGATGGATTGAATTTTAGTTTGATTTTCTGCAACCGTACATTCAGGTGTGAATTTCAATTTCTGCAATGAGTGTTTCAATTCTGCAAGTGTGAATTTCGATTTCAGCAAGTGTGTTTTTTCGCAACTGTGAAGAGTAATGGTTTTCTGTACAGAGTGTTTTTTTTTGGGAGTGTTTTTATTTATTTTCTTTTTTTTCATTTAGATTTGGGTGTTGTAAGAATCCCTTTTTCAAAATGATTTAACAATGAGTTTAATCTTGGAACAACTCATTCAGATCCTTGCAAAAGTAGGGATCTCCTCTTCGTGAGAAGAGGAGATCCTAACAGCAGCCGAGAGCTTAATTACTCCTCCAGAAACAGATGAAGAATTAACATACGAAGAATCCTGCACATTTGATGGAGAACAATTATGAGAGAAGGAGGTTGAGGAGGATAACGAGGAGTTGCAGCTTGATCTAAGGAGTGAAAACTATGCCTACGAAATCCCTATCAAACGATGGTTTGAAGCGAGTACGAGGTTAGAACAATTTAGCTTTTCTTTTTTTCTAGTTAATTCATAGTCACAATAACTAATTTCACACATTTTTGTTTATCCTCATTTTCTATTTGCAAAATTAACATTGAACATATTTTTATTGTTGTTACATGAATGGCTACATTGGATATTTAACTACACGTAACTGCTTTCTGAATTTTAATTAGTGTAGTGTAGGTAGGATTTTATTTTCAGTTTTTTCTTTCACCCAGAATAATTATGCTCTCCTCCGCGCTTCGTGCAATCTGAGGATCAGTATGGCTATAACGGTTTTCAGAAAGAATAATGATGCTTTAATTTTTGAGATCTCCATTTGTTAAAATTTGAAGTAATGCATAAAAAAATTAAAATAATAATAAAAAAAAATTTACATGCTGAAACTATCACATTTGAATTGAGCTTGAATAGTGGCTGCAACTGTGTCACAATTGAATCGAGCCTTTTCGGTCTGGTTTATTTCTGGTGCATAGATTTCCACGCTGAAACCTGCAAAAGCAATACCCCAAGATCCAAATCTGTTTCTTTATATCACTTGGCTCTCTAGCTAATGGTTTTCTGTGATGGCTGGCTAAATTCCCATGATTACCAAGCCAATAGACAATCAAAATATTTGCCAAAGTTTGGAATGCTGACAATGCACATTGAGAGGGAGAGACGAGATAACAACACATTGATTTGTGTCGCACTTTTCCGGAATATAGAGAAGAATCTCGAAAATCGGGGACATGGGTTTTGTGCACAACGGCCTCATTCATTTACTTGACAATGAGGAAGTCGCCCAAACAAAGCTACGGTTTGAGATATACAGCTAGTTCTATAAATGTGTAGTTATCAAATTTACTGTTGCGACCGGTTTCCAGATCACAACAAAATTCCTGCCAATTCATCTCTTCCAGACTTAGAATGATGATTTTCATGTGAGATCCTCCATTGCCATCAACGACGGTTCCCATGTTGTTGTGGATTCCCCACCTGCACTTGAACCTAGAGTGCAGGTTGATCTTCATCACGCTAGGGAGCTTCAATTCAGGGAGGAACTGAAGAGGGAGGAACTAATGAGGGAAGAGCCGTGATGAGATCGTCGCCAATATCTCACTTGAGTTCTGAAGTAGAACCTAAATCAGTTGTTGTACATGGCGGAGTCACAGTGGGAAATAACATTTCAATAGCACAACATGCAGGAGAGCTTTCAGGCTTGAGTAAGCCCTTTTAGAGAATTTTTTCAATAACACCGAGGTCAAACCAAGGCAAGAAGCATGTCGATCACCCAACGTTTTTGGCACCCCAAAATTTTCAGCAGATACATCACCATCAATCCTTCTAAGGTTGAGTTATCAATAGAATATGTTTTGTGCAATAAGAAATCCATCCACTGCTAACAAAAGTAGTTTTATGAGCAACAGAAACAACTTGTACTCATGGAAAAATGTGTTGTGGTAGATTTTGACTTTAATTTGCAATATCCATACCAATATCCTGTTTCTGCAATGAGGATATTTAATGTTGCCAAAAATACTTTAGCACAAGTAGTATGAAAATTTTGTGAATATTGGATTAATTACAACACTGTGTCTCAAGTTCAAGAGCTATCCTTCTTACAACACATGGTTGTTTCAAATTGAAAACAAAATTCAAAAAACAAAACAAAACAACTTGGACGGCTGAGATAATAAAATTTTCATAACATATATATGCTTTCAGCAATTATGATCGATGTGTTTTTGCAGGCAGTAAGTTTCTCTATTCAGGTTGACGTTTGTGTTTATTTCCAAGTTGCTATTTGTTGCAGGGAAATCTATGCTCTCAAGATTCAATATGTTTGATGATGTATAGGTCAGATCATGCAAGAAAAACATTTGGAATTAATACATCAAATTGATGAGGATTAATACATCAAATTGATGAGGATCATGCCCTGGCATAACTTCGGTTTGCTTGAATAAATTTGACAGTGGCCCTAAGAAGCATATTTAAAATTTTAGTGGCAAGTATCAGCAAGTAAACCGTTACTTATGCACATGGGAATATTTGATGAAGCCGGACAGAACTATCGTTTCCTGTAGCATAATTTTTGCATTTTCTTTTGGTATGTAAAACAAAAACAATAAAAATTATAAAACCATGAAAAGAAAAATAAAAATAAAAAAACATTGTAAAAATTCAAAATAGCAAATGGACATTCTATAATTCATGAACAATCTCAAAACATGTTTTTACATTTAACGCTAATTTGTCTTTCTTAAGTCACTTCACGCGGCAATTAACGACGAAACCAGCACGGGCAATAGGTACAAGTGCATTTTATTTTCTTTCTAATTTGCTCACATTGATACTTATTTCTGCATTTCACGTTTTATGATGATCTCACAAAGTTTTGATTGCAGGATTAGTACTCACATTTTTCAGGTTTCGAAGACGATTGCATTTTGCTGCTGAAGTGATTTTTCAAGAATCACAAAACTTTTTAGAAACATGCTTTGATAGACAGCTTGAAGGAGCTGTTACTCATCATAAACATCATGACATTTGTTGTTACACAAAAACCATTCATAAACCCATTTGCGTCATTTCTCCTTCAAAGCACATTAGTCATCCATGTTGGAGTCCACTCTTTCATTGCCTTAACTGTCATGACTTCACACATGCCTATATTTCTGAGTTGCATACATAATTTCCTTCTTTTTCAGTCCCTTTCTTCCTTTTGAATAAGAACATCCAGTTCCCTTTCCATAATTACATTCCTTTCCATAAACGTTGTTGCTACTGAGATCTTTCCTATAGTCCTACCAATCTTTTTGTAAAAAATCGCGTTAACTGATGTGGGATTCCTTAAGGCCTACCTTTCAACAATTCTTGCCCCATCAACCTCAGCACCTTATCTGGGATATAGAGTAGAGTTCATTTTTTAGTACCTGGAGGCTTGCATGCCTTAATCGCAAGTTCTCTCGCTGACAATCATGGGAATACATCAATGTCCCTTGATCGTCATATCTTGCAAGTGGCTCGACATCAGCACATCTATTCGCACTTTGCAAGACGTACTCAGGTACCTTGGCACTCATTGACATCAATGGTGATTTTTCCTCACATTGGTTAACGGCATTCATCAATGGCCGGTAATCCAATGACTTCTTTTCATGCTCGACATCGACACATTTATTCGCATGACTAGAACTATACCATCGGGTTTTGTATCGGGTGAAGAATATACACTTTTTCATGACTCCCTCAGCAGTTACAGCAACATGACTTCATCTATATGAGAGTACCACAGTTCCACTTTCTGCCTTCAACATTTCCCATGATCCAGTTACAGCTGCAGCAGCATTTACAGTTACATTTTCATGATCCTGCAGCATTCACATCTTCCACGATCTAGTCACAGCAATCACATTCTCCATAATTCAGCAGCAGCAAATTCAGTTACATTTTTATGATCCTGTAGCAGTGACATCTTCTCTGATCCAGCAGTTGCACCAGCAACATCACCAACCACGTTCCTATTCATATAGTTCATCATCATTCTTGGGTAAGTGGAGGTATGTTGTTTTCTGAACTATAATCATGCAATTCCTTACATGCTAGCAATGAATAATTTGGAAAATTCCCTCACCATGCTCCATTTCCTTTTTCACTTTCATAACCCATGCCAAGTTGCACAAGGACATGCAACAAGTTCAGTTGGGGAGTATGAGATAGAGGTTGTTGAACACTTTATAGGATCTCAAATGCAATCATATTTTCAGAGGACAGGAAATCTTTGTGACAGTTTATTCATTTTCTCGTGCATATTGCTCCTTATATAAAATGCAGAATTTGAATTGACTGTATCTCACAAACCATACATTGGATCCTCATAATTTTTGGACAGGGAATGGATAATATTATGATGAATAAAATTGGCAAGTTTCAGCTCAATCCAATGCACGGATTTTGAAAAAACATCCATCATCACCTACATCCAATTTGCATTTTTCTCGAAATCCGTGATGTGGGTTTTTCTGAATTTTGGTGTGGAGATGCATTGGACTAGTAAACACTTGATTGCAAAATTTCATCCAAACCCAGATTGTATTTTGGGAGATATTAGTTCAGGAAGTTTGCTGCAACACTAGGTGTGACTGTGCCAAACTTTCCATTTCACAGCTGCAACTCCACCAAACTCTCCATTTCACAGCGGCAACTCTAAACTATATTCACTATCATCATTTCGCTACCATCATTCCATTTTTCCACTACCATCACTCCATTTTCCATCTCATTTATCATTCACCAACATTTCTTTTCCAACAAATCCTTTGTTGCACTTTGTTTCATACACATTGATACACATATTGGCATGATTCATAAAGGTAAAGAAAAGGCTTTCTTATACACATTGATGCTTTAATATGCACATTGATATCTTATCATTTCCAATGAGTGTATGGTTAAATTATTATTGCAGCAAGAAAACAGATAATGAGATAAATGTTGTTAACACAAGAACCAACATTCTTTGTATTCATGGTTGTTACACAATAACCAACCATAAGAAAATGTCAACTGCTACTCACACCCTGGAAACATTTATTGTTGGAAAGACATCATCAATCAAAGCCAAAGTTCAGATGCCAAAAGTTCTTAAGAATATCCATGCACGGTTGCATGAGGACATGCAACAAGTTTAGTTGGGGAGTATGTTGGGACTCAGAAATGTCATATTTTCATCCAATTTACCTTCTGCTATTCCTCACATTTCATCATCCCATTAACCTCTCATCATACTATTTCCACACATATACTTGAGTTTCATCTTATTATTTTCCACTTTATTCATTTTAGTATTATAAGTGAATTTATGATTAAATATTGGAAAATAACATGTTTTTCACTAATATCTCAAAGGGATGAGCTTTGTAATGTGTAGAAATATGGAAGGAACAATTCAAAGAAAGACTCCTCGAATATCTCCTCCACCATTTCAAGGAGATAGTTATTCAAAGAATATTCCAAGGAGAGGATCATGGAGATTTGGTTGGAATATCTTATCTAGGATATATGAGGAACATGTGGAGAATTTGTGAGAGACATGTCGAGGATTTGAAGGGATCAGATTTTGTAATAATAGGAAAGTAGTTGAGAGTGGTTGAGAGAATAGTGGATCTGTCATTATGAGATGGTTATCTCCTCAAAGAAATTCATGTATAAAAGAGAGTGCTCTCTCTTCATTTTGGAAAAGATATAGATTAGATAATAGATTAGGAGGAGATTAGTCTCATATTGTAGAAGTTAGTTTTGACTTTGTAATATGAAGAAGGGGGTTCTTAGCTTTTGTTCATAATTTTGGTTTTGATGCTTTCATGATTTGTCATTGATTCTTGTGATGTAAATTAAGATTTCTTTATTGTTAATGTGAGCTCACATGTGTTGTCTCATTGCTCGTCATATGTTGTCTTTCTTTTATGCAATTTACTTTCAGTAGTGTGTTTCAACTTCCAGCATTAGATTAGCAGTTGTTTGTTTCAGCTTAAGGGGGAATTATATTAGAAATTAGTAGTTAGCAAGGGGGGGTTATATTAACTTAATTAAACTTCAATCCTGCATATATTTTTGCATGTGCTTCATAAGCCTACGAACCTCGGATTGACAAATTAAATAGTTGGGCAAAGTACTACAATGGAATTAAACGACAATATTTACACCTAACAAGTTCGAGGCCGCAACACCATATGTTTATGATAGATTCATTGGAGTGTGAGGCATGTTCCTCCACCATGAACAGGTCCCTTTATACTTTGCAAAACATATATATGCATAGTTTGTTCTAGATATGCACTCGGACTTCACCGACACGAGATCTGAATTCTTCAGTGTTCGTAGGGGACGCAGCTACCAATGTCCTAGAGCTCGTAGAGACCCCACTTTTGTGCCACCCCCTCGGAGGTTGGTATGATTCCATACAAGATGGTTATCAAGTCACGGGACATATCGCAACCATCCCATCTTGCTACAGATGCTAGGCAAAGGATTGCTGACTCGTTACGCATTTCCATGGGCAGTGCTATTGTTGTTGTGCAGGGAGAGACATCCAAACCACCCCCTACACCTCCACAGCCAAAGATAGAGTGGGTGGACAATGATCTACTCAATTTCCTTGATGAGGAGGCCTTATGGAGGTATGCTTGGTTAGCTTGAGATGCATACTTTCAGCTATATCACAGATGCAACACTCCAGGACAGGTATATTCTTGTACAATTATGTATGCTTTCATGTTACATCATATTATACATCGTAAATTGAATGCTCAATAATACTTAAGGGGTGTTTTTTATTTCTCCATGCAAGGGACCACATTCATGGATGAGATCTTTCGTAGTGAGCCATTAGTTGTTGGTCATTTGCGAGGTCCATCCGCCTATCTTGACCCACCGGACTTAGTCATCAAGGTAAGTTATAATTTATGTTCCAATTCATTTTGTGTTTTTTAATCTCAATTTATAATTTATGTTGTAATTCTTCATTCAAGATTTTATGTTTTAGATCCTAACTTTGAAGTTCAAATTGTATAGGGTAGAGGCAAGGCCATTTCTCGGGATGATAGACATGAGGACCGCCAAGGTCCTGGCCAGCTATACCCAGACACAGAGGTAAGTTTTAATTTATGTTCCTATTCAATTCACATTAGTAATTCAATTTATAGTTTATGTTTTGATTCTTGAATTATAGCTTATGTTTTAGTTTTAATTTTTAATTTCTAACTTATTACATGTAATGGAATCTTACACAGGCATCGCTACAGGTGGGCATCAATGCTTCCATAACTTTCTGAGATGACTGGGATGCAGCTCGTCTGCGTGGTCCTTATGAAGGCCGATCGACCCAAATTCTGAACCACATGCCAAATATCACCATCGACTCAAGTCAAGTGATTTTCACATCCATCCATAAAAAAATTTCACTTCTTGTTGAATATTATACATTGGTCAAAATATAACTAACTTACAGAGTTCACAATTTTAACTTTTACAGTATGTCGAGATTGAGGCCTTCTTTCATAGTTTACCGCCTCAAGGCCATGGGTCTACTACAAGTGAAGGCGGTCACAGGTTCGATCAAGGGCTTGGTGGTGGTAGCGGCCAATGACTTGAAGACGTATGCATTTTCATGTTTTGGATATTTTGTTATATATGTACATATATGGACTTTGGATATGGAATTTTGGATATTTTGTTATATATTTTGTATATTTTATCATATTGACCTTCATGTGTATTTTGTATCAATTTGAAATCGATCATCTTTTATATCACACCTAGATATAGTTATTACAGTTACAAATGTTTTGTCAGTTCAATTGCAAATTTAAGGTACAATGATTTCAATATAAAAGTTCAATCTCAATTACATTACAAGTGCAATTCAAAATTTAAAATTCAATTAAATTTAAATCACAATTACATTACAGTCTACACATTACAATTTAGTTACATTTTACACATTGCAATTCATTTACAATTTAAAATTTAAAATTTAATGTGTAATTTCAATTGAAAACTCAATGTGTAGTTACAATTTAAAAGTTCAATTTCAATTACATTACAGTTGCAAATTCAAAATTCAAAATTCAATTACATTACAGTGTACACATCAACATTCAATTACAATTTACGCATTGCAATTCAATTACAATTTAAAATTAAAATTTAATATGTAATTTCAATTGAAAATTCAATGTGTAGTTACAATTTAAAAGTTCAATTTCAATTACATTACAGTTGCATTTGACATTAAAATTTAAAATTCGAATACACTACAAATATGAGTTGCCACCACCAAATGATTGTATTGGCATGACATATATTCAAGCATAAAATCCCTATAAATAATATAAGTACCCTGTTTTTTCACTCTTTAAAAAACGTGGCCCATGATAACCAGGTCTCGAATTTGGTACATAAACTCTCCATCTTGATATGGTCGCACCAAATTGCTTTTAATTTGTGTGCACCGCATCAAATAATAAGCCACATTTTCTTGATTGCGAGGGGGTGCAATGACAACGAATACATCACCTGCAAGAGAAATTACAAATGTTATTCAAATGTCCTACGTGCATTTCTATAGGATTTGTATATGTGTAATATATATAGGGATAATTAATAATGAAGTCATGTACCTTCCAGAACCACATCAGAAACTCAATCATGATCCAGTGAGACCACTGCCTCGTCAGTGTACATCTCTTGCCGTGTCAGAATTGTATGCGGTCCCTTTGGATTAAGAGGGACATATTTCCATGGTTTCACATATACATCATTTTCACAGTGATGAAGCCTGCATCCATTTGCATCAATACAAAAATAGCAAAAACAACCATACTTCCTCATTTCAATGGCGAATATGTCTCCCATGTCTCTACTTCAAACATAATGTAATTCCATCATACTAGGTATGGTCTCACAATAACACAGCTTGGATCTATTCACATCACCAAGGGAAACATCCCAAAAGAACCTACATGGAATTCAATTTGCCATATAAATTCCTATTGAGCAGGTGTTTTTTATGGAAATGATCATATAATGTTATTAGATTATTAATTGTGTTTGGAGTTTATTACCTGTGCACCGGCCTTGCTTGTCCGTGACCTTGATGTCCCAAATTTCCTGTGCACCAATCAACTACTTCTGTAGATCATTTGAGTCGGGTTGCACCATGACTCTTCTAGTACCTCTGAAGTGCTCGTTTCACACATGCAACTACACCATCATGTTCACCTTTTCCATGCCCTATTTCAAAAAAAATTGAGGTGTGTCAGACTCCTATCTCTTTGTGAAGGAGACTCAACCAGTAATAATAGTGTGCCGATTTTAACTACATTGCACACCCATCTGACCAAATCCAGTGTTCAATAAATGATACACTTCTCTTTCTAAATGAATCATAAATCAACTCAAAGCAGTGTTGAACGAACAATGTGTCATGCTCACGATAATCACTGACATAAAATGGTACTCCTTAATTACTTTGTGTGGATGAGGAGTGCTATCCCTACCATTAATGCTTTCCTGAACATGTATGTGCAACACATGTACGAAGATAGACACCTAGTCAAAGTGATAGTACTTACTCTATATCTCTCTTTGAGGAGCAAATGTGTAGTTCTCAGCAAAGTCTACCACTGATAAGATTGTTCTTGTCTCAAATACCTCACGAGAATGTTTGAATCTAAAGTTTTCCACTTGGACCTATGGGAGTTCTTTATGTATTTATAAATATGACTTTGAAACTTCTCCATGAAATCTGAAACAGAAATCTCATTCTCGACCAAGTCGATCCTCTTATATGGCACAGATGAAGAAGAGGATGGATTCATGGAGACAACTCATACCTCTTCCACATAACTGTGATATGTGACAATCCAGGGTGTGTTGGATCGATAGGAAATTTCCTATGGAAAAATGTCAAATCACTGCATTTAGGGCATCTTCTCCCACCTACACACCTCTTACTGAAAAAAACTTGTTCAGTATTCATGTTGCATAGTATCATACAATAAAATCTCTCACTGTGTGAGGAGTTGGTTCACCGTTCCATTTCCTTTTGCAAAAATCCAAAAATGTGTCATAGTATAGTTGGAATTCAACATGGTATCGACAACAACAATTGTCGCAAATTGTATTCAACCTAATATACCACGGTTTAAATTTATTGAGCATGCTAAATGATTTCTGAACACTAGGATTGGTTTCTTGGAATTCCTCGTAAAGTGCCACACCCGTCATCTCCATAACATGCTTACAATGCTCCTGATAAATTCCTCTGGATAAACATTGTCACGGGACATGATTTTGATGAATATCACGAGAATGGATTTCCCAAAACTCTATCATCTTCTCTCTAATGCCCTCTTCCATCCTGCCTCGATAGGGTTCCCTACAAATAATATCCCAACAAGCAGGTTTACCATTTTCATCTTACCAGACCCTGAATTTAGTATATTTGAACAATCTTATTTTTGAAACTTTGATAAATGATGCCATTGTTGCTACCATTCTCTTTCTTGAGGTGCTTGGTGCCACAACAACCGTTGTAATTTCCCTATGAGCAACTCGGATATCACCATTTCTTGATTTCCCAAACGAAGTGTTTGTACCCGATATTTTCTTGAAAAGAAAATCATTCATGCAATGCACGAGCACACAATATTTTTGGAAATTTCAGCCCTGGAAGGTTAAAAGAGCCTAGTGAAAGACGGGAAGAATGCTAATGGAACCTACGGCTGAGGACCATGGGACAATAGTTGAAGATCTAAAATATAAGGGTGTTCATTCTCGAATTTGGGGAATATTAATGACCCTGAAATCAAGTGCACCCATGAAAAACAAGGAAGTTAATCGGGTGTAGTGCGCATGCAGGTTCCCCTCCCATTGATCAATATTAATGGCTCATACTGATCGCACGTTGATAAGTTGTGCCCACAAGAAAAGGGGATCGACCACACATTATACTTGAAACCTCCTAAGACGTGTTCCCCGTAGTTACTGACCATGTCTCCTTGAATGTAATTTATCTAAACTGCTTAACATTGATGCATTACCACTCTGCGAAACCAAAGTGGTATCCTCCCAACCTTGAAGGTCAATGATTTACAACTCAGCATATCCCGAAAAACTATCACTCTATATTCAAATTCCCTCCTGCCATCTGTCTAAGGTGTCCCATCACTCCTCCAGTCCATTCATCAAATACACGCCTGCAACCTATCGTATGGGTCTCGCTTACTTGTTTTACTCTCCACCCCGGCCTCCGTCATGTAAAGTGCACCATTTCTCATGGAGTAAAAGGTTTTTAACCTAGTTCCATTATTTTATTATTTTTACCTCCAAGAATCCATCTCCCTCGATAACCAGTGTACCAGGTCGACATTGCACGAGCCATACAGGTCCAGGTCAGCATTCGTCAATCTGATTCAGCCTCTAGGTGTCAAACGGGTATTCATCTGCCACTTACGATCATTTATGTTACTGTAATCTTGGTTTTTCTTATTAGTTTACTTGAGCCCTGGTTTTCAAAAATCCCTAATTTAGCTAGAATTTACCACCTATTTCACCCTAATACTGTGAACCATTGAAAGCAACGACACCCAAGTCCAAGGTCACTCTTCCAAATCCCCTCTTCTCGGGAGAGGAACATGTATACAACCATGAGGCCGGCATATTTAACACCATTGTATACAATTAAGACATGATTGAGACCCCCAGAGAAACCAAAGAGCTTGCTTTAAATGACCAAGACAAGATTAACCTCTAGAGCTCAAAATTTTCCCGCTCAATTTGCCCTAGATCTGTTGTGTTCCCTGCATTCGTCACCTGGTGCTCAAAACATTGTTTCCCCATGACCATAGAAGCCATGTCTGCTAATTCGTCCAGAAGTTTGTTTTTCATCACCCCAGAATCTCTAAGAAACATGTTTTGCATACCTGATTCATTAGCCCCTTACAATTTTAATGAAAAATCCTTATCCATTGCGTTTAATGGGCACAGTCCTTTCGACCACCACCATTTCTTATCCAAGCACTTAGAACCTGAAATGGATATACCAACCATTCCACCACCCTAAGCTACACTCAATTTCTCTGAAGATGCCATAAAAGCCATATCAATCATTTGCACCATTGTCGGCCTGGAAGATGATAAAAGTGTAGATGAAGTTATTTTGGGAGTCCTGCTGAAATTGAGCACAAAAACTGGTAGAAACCCACCACATTTGACCTCTGCACGTACCTAGATGACAAAATCCATGAACATCTTGAAGGATTCATGCAATTGAGTATTTTAGATTCCCTTCAAACCCGTTTTTCCTTTTCTTCGATCAAAACTTTGAGAATTTCAAGCATCTGGACCTAGAAAGCTACATATGATCAAGGTATGTAGAGACCAGTTTATGAGTGTATTGACATGGTTTTAAGGAAAGCAGACAACTCAAACGTTTGTGAATTCATAGATAATTGATGACTGTGGCTTACAATTTTATACATGGTAGTTCTACTCCCAGGATGTTACCTGATATCAAGAAACACCTACAATTTACCCCATAGATTCAGGTTGGAGACTGGGTTTTATTTGAAGATCACATTGTTATCAGAGTGTATGGTTTTGAAGAGGAGCCATACATGTTACCTACTTTTCTTACACCCACGATATTTGCCATGGATTTTGTAAGGAAAAAGATGGCCTCATATGAGTTACACTTTAAGCATTTCAAACAGCATAAGTCATTCCTCATGCCACAAGAGGTAGGACCTCTTATTATAAGAGGACTGAATTCCCCCAGTATATAGAAGAATATCTCAGTCAAATAAATCTTCCAAAGGCAGCGAAAGATGCATATAACCCTCACCAAGTGATATCTAAGCACTATCTAAGGAAAGAGTAGAGACAAATAATTTTGCATATGTATGCACACCGAGGCCTCTATGGGAAAGAATAGAAAACAAGGAGACTTGGGAAGAGGTCCAAGAGGCCATGAAAAGATTTGAAGAAGAATAAAAACAACAATAGTCAATTGGGCAGAAGAGCACAACTGAGAAAGCTCGGGATATGTACATTGATCAAGACCAACAAGGCCCAGATCCTAAAAGAGTCAAAATAACAATAGAAGAAGATGAATAGTATTTAGTAGAAGCAGGGTTAGAATCGGTGGAGATCCCCAGTGAGATTACTGAGTTTACAAAGAAACCAGACCTCCCAATAAATTCTCCAATTCAATATGCAAGTTACCCTTTTATAGAGTTCACTATTCCCCAGAAGATACATGGTTCCTCATATGCAGAACTAGTCCCAATGAGAACAAACCTACATACTGGATACTGGAGCATCAGAGAAATGGGGATAAAAATAGCAAAGGAGCTAAGAAAATACCTCCCAACCACGGGGAAAAGGCTGATAGTTGTGGTAGATCACCAACAAGATTCCCTAAGGTTTTATATTTTAGAACCCAAGGTTTCCAAGCCAGTGAAGCTCAGTGACTGGAGGGAAGAGGAGCACGTGGTAAATTTCAAAGAGTTCAACAAGCTGGACAAAATGGATTTCTATAAACAAACAAGTGACATGATGTGTACATAGATTGTGAAATCTGAGAAAGAAGAAAGGAATCTCATGATAGCTCTTGAAAAGTTTGAGAAATTGTATAAGATTGAAAAATGGACCACAAGAACCAAACAAGTTGCTATTAATTCTTTGGAATAAAAACTGGTAGCATTAGTAGTAGATCCCTTTGATGGATCTCAAATCAAGTCACTTATAGATAAAAAAGATAATGAAATAGATATCCTAAGGAAAAAACTAAAGATTCCCACAACTCAACTAGTGCAGTCTGAAGAATTGAAGCAAGTGCAAGAAGAGAAGGAAAAAAATATATGCCAGCATGATAGAATTCCAACAGTTGTCTAAATAAAAGAGAGGAGATTGATGATCTGCATTGGAATATTGCAAGTTTAAATATGGAAGCCACTAGAATAGCTACTAAAGGGAATAATAATGCTTCAATTCCTATAATTCAAGCATAAAGTCAACCAACAATGTAAACGCCAACAGTTACAATGGAAAGCCATCCCAAAGCCGAGGTAGATGGAATTCATCCTTAAACAAAAGAGGTTACAAGTGAACCATAGGTTAATCTCCAGATAATATTGATTTGGATGCAATGGAAGAGGACCATGCTAATTTGAGGTCAAGTCCTCAACCCATTGAGGAAGATAATGACCTAAATGTCAAGCTGGATGAAGCTAGAAAAGAGTTGGAAAACAATGATAATAGGGTACTTGAATTAGAAAGTGAAGTTAGTAAGAAAGAAGATTAGATTTTAGAGTTGGATGGAGAAGTAGGAGACCTCAAAAGACAAATAACTTTTCTCCAAATGAACGTTCAGGGAGAGCAGTTGCTAAGAAGAATTACCCAAGCTGTTTGGGAAAAAATTAAAGAATGGTGTATGAATAAGTGGGACTATTTTGAGGTCATCCAAGATGAGTTGGACATGGCCACTGAGGCTATTTCAGAGATAAAATCAGTTGAAAAATAGTTGGGGGATATTCCAAAGCAGGTTGCATAAGTCATAGATTACCTGAACAACAGAACCAAGAAGCAGTTAGATGAAAAGGGAATAGACAACAGAACTCAAATCATCAAAATTTCTAGGTCGATGATTATGAAGCAAACTTATGTTCTAAGAATGAAGGATAATGTTAAACAATTAAATGATGAAATAACTGTCTTTAAATCTCTGTTCAAAGAAGTGTTAAAATTAGGGATGCATTCCCCATGGGATGGTAATGATTATGCGTATCCCAAAGAAGCTTACCGATAGAATCTCCAGCAAAAGAAGGATGAGTTTCCTCCAGATCCACTGGAAGGAGAAATAGAGGGACAACAGGTCTAGTTGACAGAATAAAAGGTTGCTTTGAAATCTGGGTGGGTCTAAAAAACATTGCCAAAAAATTGGGGCCCATCTCATATGAAAAACACACCAATGCTGAGATTTCTTTAGAGTCTCTAATAAATCACAGACATCCTTTAGGAAAGGAATGGAAAATGGTTCTCCAATATCATAAATAGGTATTTCCAACTAGATTAGTAGTGACTTAACCACAAGGATAGTCATCAAGTCAAGCTTCAAGGGTACCGTTTGATCAATCAGCAACATCTTCAACAGCTCAGAGGCCGAGTACATTTGCAAACTAGCCACCTACTATTTCATTTATGCCACCTGCGGGTCCATTCAACATTCAAATGAACCGGGATGGAATCCCTCCAATGGGACCCATAGGACAACCCTCTAGACAACCACATGTCTAGATGAGTGGAAAGAACAAGACCTCCAGTATAAGAAATTAAATGTTAAGCCTTACATTATACGTTGGAGAAGAAAATTTGTAAAAAATATTTTGTAAAAAAGTAAATTAACTTTCATTTACTTTTCTGTTAGAATTGGAGAAACCAAATTGGGTCACATACAAACTCTATATAAACAAATATTGTAATCCATTTTGAAAGGCTGTCAATTTTAGTGGAGAGGTTCTCTATCTAATTTTTGTAGAGTCGAGATCAATTTAGCCACGTAATATTGTTTTGTAAAATATTAAAGGCACAGTGATATTTCAGAGAGATGTTCTTACTCTTTTAGTAGATCCATTGTTATTCCGTTTTGTTTTCTGTGTAAAGATTCACATGATAAATAGAAATTAAATGCATTTTTTCAGTTCCATTGTGAGATCATCGATGTTCATAATGTTTCAGAGTTGAAAGATGTGTTAGAGATTCATCATTGTATGCCTCTTTAATATCTTTTAAAAGATTCTCATGTATGATGCAAGGTTGTCAGGAATTTCCTACTTATATTATGTATGCCAAATCTGATTGTATTTTACTTTCATTCTCTGAGTTTACTTTGCAAATGTGTATGAATTGTTGAAATTATTCGCATAGAAGCTTCAATGCATTCCAAGTATCCCTAGGTTCAAGAAATTTGTCATTATCAATCACTTCTTGAATACAGCTAGACTTCCATATGTTAAACTCACCTCCATTTATCCTTATGTTCTAAAGTTGGTCGTGAATTTCCTCTGCAACAAATTCCTTTCATGTATTAAATGTTGTGTATGACCTAATCCAGTTGAAAATTTAGAAAAGAATAATTCAAACATCCAGTATAAAGATATAACTCTGGTATCTTTAAATAAATGAGCTTATATCATGCCCGGGCGTGAGTTATTTCATCCTGATTTGCCTCTGGGACTATCACGAATATAATGTAGTTCTTACATTTTCTATTACATTTTCTCATGTCTTTTTTGTTTTAGCAATTTGAAAACCCAACAACTGTGGCACGTTTCAATTTTTGTGTTTTATCAACCCATGTAGGACTTGAGCTTGTGCCATCAATGAATATTGTTCAAAGTATGACTTGATTATGTTACTGGCATGTTCTTTGATTGTCTGACTAGGGATTGGGTTCCTGAGCTCTTCTCGTACAGCAACAACTTCACAATCCTCTAGACAATTTCCATCCCTTCCAACCCAACTGCAGCTCCCAATTATAATTGAAATGTGAGAGGGAAAAGTGTCCTGTGATGGTTGATCAGGATAGTGAGGGGGAACAAAGTCATGTGATTCTTGATCATAATGATGTGATGGCTAACCATAATCTATCCCTACATAATCAAAATTCATGTGAAGGGCATTTCAATCAGAAATGCACTATGTAAGGAGGTTAATTTTAAAGCACCAAATTGAAGTGTTTTGAGATGCGAAAGACACAAATGAAACTCAAGAATTTAATCTGTCCATCATCATAATATTTAAATTTGTTTTTCATTGTAGAATTGCATGGAATTAATGTGATAACAATAGCATTATTATATTATTGTTGCACTAACTCATATTCATAACATACACACACCCATTATTCTTTGATTTGTAAGCTCCTAGATTTGATTATTGAATAGCTTATAATTCATTATTATGGTACTATAAGGAAAAACATATAACTTATTGGTACATTCATGCATATAAAAAGTTGGTACAAGAATTGACAATACATTAAAAACAAGAAAATTGTTTGTAACTTGAATTGAAAATAACTAAATATGTCTTTAACTTGAAATTGTACATCTGGCTTGAGAATTGTTAGTAAAGTTTGAAAATTAAGTATGTATTTAATTTGATAATTGTTAATAACTTGATAGTTGTACATTTAACTTTAAAATTGCTAGTAACTTGAAATTTGTTACATGGAAATTAACAGACTTGGAGCTCCCATGAGGCTATACAAATATTTTTTTGTAATTCCTTATTATGGTACTATAAGGAAAAAAAATATAACTTATCCCTACATTCATGCATAGAAAAAGTTGGTACAAGAATTGAAAATACATTAAAAACAAGATAATTGTTTGTAAATTGAATTGAAAATAACTAAATATGTATTTAACTTGAAATTGTACATTTAGCTTGACAATTGTTAGTAAAGTTTAAAAATCAAGTATGTATTTAACTTGATAATTATTAATAACTTGATAGTTGTACATTTAACTTTAAAATTGCTAGTAACTTGAAATTTTTTGTGGAAATTAACAAATTGAAAATTGCTTGTGACTTGAAAATTATCAATTTAACTTGAAAATTGTTACAAATTATTACACACTGTTATGTATATTTATAAGAACAATATTTGATTTTTTTAGTGCATGTTTAAGATATTATGATATACACATACCACATAGCACACACGAAATATAATTAGATCAATTATATGAAGATTTTGAGATTTGACAAAATCTACAACCCTTTTATTGTCATTGAATTTTCAAACTATTACATAACTATAAGGTTAATCCATGAAGGTGGTTCACGATTTTTGGCAAGCGAAGCACCAAACATTTGTGCTGCAGGCCCTCGATCGAGGTCTTTTAAAGCCCTCGATCGAGGTATTAAAACCTCAATCGAAAATACCTCGATCGAGGGTTTTAAAAGACCTCAACCGAGGGATTTAAAAGACCTCGATCGAGGGTTGAAACAAGACCTCGATCGAGCTATTGAAACCTCGATCGAGCTGTTGAGACAAAATAAAAAATATAAAAAGCAAGCCCACGGCTTGAAGAGACCTCGATCGAGGACTTGAATAGACCTCAATCGAGAACTATGTAAAACCCTCGATCAAGGTCTTATTTATCCCTCGATCGATGTATTTTAAAAACCTCGATCGAGGGCCTAAAAACAAGCTGAAATCCCTTTTCATTGCAGAAAGAAAAAAATCTACATTTCAAAGGCTTAAACTATGTCATTGAATGCACATTAATAGGTGGACTTGATACCATTGGATTCGTCAATGAATCCTCTAACCATGTACATATAATTTACAAATTTATATCTTCGTATGTCATTTGTTTTTAAATTTCTTCTAAAGCTTACCCTAAAAAACCATGTCGACAACTTCGAATGAGCTCAAAGATAAATCAACAACATTCAAAATACACATCCAAAAAATTTGAAAAAATATACAAGCGCTACATTAGTGTATCATCTTCAAAAGAGAATTTTTAGTTTTGCAAATTATGTAAACAATCAAAAGATTTGGTGCAGACATGCACATGTGTGCAAAATGCGAATGAAATATTCACTAGTCAGTTTTGAAAAATGATAATAAATATAATTTTTCGAGGAAAATTAAAAGAAAAATATGTACACACTAGTGCATTCTGTCTAGATCATGTTCACATATTTGATTTTTTTAAATTATTAATTTAACATTAAATTATTTTGCACAGACACAAGGCACTTGTTAATTGCTCTTCAAATTTTTAAGGATACACATTTCATTAAATGAAAATTTGACACGATAAATGACATTGGTATATTTTTAAAAAAATATCATTGGAAAGCCAACATAATTCTATACATTTTTTTTAACCGCATGTCGAAATTCATATGGAAAATGTTTTGAGGGCTTCAATTTAATACATGGGTAAAATTTCCATTTATTATCGCCATATTTGTCCAAAAAGAGTTACCCGTCTTCATGGAATCACCCTCACAATGTTCGTTTTTATTGTTATCATTGTATTTTCCAACTACTACACAACTATCACAATGTTCATTTTATTTGATCATGTTCATTGTAATTATCTTTTGCAAATGAAATAAATCAATGCCCTTCTATGAAGGGAAAAATAGGTCTTGAAGGGAAATAAAGGATTCAAATTTGATCCCTCCCCGTGAAATTTTTTTTTAAAATAAAAATATTAATTACTTCTTACGAATTTGTAACATGATGTGATGACCTAAACTATGTTTTGGATTCTGCAGTCTCGATGTATTCTCACATCCTGCCATCTATTTGTTAGTACCAAGAGCTTTTACTCACGGTTGAGTTACGGAGAAAATTTGATGATCGTTGCTTGGCCTTCAATCGAGGGTTCTAGATCTAGGAAAAGAGTCTCTCTCTAGTTACTCGTAAGATTGCATTGTGAGGAAGGTAAGATTTTATGTTAATGTACAATTTTGTGAGAGAGGTCAAGTAAATATTGGTGTTGGGAATTTTGGTTTTAAGATCTTTACTGTAAGCCTATGGCTTACATTATCAATCACATAGTTTAATTTTCACCTTTATTTGTATTTATCATTTAGGAAATAGTGATTTATGATAAACGATGACTAAGGGATTTGGACAAGATTGCATGGTTTAGTGACCATGTAAGGTGTTAGGATTAAAAGAAAATCTCTCCATGAGGTGGCATCACCCATTGCACTAGATATTTGTAACATTGGAGTGAATACAATTTGATTATGGCTTTAGCCTTTTCTATCACATTGCTGCTCGTGCATTTTTTGGTATCACCCATTGCACTAGATATTTGTAACATTGGAGTGAATACAATTTGATTATGGCTTTAGCCTTTTCTATCACATTGCTGCTCATGCATGTTTTAACATGGTATTAGAGCGCCTTTAGTGTTAAGGAACCTGGTAGTCTTGAGATCCATGGTATTTTTCCATAGAAATTTTGCAATTTGAAAGAGTTATAGTAGTTATCCATAACTTTCAAAGAGATACGTAGCACTGGTTTCTAGAGCGAATGCGTTCTTCTGAATGTATATGGTGATTCTTCTTCAGTAGTGAATTGGAGATTGTTTTGTGCAATCCAATCCAGCGGATATTGTGACATAATCATCCCAGCACTATGTGAGTTGTTTTTAATCTACAAATTTGATCTGCTTATTCCATAGTGCCCCGTTTATAATCGAATATGAATTCAGTTAATTGTAAATCAAATTATTGAAAGAGTTGTGCAGTTCTATTTTTTGGATGCCAAATATTTTCTAGAATTCTATACATAAGAAGTGATCTATGCGCAAATAATATATATTCTTTCTTACTACTATTTGGGACCAATTTGAAATTGAGATCTTCCCACATGATTTACAACATCGACAGGTGATATGACTATTCCATACACTATTTTTTATTCATATCAAGGGTTTTGGCATTTAAGTTATGTGGAATAACATTGTTTTTCTAGTGCAATTTTCTTAATCAATCTGAATCTCTGCATGTTTAATTACTAAGCATCGATCTAATATAATTCACACGGATAAAAAAAGGCCGAGTGTTGTTATTGTTGCTGGTTTTTAGCCTAGGTGAAACCATTTACGTGAATAACTTTGTGTGTTTGCATCTCATAACTGCAATCTACTCTTCAATTCTACAATCATAGATCTCGCAGGAATTGCTAACTATGTAGGATGAGAGGTGCTCAAAGGATTTTGCATAATAGCAAATGATTTGAAGAGCTAATGATGAAAATCAATTATGAAGAATAGAGGCAAAAATTCTCTTCTTGATTGACACTCTACGGATGTGCAACCTCATTTGTTATCGATTGAGACGATGCCTTTCGATCTGTTATCCACAATTTGCATCTAGTACATATTGTCCATCAAACAGCTCAAACACATGCATTCTTTCATTAAATTATGGATCTTACATTTGTGATTGTTATTGAGAAGCATAATTGAGTTCATTTTATGATTTGGGTGGATTTATTTTTCTTGGCATAAGATTTGTAAGAGGTGATAATTGAAACTCTTGTAGCCAATAATTCAGGCCTGTTATGATTGGTGGAGGACGGAGTCTCTATGCGTGAACCTAAATACTAGCTAACAATTAAAAGATATGTGCACCAATTTGCAACACAACAATTTCAAGCAGTCTAATATAGGTATCAAGTGTGATTTCACTTGAGATTCACCTCAATTGCAATTTCTACCAATGATCTATATGATGTGTTCAACTCTGCTCGAGTGCTACTTCAATCGATATCCTCCAATGATCTTGTTGATCTCGTATGATGTATTTTAATGAAATTGTAATGATTTGCACACATCCTTCAACACATTTGATTGTCCATTCGACAAAATCCTGATCTGCAGCCTTCAGGAAACCAGTCGCCATCAACTTGTGTAATTGCAAGTCTGATACCCAAATGCCAAGCAATGTGAGCACGATCTGATCTAATATCAATAGTATTGATACATGCATAGCTGGAAAGAACAAGAAGCTTCCCACATGAAGCCGGAATGTGTCAATAGCCACAGCTCCTATGGAATACAATTTAGTCTCGATGTGTTTGTTGGAATGAGCAAAGAGCGTGGTGAACACACCTTTAAATTTCTCAAAAGTTACACCAAGCCGTATGTGTCAAAAAAGAGGTATACCTTGTTTTACATGAGGCTTACATGAACGTTAGAGTAATTTTTATAAGTTCACTAAAAGACAAAAGAAAAAGTAAACATTGGTTTCCATCTTTTTTTTAATGTTTCCATATTTTTTTTAAAGGAACACTATGGTCAGTGAATGTAGTATTAAAATAAGGTTGTTTACGGTGAATCATTTTTTTGGTGAATAAGGTTGTTTATAAGTCTTCTCTATATTATAGTTCAAGGGGGCTTCATTTGTCTTTGTAACTAAGTGAAAATATCTGTTAATTTTTGAAAATTTGACAACATTGTAAAATGCAATTATATTCTTGATTTTTATAAGAGTTGATTAGAGTCAAGTGCAAATTTCAATGAAAGTCTTTTGGACAAGACATTTAGAGAGTCAAGGTTAAGCTTTCAAAAGTGCTATTTTGTGTGAAGTGTGCAATGTTCTTCTTCACGTGAATTGCATGATCTTTTTTGGTGCCTTGTGTCTCTCCCTTTTAAGGTATTTTGCATATGTCATTGCTACATTTATCTACATTCTATATATGCAAGCACAAACATCAAGCTAACTTTCGAGGCAAGCAATGGAAAATTAAAAGGACAATTGGATGTGACCTGATTCAAAGATTAAATCAATATTGTATACTTGTAATAGTTCTTTTGAAATCAAGTTATGTTGAATTATAATTTTCAGGTTCATTATCGGTTGAACTCGACACCCTCCATTCTTCAAGTCAAAATTGTTGAGTTGAATTGTCAAAAGGGAAGAGTTGCATTGAACCCCCTCTTTTGTTGACTCAAATTGTAATCATGACCTAACTACACAAGGAGGCCTCATTTAATGTTTCAATGGAGTGAAGTCTTGAATGATTACAGTTACTAAACGCTCTAATTATCAATGCCGAAGAAAACATAATCATACTCAACAAAGTAACTCCTCAATTAGTACTAATTTGTTTGCAAGTGTCACAAAATAAGTTATCCTTCTTCAATCTCAATCCCAACTATTGAGTGATGAAATTAGGGATCTCAAAAATCAATTGTTAGTGAAGTGTTCTAAACTAGTTTTTGTTCATAACAATCCTCTCTATGATCATGATGATGGTGGTGGTGGTGATTCATATCGACATTGCACTCAACAACAACCTCGCAAGACAACTCCAGATGTAGATGAAAAGGAAGTTGTCCAAGTTCAGCAGAAACAAGTTCAACAATCTCTTTCCATGCCGATCATTAGACATTGGGAAGAAATACAAGTCAACAAAAATTGACATGGTCTAGGATATGATGATGGAAATAGCTCACAAATCCCAGATTATTCAAAACCAATTCACTTCCATAATTTTGAATTGCTTCGAGAAGTTTTAACTTCACCTATTCGAGTCAAGCATGAAAATGCAAAGTGCCAACATTGTAATTGCATTGGTCACATGGAAGATCAATGTCACGATCTCTATCCTTGTCAAAATTGTGGCAAGAATAATCATGCATTCGAAAAATATTCCAAGAGAAACAAGACTATAAGATTAAATATTCACTATAGGTGGATCAATCCTTGGAAATGGACTTCAACAACCAAGAAGTTGCATCCGTCTTACCATCGAATTTGAATGCAAGTAAAAACACATCTTGCATTAGATAGCTTTTCATTCCTCTCACCTTGTACCTAAAAGGGGAGAATATAACTCCAAAGTGGTCCCCTTATGGCATAGATTTCAAGCATGGACCTTACGGGAGAAGATAACATGCAGTTGTTTCCACATGCCTACTTTGAGTTGAAATCAAAATGGTACTCTCTTTCAGCTTAAGGGGGGGATACACTATGAAGTGAGGATGGTTAGTGGTCAACCAAAGCCACCATATACAAGGATGTCTCACCTTTTAGTTGACAAAGGGGAGAATATTGATGATGGTTTTCAAACTTCAAGTTTTGGCAACAATAGTCTATAGATGATAGACTCCAAATTTCCAAATGGGAAACAACAATATGTAGATGGAGGAATTAAATACATGATGCATTAGGATTTTGATCGACACATACCGGTATTGAAATATTCAAGGAGGATTTCAATGATTCACTGAGAGTAGAATGGTGATACTACAAGTTCACAATTAGCAGAAGATGCCAGGAAACCTCTTATAGCTAATTCACTTGGCAAATGATGGAATTGTCATGAAAATAGGGGATGTTCAAACATGATAGTTTTCACTCTATAATTTCAGCTCTCTTCCAATTCATTTCAAATGAACCATTCAGAATCTAGTTTTGACAGTTTTTTAGGCATATTTTTCATTAAAGCACAAATGAAGTCTTATGAAAGATCCAACATATGAAATTTTGCATTAGTGTTTATTGCTTAGTTGATATACATATATAGACTTGCGATTGAGGGGGGGAATGTTAGCCTATGTATTATATTACCAATCACATAGTTTAATTGTCACCTTTATTTGTATTTATCATTTAGGATAATAGTGATTTATCCTAAATCACAACTAAGTGATTTGGATAAGATTTCCTAGCCTAGTCACCATGCAAGGTGCTACAATCTAGAGAAAATATCTCCATGAGGTTGCATCACCCATTGTACTATATATATTTTCAACATTAGTGTGAATACAATTTGATTATGGCTTTAGCCTTTTCTGTCACATTATTGCTCGTGTACGTTTTAACATTTACCCTTTTAGGGAGAACATATTTCAAACCGAAATAGTCGTGATGTGTTTGAGGGCTTCATACTAACCTTTGATACTGAGACTCTTTATGATGATCACCGAGCTCGTATTGTGGATTGGGATGTTGATCTATATTTACAATTGCAAGGTAAATTTTATTAAGTTTTTTATTTATTTCCAGCGTTTGCATTCTCTTCCTTTTTTTGGTGATTTTCTTTAAAAGTTCCCTTTTCTAAAATATCGAATTTTTTCTAATATTATGTGTTACAATTATGTAATCTTACATATTGAGGACGTAATTTAATATCAAGTGACACGATGGTATTCTCAGGAGGGTTCTTACAGAATGATATTGGTGAATATTATAGGTGTTTCAAGGTGATTCCTTACCTAAATTTTTTGTTTGTTTTCCTTATTTACTGCTTATAATGCATGTTGTTTCATAATTTATGAAGTTCGTTTTTCTCCTAATTATTATTTGGCTAACTAGCCTTCTATTGATTGCATGTGTTCCTCTTGTTGGGGTTTGCAGCAACCGTATCCGGTTGGATGCTTAATAGTCGAATCCGACTCTCATATTGAATGATAAATAGAATAATATATTAGATGGTGATGATAAATTACAATAAGATCACCTTTTATAGAGATTGGTCCAACATTGTGAAGGGTTACGCCCTTTCACTATTAACCTAATAATCTATTAATTTATAAATAATAATATTAAATAAATATTCACAGCATTGCAACTCCCTTTTAAGGATCTTTGTCCTCAAAGCTAATTTTTCTAGTATCAACTTTATCCTAGATTTGTGTTGTAATCCTTTCTGCTTCAGTGGTGAGTTTTTGAAATAATACAATTTGTAATTATTTGTCTTCCATATCGACTTTTGGATTTCATGTATGAACACTTGTGGACCTTCATTACTTCCAATTTTTGCATTGGTTGTGGTTCCAACATTGAATGTCATAATGATGGAGGTATTTTTAAAAGATGTTCTTCGATCTTGGAAATTAGGACAATGGTCATTCTTAAGACTTTGAAGTTTGAAAATCTCTACATGAGTCTTCTCAATTTCCTGGAGCCATATTATTGTAGATGGATTCCATCTTACAATCTTAGTATCTAGGCACTTAAATTCCAACAATTTCAAAGATATGTGGTGGTTGTCACAAGAAATATGCACATCTAAACTGACATCAATCTGATTAGAAATATTTAGGTCTTGTACTAGTTTCCTCTTAATCGTAGCCTTCATGGATTCTTTATTGGAAGGAACTTTAAGGACCTTCATTCTTGATTTCCATATGACTATGTCCAAGGATCTAATTCTGTAACAACATAAATGTTGTTCATCTGTAGTAACCTACTCCATAGGGCTTCCTAACGACGTGGATGAAATACCTTTTATGTCCTCTAGCTTACCAACATTAGACCCATTATCATATTCACCATCATTTGGAACGTACATGATAGTGGGCAAAGAAACAATTTCTACATAACTATTTTCACTTGTGTTTGTAGAACCATCATTAGTTCTTCCAACATGTTTAAGTAGACATTCACTACTTCCATGGCTTTGAACTTCATCAATCAGATCAATAGATTTATCTAATAAAACTAATTGGGAACAATGTTCAAGTGTCTTCTCCTGCTCAACAAGAACAATTGCATTTGAAATGTCACTTGCTATTGTAGACCTATAATCTACAACTTCATGATCCACAACTGGTGGATGTTGATCTAATGCACATACATGCTCTGTCGCTTTGATGTCATCTTTTTCTTCAATTTCTACAATAGGTTTTCTTATTCTATCTTCCTCATCTTCTGTGTATATGTCCTCTTTTGGATATTTGTCAACAATGGCTTGGCTCTTATCAATGTCATCTCTATACGTGCCAATTCCATGGGAGACATAGGTTTGAAATCCTTTTTCCTCAAAACTGTCATCTTCGTCACCGAGAGTGGGCCAATCTTTTTGATACTTATCAGCAACACCGGTTTGACTCTCCTCGGTATTGTGAACAATATCATATTTACTTATTCCAATTCCACGAGAGATGATGACTTTAAGTCTCTTCTCCTCATAGCTTTCATACTCATTATTGAAACACTTCATGGTTAAAAGTTTGAGACTTAATTAATTAATAATAATTGTAAGGACAAATAATTATTATATGGGTAGAATAAATAAATATAATAATTATTATTATATTTAAATATTATATTTTTTTTAATAATTTGGGAATGTAACTTTTAATAAAATTAAATATTAATATAACAATATTAATACAATATTTAATTTTTATTAAAAATTAGGGTTGACTATGGATGTGAGCGAATGGTGGTGAGAGCATGGGTGTAGGGGATTGAGAAGGTAGAGTCGTGGGGAGAGGGATTGAATGGATAAACGGGCGTGGGGGAGGGAGACCGAATAGAGATGGGACGGCTGTGGAGATGATGGGGGAGAGGACAGGAGGAAGGAGGGCGCAGCACAGGGGGGCAGTGATGGTGGGAGAGAGTGGAGCTAAGTGCGGGGAGGAATGTGCAGAGAGAGACGCGTGAAGTGTTGGAGATTGGGGATGGAGGAGCACGCAGGGATATGTAGCAACGAGGGTTGAGGGTGGCGTTGAGGTGGTGGAGAAGTGGGGAGGAGCGCATGCAGAGGGGGAGAGGGAAGTCAATGGAGTGGAGAGGGGAGTGAACGGACTGGCATGGGGAAACGTGAGTGGAGGTAGCGTGGGTTTTGGGATTAAGTGAATGTGGAGAAGCAAGTTGCGGTGGTGGAATAGAGTGAGAGCGTTGGTGTAATGGATAGAATGGAAGAGGGGTGTAGATGGTGGATGCAGGCGAGAGGGCGGAAGCGCCGGAGCTGGAGCAGTAGGATGTCGTGAACGGAGAAGGAGGGCGTGGTGATTGGTGAGGGTTGCATTGGACGAGGGACGAGGGACGGGAGGGAAGATGGGAAGAACAGCGTGGTGAGGACAATGCGGAGAGGAAGCCGGCGAAGAGGTGGTGGAGTGGGAAGTGAAGTGGGAGCAGTGTGCAGGAGAGGGACTGTTGGCGGCTATGGAGGGTGTCGGATGAAGGAAGTAGGAATGGCGGGAGGTGGGAGTGGATGGGGGAAGGAGGGAGTGGCGCAGATGAGAGGCAGAGCGTGGGGGATGCGATGGATAGATGGATATGTGGAGCGTTGGGTATTCTGCGAGGAGAGGAGATGAAAGGATTTGCAGAAGGTTCTGAGGAGATGAATGGGTGCTAAGTGGAGCAAGTGAGAGGTGGAGAAGAGATGAATGGAGCGTGGATGTGAAAGCAGCAGAAATGAGACTGTGTTTTGCAGGAGAGGAACACCGTGGAAGGGAATGGTGGAAAGCTGAACGTTGAACGCAGCCCGTGCAAGAGCAGAACGAAGAGCTGAACGCTGACTTGCTGGAGGGAAGATGGGATGATCCGAATGCGAGCTTAGGCCGAAGGAGCGAATCTGCTCTGATACCAAATGCAGCAACCGTATCTGGTTGGATGCTTAATAGTCGAATCCGACTCTCATATTGAATGATAAATAGAAAAATATATTAGATGGTGATGATAAATTACAATAAGATCACCTTTTATAGAGCTTGATCCAACATTGTGAAGGGTTACGCCCTTTCACTATTAACCTAATAATCTATTAATTTATAAATAATAATATTAAATAAATATTCACAGCAGGGTCTCATTCTTAACCAGACTCGTTCTAGGTAATTCAATACTAGCTCTTTGATCCGCTTGAAATTTTAGGTTCTTAGGGATTTTCTCTATCCTCGGAGCGCATCATTCTCTGTTACAGACATAAAGATAATAAATAATAATATACATTAATAATAACTAATAATAATTAATAATAATAGTTAATGAATATTAAATATTAAGTGAGAGGATGCAACTCCTTAATATTAAATCCCAAGCTATATTTAAGCGAGCCAATCTCTGTAACATTCATATCATCAATCATTCAATTCACTATTCAATTTATTTATTTATATGAAGATGGAGTCTACTCTTCGTTAACATGCAGATACGGCGTTACATTGGTATCAGAGTGGTCTCGATCCTCCTTTAAGCTCGGTTCAGGCTCCCTTGTTCTCCACCGCACTTTCGCTTCCATCCACAACTTGCACACTTTCCTCTCATCTCTTACCCTCACTCCTATTCCATCCTCACATATCCCTCATGCTCACACACCATCATCTCCACACTTTCTCTTCCCGACTTCCTTTCAATCCTCATCTCACCCCTACTCCTCACTGATCTCGCCATCTCCCTTCACTTCACCTCCCCGCACTCGCTCCTATCCATCTATCACCTTCATTGTGCCTACACTCATTCCCCTACACCATAGTGTCATCTCACCCCCCATATACCGCTGCTCCACATCATCATCTCACTTCTCCTCTTCCTCCCTCTCACCCATGCCATCCTTTCTCTTCTCTTCCGCGCCAGACCCCCATCTTTTCTCCCTTCCTCCTTGCACCAGCCCTTCTCCTTCATGCACCCTTATGTTCCACACTAGCCCCAACTCCTTCAGGTTCCCTCTACATCCACATCCTCCACATCTCCTCCTTCGCTGCCCCCACCTCCCCCTTATCTCCCTCCTGCACTCATTCATCACCTCCCTCGTCAGACCACTCCGTTCCTACACTTCCACTCATCCCTCCTCCCTTCCACTTCACCTCGATTCTCCGCTCCCTGCACCCATGTACATTCTCTCCTATTCATCATTCCCTTCCTTCATCACCATTCCACCCGTGCTTACCAAACCCTAACATTTCCACATAAATAATATTATTATCTTTAATAATTATTATTATTATTTTAATATTTTACAAATTTCCTCCCCAACTATATAATAATAATTGTTATTATTATTATTATTATTATAATATTAAAAAAAACTATTTCAACCATTTCCACATTGTATTTTAATAATAATTTTAATATTATTATTAATAATAAATTTATAATTAATAATATTTAATATTATTAACACAACAAAGCTTTATTGTTTACAACCTATTATTAAATATAATAATTCTTGATTAGTATATTTACAATTTTAATCCTTGACAAAAAAAATGGGGTCCAAGCACACACCCCCTTGTTCCCAATCCCAATCAGAGGTGAGCAAATAGATGGAGCTAAATGAAAAGAGCCATGCAGAAGATTCTAAGATGCTTCAACCCCTTAACACAATATTAGACAAAATTGAAGCCGAGATTCGTAAAGATAGGTAAGGAATAAAAAGGACAATACAAAGTGAGATCACCAATGTTGTAACAAGCGAAATAAGAAAGATGAAAATATAGCTTAATGGAGGAATTAAGAAATTGGTGAATTACTTCGAGAACAAATTATCATCCAAAAATATGGATTCACCAAATAATCTAGATACAATGAAATTCTTTAAGGTGGAAACTCCACAAAACCACATAGATCACAACCACTTTTCAACCTTTAATTTCAACCAACTGCACTCGGGTCCAAGGTAGATAATGAATGGATATCCAATGAAACCCAAATTGGAGTTACCAAAGTTCGATGGCGATTCCAACCAGAGGGTGGCTTGGATCAATAAAGCAGAATAATTCTTTTGCATCCATAGAATCAAGTCTGGCGACGAAAAAATAAAGTATGCCTTGATGCAGCTTAAAGGACGTGCATATAATTGGTACATGTGGTGGAAAACTACCACTAAGGTATGATCATATAACTAGATCACATTCAAAAACAACTTCTTTAAAAGATTCCAAGATGTGACTGAGAATGATTTCTTCACAAAAATCACTAGATTACAACAAAAAGGTGACGTGGAAGAGTGCACCTACGAATGGGAATCATTAGCTAAACGATTACCGGAGTTAACAGATGACCAACGACTCCAAACATATGTGCATGGACTCAATCCATACATTAGAGATAGGTTAGAATTACACAATGTCTCATACCTAGATAAGGCCAAGCGTAAGGCCAAAATTATTGAAGAGAAGTTAAAAAATCAAGACAAGGGAACCCTAACAAGGGTTATTTATGACAACAAGAAACATAATGCAAATATTGCGAAGATAGCAAGTCACCAGGTCATCAGTGCAACAATCCTCAATCATATGGCTATGAAGTTGAAAAATGTTAAAAAACATTCACCAGGTGCTCCAACAATGACCAAAAAAAAAAATTTTCTGATGTGTCAAAGATTGGACCCCAGGCCATAAATGTTGTAGCAATCACACTACACACTGCAAAATCATAAATCGAAAGGAAGTATAAGTCCCTGCAAAAGAAGATACGTACGATTCTGATACAAACACAAGCTCACTTGAAGTATCAATAGCGACAGTTACATGTATCCAACAAACTTGTAAGGATCAATATTTAGCAATGCCTAAGAAGGTTAACACCCAACAGAAGGAAAGCCAATTACTCACAAAGAAAGGACAAACAACTCTTATTCCAAGCAACATAATCAGAACATATAGGACCAAATAGATTGCGACATACACAATGTATTACAGATAAAAACATCACAATTATAGTCGATTCTGGAATTACACACAATCTAATAGATATCAACACAGCAAAGGAACTTAATCTTTTTGTGTACCCAATGAAAAATATCAAGGTGACAACCATCGTTGATCAACACGTCAAAGAAGTAGGGAAATTCGATAAGGTGTCGTTGCAAATACAAAAATTAAACCTACAACTTAATTGTTATGCCTTACCACTCAAGGAATTAGATATGATATTAGGCGTCGATTGGTTAACATCATTAGGAACTTACTCTAACAACCTACAAAAACAATACATGACATTTAAATGGAAGGGAAGTAAGTATAGGCTGTATGGACTGAGAATTTCTCCACCCAAGCATGAATAGTCACGAGACAAAAAGGATCTAGACCCAGGTCAAGATAAAAGAACCAGTCCATACTACCTATCTCAAATCAACGTCGACACAAATCTAGAACCAAAGAGGACATCAACACACACCGCTTTAAGGATTCGCTTGATATGAAGTCACATGTTGTAAACAAAGGTCACGAGTTCAAATCACACCCGAGCTTACCCGTGTCCCATGCTTATGGGAGGTTGTGGGGTACCTAGGGGTATAGTGGTAGCAGGATTGGATCCCTGGACCCCATGTCACGCAAGTACTAGCCCAGTCTCCAGTTGTCGATTCCCCTAGTTTAAAAAAAACTAATATTAATTAATAATAATAGTTAATGAATATTAAATATTAAGTGAGAGGATGTGTCTCCTCAATATTAAAGCCCAAGCTATATTTAAGCAGGCCAATCTTTGTAAGGTTCATATCATCAATCATTCAATTCGCTATTCAGTTTATTTATTTATACGAAGATGGATTCTCTTCTTCATTAACATCTGGATACGGTGTTACATTCTCCGACAACCATATATAGATATTTCTCTATGAATATTTCCCTTCAAGGTTTGGAATTAGAATGTAATTTTGATTAGCCTTTCGTTTCGTTATATTGTAATTTGTCAAACTAAATTTGAATTAAGTTTTCCTTTTACCCAAAATGGGGAATTTTAGTTACAAAAGTTGAGGATATTTCATTACAGTTAAAGAACCACTAGTTCAAGAAGGACTAGTTCCTTGGGTAGACAAAGATTGCTCAATGTACATCTGGTCTTGGTTGAATGGTTTTATGAACCGATTTAATTTTGGTATCTCCTTTTTTATTTCTTACTTAAATGTAGCATGCTTATTGGTTTTGATAAGTTAAATGCAACCCACTCTTCCTTTGGAAAGGTTGGGGGGATAATAAAAGCTAACAAACTCCCTATACTTATTATCTAGAAAACTTCCTTGCCTTATCCAACTTCATAATTCAATGCACAAGAAAAGTTGCCATGAACACTTCATTGTTTTTCTTGACATCCGTAAGAATGAAGGCACTAGTAGATATGGCTCGCGAAGTTTTTCTTGACATCGAGACCATGGTGGTTTATAAACACATCAAACGAGCTGCTGCTGTTAAGGCCAGTGGAGGTGGAGATAGAGGCAGCGGTAGAGGAGGATGTAGCAAATAGACATAGAAATGGGAGAGATTGAAAGATTTCCGATTAGTTAGACTCAGACTCAGACCGAGACTGCAGGGGATTCAGGAGATGTGGATGCGGATGTGGATGCGCAGAGATTTCTAAGACTTATAGATAGCAATTCACACCAAACAATTTCCTGGCTGAATGCACGTCTTTGTAATTTTTTTTATAATTTATTTATTCAGTAAATTTTATAATCATAAGTATAATATTAAGTACATGATGGAGTTTAACAATAATAATATAATTTCGTGTAATATAAGTTTTAATTGCAAATTCGTTAATTTAAAAGAGAAGACGTCTCTTTCTCCCCTTAATTAATTAAATATGATAATGTGCTCACTATTTCAATTTAAGTAATTAAACATTTTAATTGCAAATGTATTCATTCAATTTAAGTAACTATACGTTTTAATTGCAAATGTGTTCATTTGGGACTAAAGACCACTTCTTCCTTACAAGAACATTTTCATAATTGTTTTTTTTTTCAATGAATCAAGATTCATTAAAATATTAAAATATCCTAACTTTAGAAATCAATCTAGTTTTAGAATTCTCGAGGTATTTGGAGTCTAAAAATGTTTTAAGTATTGAATTGAATGAAATTGAAATTGAAATTTTAAACCCGGTGTGAATGACTGAGCAGAGGTTGGGTTTGCTTGATAAACCCAATGAAGGCTAGGATCTCAAGGATTAGCATCTGGACCTTTCTATGCCCATCCTGAAGAGCACTGGAGGGAAGAGTTGCCTGAGGGACTGTGTAACAGAGAAGGGGATCTTCCTTGTGTTGGATGTGGTAGGTAATGTGGGTGCCTGGCTGTTGAGTTCACTTGAGATGCCTGTAGCTCTTTGGTTGAGCTCACTGGCTTAGCGTTACCCTCCTCTATCTTCTTGTATGCTTGATAAACCCAACGGTGTGTGGCTTAGCATAGCTGATGACCGAAACCATGGCTGTGAGTGAACCCAGCTAGTTCTTCCTTAGTGGATACACAACCCAGCTCGGGGGTGATCTCTCAGCTGAAAGAATATAGGCTGGATAGAGATCTATGGTTGGGTGGAACGTTGCTCTCACATAGCCAGTCGTTGGACATTTACATTTCAAGATAAGTATTCGTGTGAATTAATTTATATACATTCTGTGTTCTGCAATGTGTTCAATCTGAATGTTAAATATTCATGGTAATCAAATCGATATGGAATCACCTTTTTGCTTGAGATAAACATGTTGATGCATTCCATTCTATCTGTGTATTGTTATGTTTAATTCCGCTGTGTTTATATTGAGTTGAATCTGCACACAGAAATTTTTAATTGTTATGAATTTATGAGTAAAGAGCATTAGGGCTAAGTCTGTCAAAAGCCCCGTGTGTTGTTAACGTTTCCTTCCCCCCCCATTTGATCAATGAAGGGGACGTTACAGTAAAGGTCCAGTGGAACCATTACAGTCCCGAGGAATCTACTTAGGAACTGGAAGATATAATGCGAGAAGAGTGTCTGCATTTATATTGAAAATGTGTATATAATAAAACATTATGACATCGAAATTTTGTATATGTTTTGATAGAATGTTAATCATCGAGGAAAATTAAGACTCTAAGGGGAGGGGAAATGTAACACCCCCTGGCCCAAGTTAGAGCTATTATTGTAATTTGAACATTGTGGCTATGAGTATGTACATAGCATGATAATATTTTAATAAAAATACCAGCTAGCTGCATGAGGAGCAATACGCTAAAGAGGAGATCCAGATATTAACCGAGGGTTGTGAGGGGGTAAGATTAACTTATGTACCTTGTTCCCTAAACCTTTGTTCTATAAACCTTATGATAAACCCAAAACCCATACTCCTAAGACATATTCTTAGTGGGGGATTAACTAATAATTAATTATTATTAATTATGATTTAATGTGGAGATTAGTGGATAATCGTGATTAAGGATGAAGGGGGGAACGTGTGCCTTTGGGGACAACCACGTGGGATCCCAAAGGGGACACGGGGTTGCCTCAGTGATCCATGCGGAAGTGGGGTTGGCTGTCGCTATGCATAACTTGGGTGGTTGGACGCCAGTGCAGGAGGATGCACGTAGAGCATAGGGGGAAGTGCCTGCTGAGTGAGAGAATAGTGCAAAAATACGGGAAGGGAAATTCAGACAGGGACAGTGGAGAGTATCACTGTGTGTCTTGGAGTTCTCTGGGAGTGAAGAAAAAATTGGAGAGATTTCCTGTGATGAACCTGAACCCGGAATGCAGGGGTAACCTGAACATTGTTATGCTGAGATAACCCGAACTGGCCATGAATTCCTTGGTTGAATTAACCAGTCAATTGGAAATTAAGCATGAGACCTAGAGGGAATCCCAATGTTTGCAGTGAAGTGTGTCGTTGTATGTTTTGCGAAGGAACTCAGGTGGGTCAATTGCGGAATTGACAAGGAATTGGTTACCAAACTGTTGTTTGCTGAACCCTGTGTATATCTTTTACCTCTGTTATTTCCACCTTTGACTCTGTGAGTGAGTGTGGGCGGTTGGTGAGACACCTCAGGTTAATGTCTGGATCTCAGCTGGGGTGAACTTGGGAGCTGAAAGAGTACAGGTTGGACAAGTTCTAAGGTTGGCTGGAGCGTGGTTCACATGCATCCAGTTGCCATCTTTATGTGAATTTCAAATAAGTGTATCTGTGGATGAATTATAATGTTCATGTGATTTATTATGCTTCTTATGTTCAATTGTTGCATGACGTTCGTAATTAAATGTAAGACATAACTATGCTATGCTTATGCCTGTGTAGAAGGTTGTATACATGTAGGATGTTTCCTTCAAATGCATGAGTTATCTGCATGATGAATCTCACTCGTGAAAGATGTAAGGATTATACTTCATTTATTAATCTCATGTATGTTTACTCTGTCACAACCTTATGCATGAATGGATGGTTCATGAAATGTTCATAGAATGATAGGCATAAATCTGATTATGAAGTCTGTATGCCTGATTGGGTGTCTTTTCTATGATTAAGGTTGTTTTGTGTAGTTTAACCCTACATGGTATGATATGTCTATCTAGCTTAGTGTAATTCTTTATGCTATTTATGTATTATCCTTCACCATGCCGAAGGATTAACTACTTTGGTGGTTATTAAGAACATAAGTTCAGTGGGTGTTTTAACTTGCTTAGAATGTGGATTGGGTGATTCCAGAAAGCCTATTTCTGGGTGCGGATGGCATGTGTTTGGCTGTCTGTGTTTTAATTTATGTTTATGGGCCAACTAATGTAGATATAAAGCTGTCAATTATATGCTTAAAAGAAAATCTCATTTTTATAGTTTTATACATTGTAGATATGTGTATGTGTAACGTGGGGTACGTTACATGCTTGGATCTTCTTTGTTAAAGATAAGTATTCTTTTGTATCTGAAGTTCAATGATTTTATTTATATGCCTTTGATAATTATTCTTGTAATTGCATGTTGTGTGTGTGGACTGGGTTATTTTTGCTCTGTTTTTATTTACATATATGCACATGCATTTTAGATGTTATAAATTCGTGAATATGGATATGGGGCGAGATTTAGAGGCCTTTATTTAGATAATTTCCCCCTTCTATTTAGTTTGTGTAATCGGAATATTCATCTGTCTCTTAATGCTCTTGTCATGCCAAGTCGAAGTACTTTAGCAATGTGGTTAGTATGTTGTCAAAATAGTAAGGGGATAATTGCTTCTCGACCATACACTAATTTGAATATTCTTTGACCTATCAACCTATTGTATGTTTTTCTATATGACCATAATACTGTGGAGATCTTATCATTCTAACTGTCTAGGTTGCTTTCACAAAATTTTGTCAATCCTTTAGTTAATTTCTTATTAAAAGATTTGATTGATCCATTCGACTGTCAAGTCCCCTCCCATCAGACTGATCCAGGGAGAGAACATGGCACTAAAACGGGGCATCTAGCCCCATATCCATTAAGTAAAACTCATTGGTAATAAGATACATATACATATGCATATTGTAATTAAACACAACAGAATTAAAATCATCTACATATATAACATACATTCAAACATTTTCATGACAGACATTAAATAAATACATTGCAGAATTTAACATAAGAGAGTACTTATTTTAAAACAAAGTAGTCCTGAGAAACCAACTATGCAACTTCAACGTTACACCCAACCATAGGCCAGTTTTGCTTATCAATCTCTTGATACAACTGCCACCCCCGAGCTGGGCGTGATTTCCACTAGGAAAAGGGAACAACAGACTCACGCATAGCCAAATACACACCAAAATCAACCAAGCCAATCGACAGTTGGGTTTATCAGGTTGCTAGGCAATGGAAAGGAAGAATTGCTAAGCTAGTGAGCTCAACCACAGAGCTATGGATACCTCTACAAGATCTATCCATCTTGGTTCCCCACAATGCCTACACACCTGACTCAAGGAAGTATTCCCTTCACTATTACACAGTCCCTCAGGCCATACCTTCCAATTCAGGGTTGTTCAAGGTGTGCATAGAAGAGTAGCCAGCCCTCTTGATCTTCTTGAGAGGTTATTTTCCCCACTAGGTTTATCAAGCCAAATCAGGTCCACTTCCACTCCTAATTTCCTGCTCATAGTTCAAACTAAAACAGGGATGCACAAAACAACAAAAGTACAAGTGTTGGGCATGAAGAAAACGTTTTTACAGTGAGGTGCCCAATAATGGGGTTTCTACCAGTTTCAGAAAAATGTGGGCAGCCAAAAATGAAAAGCTAAATGAGGAAACAACCCTATGAAGCTAAATCCGTTTTCAGAAAAATGTCCATGGGCATTCCAAGGCAAAAACGACCTCCATAACAGCCCCAAATCGTGGTCCTCCTCTCCCAGCCACTGTGTAACACAAAAACAAGCTCCCAACCATGGAAAAATGCAGGAAAATGATGAAAAACGTGATGGGGAAAGCTCAACTAGTTCAGACTGCGTGAGTGAGCAAAGTCCATGGGTGAAGGATGGCTTTTGGGCACCATTTCATGGGTGCTTTCTTGCCCAAGAAGCAAAAAATACGAATTCCCAGGTTGATGGCTTGCCCATGCACGAAATTGGCTTCCATACCTCTTCATTCCCAAGGCATTAACTACCTCAACCAACTCTTGGAAGAATTAAATGATTGGGTGCATAAGTCAAAATGGGTAGTTGGTGGTTTATGGGTTTTCTCATGAAATTTGGCTTAACACTATTGGCTCAAGGGTTTGAATAATTTCCCTCCCTATTCCTTGTGAAATCATTCCCCCATCTCTTTGTTGCATTGCATAGCTAGTTGTGGGTATTTCATTAAAATTCGTATTTACATGATGTCTTAATTTACATTGTGCATGTCCAGCACAAGAACCATAGGCATCTATTTTTCATTTCCGATACATAAAACGCTAAATCGATGGCGGGGCCTTGGCTTTGAGCTCCTCACCATGATTAAATAACAAATATTTACATCATTTACAATTTTAATGCAATAGAGTCAAAATCGGGATATTGCATCGACTATGGGTGATAAGTGTTGCTCATGTGATTACATGAACTCCTTCAGTAGGACTTCAACAATTTTGTTTATGAAGTGCATTCCTCTATCGCTTATCAAGACTAGGGGACATCCGAACCTTGTGATTATGTTTTCATAAAGAAATCTTGCAGCGACTTCTTTCGTGCATGACTCAACTAGTTAAAATTCTTCCCATTTTGTTAAGTACTCGACTCTTATTATAATGTATCTTTCCCTAGTCCTCCTTCCTTTCTATGGAAATAGTACTATAAAATCGATTGCCCATATCTCAAAAGGAAAATTGGGATTAACAGAGACTAATGGAATTTCATTTGAGTGGTCAAGTAAGTCATAGACATTTATCACACTAACTTGCTGTCATTTGGAAATCTTTATGTAGGGCAGGCCACCAAAGACTGGCCTATAAAATTTTATTTGTTGTAGTATCTGCATGATAGTTGCCTCCAACAAGTCTTGCATGTGTTTTATTTATAAGGCCCTGTCTTTCATGTTCAAGTACGCATATTATAGGATATCATCAAGTCCTCTTTTGTATATATATCCATTGATTATGTTGAAAGGGACATCCTTCATTGCTAGTACTTTTCGTTTCTTCTCTAGCATATCGGTTGAGGATGTTCCTTCTTCAAGAAATCCTACTATATCATCTATTTCGGTTGGAGCTGCTTCTAAAAAGCTTCACATGAGGAAGGTCGTCTTGAATTCGTATCGGATCTTCCCCTATATCCAATATTGATAGTTGATATGGTCCTACCTTCTTTTTCCATGGGCAGACAATATCTTCAAATTCAAACTCGTAGTATAAAAACCATCAACAATTTTTCCTTGATGTACTAGTTTGCTGACTAGTTACTTAAGAGACTGATGATCAATATAAAATATAAATGGGTTTTCTAATGAGGTGGTGTCGATATTTCTGTAAAGAAAAAAACATTCCTAAAGATATCTTTATGTCATTGAGTAATTCCTTTTACCCTTATTCAATTTTCAACTGCCATAAGTGACTAGTTGCTCAATGTTGTCTTCTCCTAGTTGTGCTAGGACCACCCCGATTGTTATTCCTGATGTGTCAATATGAACATGGAATTTTTTTGTCTAGCCAGGGAATCATAAAATTGGTGCTTCGACTAATTTTCTTTTTAGTATTTTGAATGACTCATTACATTCCTTTGTCCATTTGAATTTTGCATCTATCTTTAAGAGTTATTCCATTGGGTAAGTTATAATAGAGTAATGTCTTATGAACTTTATGTAGTACCCCATGTGGCCTAGGAATACTCATATATGCTTCTGATTAACATGAGGCTTCAAGTCAAGTATTAATTTTATTTTTGTTGTATCGACTTCTATACCATCCCTACATACCCCTTATGGGTGTTGCAAATATGCATTTCTTTATATTAAGGCATAATTAGATTTGTCAACAACGTTCCAGCATTAGTTAGAGACACTAGATGTGATCTTTAAAAGACTATAGATTGCCCGATCATCAACTGACTTTGTTCATATTATTATTCCTAGAAAGCTTTGATTGTAATTCTAGAAAACACAATAGGTGCATTCTTCAAGCCAAAAGGCATAACTCTATAAGCAAAAGCTTTGAATTCTATAACAAAGGTTGTCTTTAGTTGATCTTCCTTAGCAATATAAACCCAATTATAACCTGAAAAATCAATTGTAAAATAATAGAATTCGTGGCCTACAACTTCATTTATGATTTCATCTGCGAATGGGGTGGGAAATGGATCTGTAAGGATGAGTTTATATAGTACTCTAAAATCAACACAAATTCATAGTCTTTTTCGATCATGTTTAATAGCTTGGACAACCATATGGTAAGCCCATTTTGACAGATTGATTGGATAGATGACGCATGCTGCTAGCATCTTGTCAATCTCTTTCTTTATGATTTCTTTATACTTGTGGGATTATTGGTACAGTCATTTATTCACTGGTTTTTTTAATTTTCTATAACATCAATTTTCATTTCTCCCATCCCTTCTACTAAACCTTTTAAATTATAGAATTTTGTAAAATTCTCCCCAACTCTTCTATTTGTCTTTCCTATCATCGAGATTCTCCTCATCCCTGTCGTTGTTTGTTTCCATCATCTATGACTCTTGGCCTGTGCTATGTGTTGAAGTACGGGCTAATTGTTGGTGTTGTTCTCAGTATTGGACTCCTTTCTAATCTCTTCCTTGAGCGTCTCTATCTTTGGGTTGCTGACCTTCAACAACCTATCGTTGTTCATCTGTGATGAGCACACTTTCAATTTCAGCAAAAATACTAGAAGGTCAAACCCACCATGGTTTTGACACCAAGGTTGCAAATCCAAACCAAGTGTGCAAGGTAAGCTATAAAACATGGAAGAAACCAACAAATAGTTTCATGAAATTTGGACTAGCTCTTGGTTATACAACCTGAAATGAAGCTAGGGTTGGAACTACAAGAGTTCAAATAAGTCGTGGTGGGCAGAAGCGATGGTAGTGAAGGTCTGGATACAATGAATCTATAGAATGATTATTTATGATTTCTTCCCATCATCTATGGAATGATTATCTATGATTTCCTCCCAACAAGAATCAAAAGGACTCAACCATTGCCATCGCCATAGATTAATCATTGACCGTCGGCTTAGCTAGCCTCATTTAATGGAATAATGACGACGCTCTGTCACTAACATTCAATACATATAACTTCATTTAATAAAATATAGATTAACTATCAACCACTACCTTAGCTAACTTCATTTAATGGAATATTGATTAGACTCTATCACTAAAATTCAATGCATACAACTTCATTTAGTAAAACATAGATTAACTATCGTCCACTATCTTAGCTAACTCCATTTAATAGAATAAATATAAGGTTATGTCACTAACATTTCATACATATTATGTTCTCAAACTAATAGGAAAGAGAAAAGTAATAAAAAAAGCAAGCAATATAATATCAAGTTAGAAATCAAAACATAACCTAAAGTTAAACTTTGCTACTTGTTAAAAATCAAACCATACCCTCAAGCTAAACTTTGAAAAAACTTATAAATTCAAATCACATGACATTAATTTTAAAAAAAACATAAAAATCTATGAAAATCGATTACAATATTCCTGTAACTTGTAAGAGTGATTCCATCAGACCATAGATAGAATTTGGCTCGTTTCCATGTTCTTTCGTTCGAGTCTTGTCACCCAGAATTCAGTAAAGTCCATGGCTATGACCCACTAGCAGACGTTGTTCCATTGAAAATATGACTGACTGAATGAAAATATGATGTTAGTGGGAAATGGGGTCACGGGTGTAATCACTACTCTTTGTCGTCTGTAATGATGCTGCACCGCTCCACTAAAGTCTTGTCACTAAAGACTGCTGCACCGCTCCACTAGCAAACGTTGTTATATGACTAAATGAAAACCAGACTTAGGGCATGAATATGATATTGTCTGTAATGATAATGGCTGAGGGAATTCCACCAAAAGTCTTGTGAAAAGGAGAAGGCCCACCGAGGAGAATGCTGCACCGCTCCACTAAACAACATTTTCTTTTCTTTCAATGGCAGACAATCCTGAAAGTGGGGTCGTACAGTGTTGTCTCTTATGATAATGGGAGAGGGAATTCTTCCAAAAGTCCTCTCAAAAGAATGGTACGCTCCGACAGCATTCTCCTCGGTGGGCCTTCTCCTGATTTTTGCTCATCAACTCCAAAAAGCTGTCGATGTAGTACAGATATACAATGTAGGGATCAATAACCACGTGGACAACAGCCAGCAAAGAAAAAACGAAAACAATGAAGGGACACCATTTGAATCTCCTCCAGTGAGTTAAAAGCTGTCACTCAGAAATCTTCACTCCCCGTTTCTGGTGATGTACGAACACACATTTTCCTAGTGGCCGACTATCGAGCAGCCCGAGCATATATTGATATATGTATAAAATGTCAATAAAAATATTGGATTTTAAATATGTTAAAGTTTATTAAAATATTTTGGAGGGACACCATTTGAATCTCCTCCAGTGGGTTAAAAGATGTCACCCACAAATCTTCACTCCTCGTTTCTGGTGATGTACGAACACGCGTTCTCGTGGTGGCCGACCATCGAGCAGTCCGAGCATATATTGATATAGGTATAAAATGTTAATAAAAATATTGGATTTTAAATATGTTAAAGTTTATTAAAATATTTTGAATTATTAGTCCTGGTGAAGACAGGGATTATAGTTTTCCATCGAAAGTCAAAATGCTTTAACACTATAATTTTGTTAATTAATTTTATCAATGTTTTTAAAGTTTTTACAATTTTGTTTATTAATTTTTATTTTTTAATTGGTAAAATATCATAAAATGATTAAATACACTTGGTTAAAAATTAGCTAAATTTTTTGATATTACCACTTGATACCTGTACTGAAATGTCATTAATAATATTGTTTCTTAAACCACGGACTCCAAGCAAAATGTTTCCTTTTCCTTTCATATACATAAAGCTTTTGTGAATATTACGAGGATGAGTTCGAATATTTTTATTAAATATCAATTCATTTATTATGAATTCCTATGAAAAAAAAACATCATTTCACAATTATGTTAATTAAATCTATTTAACAAAGATTACAATGTGCTTAAATATTACAACATGATTAACTAATTCGATATTTTTTTTTCAACCGAAAAAAAACGTACTATTGTTATTCTTAAAATCAAATAGTACAAAATTTTGTCACCTTTCCTGCGAAAGGTATGTTCAACAAAAAATGGCCTTTTCCTGCCACCTATCAACTGCATATATTTGTCCATGCAAGACTATATACATCAGAAAAAAGAAAAAAGAAACATTGATCTTACAAAAGTATTTTCCACATCAAAATACTTTTCCTTAAAACTTCCTAAAAGAAAAAAACGTCTCCACTTTCCAGCATGCTGGAGTCCATCCATTCCTCCCAAACCAATAAACCTTCTGTGCCCAATAATGCTTGCTTTGAGAGTTCATCAGCCTGTTCATTGAATTCACGGAAGATGTGAGCAAAGGAAATGTGTTCCTGCATATCAATCTCCATCCTAGTGCGCTCACACCAGTGTGAGAGGGCAATAACATTTAGATCAAATTCTTCTGCTGCCCACTTGATTGTAACACGCGAATCTCGATAAACCTTGATATTAACTAGCCCAAATATGTTTTCACATCTCAGAATGCACCACAGAGCTAGAAGTTCAGCTTTCATATTGCTGCCAATCCCACAGTTGAGACGAAAAGTATAAAAATGAACCTCATTCAGGTAAATTACACCGCCCGCAACACAAATTCCATTCTGAGCAGCCCCATCAAAGAAAAGTATTGGCTGATTGACAACAAAGGAAAACTGACCTATACTTCTCTCCACTGCAGTAGAGATCTTTTCAGAATATTGTTGTATTAAGTTCATAGCCAAAATACCACAAGACACAACATCTGGCTCTTTATCTTGAAAGATAGAAATATTCCTGAAAAACTAAAGAGCCCAAGATATGAAGATAGGGACCTGTACTGAATCCATGGAGGAACGAGACCATCTCAATAATGCCTCACCAAAACCAACTTCTTCCAAAGTCTTTGAGATTGCCATCCTTGAACTACAAAAGTCCCAAACTTTTTTCCCAAAGGAACAAAAAACAAACAAATGGTCAATAGACTCAGAATTTTCCTTACATAAGATGCACCGATTTGGACCATACCAACCACGCTTTGTGAGATTGTCCCAGGTTTTCAACGTACCCTGTAGTACATGCCATAAAAAACACTTGTGCTTTAAAGCCATCTTCCATTTCCAAATCTTCTTATACCACCATTGTTGTGGGTAGATATATTTCCCCTGCATGATTCTGTCATATGCTGTGACTATTCCATCTTTTTTATTTCCACTCCACTTCATCTTATCATCCTTTTCTGTTAAGAAAACACCGGCCAAACCAAGAGTTCTGATATAGGAATCCCAAGAGTAAGCATCCTCACCAACCAATCCTAAGTCAAAGGATTGTAACCAATAAGACAGACCAAAATAATTCCTGATACGATCTAATGTAGTTAGACCATATATTTTTAAATAATCCAAAATCTCTGTTGAAAGACACACAGGTTCATCAATGCCCAAAATAAAGTCTTTTCCAACTCTAATGTTTTCGCCATTTCAAATCACCAATGATCCAGCTTGACACCTTGAGCAATCCTCTCCATAAAGGAGAGCAACCTGATTTCGCAGGCATATTCAAACGGAACCAGTCAACCAAATTTGTATTAATGTATTTCACAAAAGAAATCTTTGACCAAGGATTATAATTAAAGAGACATCTCCAAAGACTTTTGGCCCTGAGTGCCATGCTGAAGGATTGTAAATCCTTAATACCCCAGCCACCAAATCGCTCTGTCCTGGAGACCGATTCCCAGCCAGTCATAACCAAAGAGGCCCTGTCTAAACCACCGGACCACAGGAAATTGAACATCAATTTTCTAATAACATTAAGAATGAATACAGGGATCTCAAGAAGTGAGAACCAATATACAGGAATCCCCAGCAGAACAGCCTTAATCAGAGTAAGTCTGCCTCCCACAGAGAGCCATCTATAAGACCAGTGTGTAATCTGTGCCTCAACTTTCCGAACAAGCCACCACTAATCCTTTATCTGATAGTTATTTGGTCTCAAGAAAAATCCCAAATATTTGAGCCCTTCTTCTAATGGGTGCCAGTTGAAAGGCAGAATAGTAGCAATTTCCCTTCTATCAACATCAACCACATTATGAAAATAGAAGCTAGATTTAGAAAGGCTAATCTTCATCCCAGAGACATGACAGAAGCAATTCAAAATATTCTTAAAGACCCCCCACTCAACAGCAGTAGCCATACCAGCCAGTAACACATCATCCACAAAAATCAGATGTGAAATAACACAATCAATCCCCAAATCAATGCCCTTGAGTAATCCCTCCTGCTTTGCAAAATTTAACATTCTACTAAGGGCATCCACAATCAGAAGGAACAAATACGGGGATAAAGGACATCCCTACCTTATCCCCCTCGAACACTGGAAAAAGGATGAAGGCGAACCATTTATCAAGATAGCAATACTAGCTGAAGAGACACATGACATAATCCAGTTTATGACCAGAGGAGGAACCCCAATTTGGATTAAAATAAGCCTTAAAAAGGACCAATTTACCCGATCGTATGCCTTTTCCAAGTCCAATTTAAGCAAAATAGCACTGAGTCTGCGGCTCTTAATGGAGTGGAGAAGTTCCTGAGATGCCCCAATGGCATCATGAATCTGTCTGTTATGCAAAAAGCCAAACTGTTCTGCAGAGATATGTTCAGAAAGAGCTGATTTAATTCTTTGTGCAATAATTTTAGAAACTAACTTATAAGCCAAATTGCACAGTGCAATAGGCCTATAATCTCCAAAATTATCAGGCTTGCCCTTTTTAGGTATCAGAGTAACAAAAGTAGAATTCAATGCACCAGAAGTGAAACCCTTCAATCTTGTATATTCTACCATACGCAGAATCTCAGGTCCCATAAACTCAAAGAAATGTAAATATATCTCCACTGGCCACCCATCAGGGCCAAGACTTTTCTCACAAGCAAAAAGTTTCAAAGTCTTCTCCACCTCCTCAAGTGAAACCTCTCTGCCGAGGGCAGCTGCATCATCATCATTGAAGAACCGAGGGAAAAGTTCAGCAATTTTAATCTGTTCCATCAGATCACAATTACCCTCGTCTTTATATATATCCCCAAAATGTTTGACAGCCTCCAATTTTAATGCCTCAACACCCGAACAAATATTACCATCCGCATCAGTCAATTCCCATATAGTATTCTGATTTCGACGAGCTGATGCCAAAGAGTGGAAAAACTTTGTGTTTTGATCACCATGTTTAATCCACAATGCCCTACTTTTTAACCTCCATTCCATCTCTTCCTGTAGAAAAAGATCAGCTCTTTTTTTCTCAAGTAACTTAACCATATCAAATTCATCCTTGTTCAAATCACCCTCAATATTCATTTTTAATATCCTTTGGATCTCATCCTCTAGATTAGCCAGATCTCTTTTGTCCGCTTCCTTCCTCTGCTTTATCCAACCTGTCACAACATTTTTAAGACTTCGCATTTTGTTACAAAAGTACTCTAATGGATTATCCCCTTCAATTTCAGCAGAAGACCAAAAATCAATCACCATTTTGCAGAAGTCAACCTCCAACAGCCAGGAATGATTAAATTTGAAAGGCACATTGGATTTAACCCCATAATTATCAAACTGAAAAAAGATAGGCCAATGATCTGAAACCCTATGTTCATGAACCCAGGAATGATAGGATTGTAGTTTTTCCAACAAGGAAGCTTTAACCAAGTAACGATCAAGACGCTTGTGAACGCCATCAGCACCCCCTCTGTCGTTACTCTAGGTAGGGCATAATTTAGTAGGCTCAACATCAATAAAATCATGGTTCAGAATAAACTTACAGAAAAAATCCGCCATAGAATCAGGTCTGGATTTTTTCCCCCAGATCTCCGAAGGTGACTTTGTAAAATTTAAGTCACTAGCAAGAATAAGCCCCTCATCATCCAATATCCCAGACCCCATAAAAGATTCCCAGAAATCCAGTCTATTTGAATAAGGAGCATAGCAATTGAAAACCGATAAATGAAGGTTCAGGCCAATACATAAACCCTTCAACAGTATCCCCCATTCAGTCCTGAAAGCTTTAAAGGAGAATAACTGTGGATTCCAAGCAACTACCAACCCCCTAGAACGACCGTCAGCATCCACGGCCGAGATCTCCCAAAAAGGCAGAATACTACCAAGTTTTGACACAGCATCAGAATCAGAACACATAGATTCTTGTATCAAAACAATACCGGGTCTAGTAGCCAAAAAAAGGTTGGATAGGGCCCTAGCCCTCAAAACCCCACCCAACCCACGAACGTTCAATGAGACCAAAGACATTAAGAAATATCCACACTGGGCTTCTGTGCTCTAAGACCCAGACCAATATCACCCACCAACTCACAATCACCATCACCGTGACTTCCAAACTGCAAAGACCCAGGATCAGGTTCTTTTTTCTTTTTTTTCCCCTTTCTAATAGTCACATTCTGGAATTTTGGGGGGATAGGCAGTACACTGGAATCCCCAGCAGGGTTTTTGGAATATATATCAAGCGGGACCAAATCATATATCCCCCTGGGACCCCTATCCTCTAAACAGGCAGAGACCACAACATCCACAGGTTTCTCTGGCCAATTGACAGTCGACTCACCAACAGGAGGGACAGAAGACTCCAAACCCCCACTAACAAGTAAATCCGAGGAAGTGCTAGGGCATAGAATAGGAGAGCAAACCCCATCCCCAGAGGCAGTAACGGGACAAATACCAGACCTATCCGCCCCAAGTTCTGTCAAAGGAGTGGACAAACCATGCCTTAACTGAACAACCCCCAAAGAAATCCTCCTATCTAAATCCACTTCTCTATCATAAATAAAATCAATATCCGCCTTAGAAAGTACAGAATATGCGGCTTCCGGAGGGAGTTTTAACTTACCAGTGACAGGAGTCTTCGGCGAAGACAACTTCTAAGAATCCGAGGCGAATTTCAAGGCGTCCAAAGAATCCCAGCGAACCTTCTCCATATTGCAAGACAGAAGTTTAGGGCATTTGGCCTGAACATGACCGACCTCCCGACATAAGAAGCAGCGGAAAGGAATTCTATAAGCGGAAAGGAATTCTATAGAAATCCAATACCTGCGTCCAACATCGTTCGCCCCAAACGATCTCAACAGCATCCGGCAGTCCCAACCTCAAATCGATTTCCACTAAAACCTTTGCATAGCATCTGTCTATGCCAAAAATTGAGTTCTTGTCAACCCTGATACACTTCCCCACCAAATTTGCAATCCCCGTCACAGTATCCTCCATCCAAACTTCTATTGGAAGACCGAGGACAATCGTCCACAAATGGCGAATACCCTGACGTTCATGGATAGGGTCAAACGCAATGTGCCAGCGCTTGAGATTCAAAGAACCATCCTTAAAACACCATGTTCCTTCAAGAATCCGCGACCTAGCCTCCGCCGAGGGGAATATAAACAGGATCCACTTATTTACCAACAAGTTTATCCTCGAAGTATCACCCAAAATAGGAGTCCAGTTGCATTTGACCCACGCAACAATTTCCACCTTCGAGCCAGACGCATACTCCAATCGCCCAACCAATGCTCTGTCCGCCAACATTTGGACCCTCTCCAAATTAGCATTCGCAGGAATGACGAACCTCTCTACCTTCTCTCGAGCCTTAAGTGTCTTTGCCCTCCTCCTGCTCTTTGCATTTGCACCAAATAAATTAGGGTTACTCCCATACCGGTGAGCTGAGGGAGAAAAACCTACAGAGAGAACATCCATCTCAGCCCCGCGATAGAGAGAAGAATGAGGCAAAGCCCCACCTTCGAGCGTGTTCATGACCCGGCCACCGGACCTGCCGATGAAAACCACCACCTGTCCTATGCAGAGAACCAAAAGGTGTCACCTCCCACAAACCTGCTAGTTGTCTCCCACTCCCGTACACACCAAGACTCCAAATGATAGTGACAACCCTATCAAAAACCGACAAACCCATCTCCACCATCCTTAGAGCAAAAAACCAAAGATTTTGCAGGATTCTCCTGCGAAACCCTAGTCAGGACCCCCATCGCTCAATCACCGTCTAGATTGACTCAAGTTACTATTGATTTCCATTTTCTTAAAATATTATAGTCTAAAATTTGAAGCTCGTTGGCCTCTTTCCTTGCTCATTTGTGACTGATCAGTGATGATAGATCGGGGTCTTCCACACCTTCTCCAGCAGTTTCAGCTTCATCGGGGCCCGCATCCATCACTTATGGCACTTTCTGATGATTTTTGAGGTCTTTTTGAGGCCCACGACTTGACCATGGAGGCACGATTTGGTACATTGGTGATTATTTTATATTTATTGTGCTATGGGGATTGACCAAGGAGGGATAAAATTACCCCTTGGACCCACCATAAGCCTCTTATGATATTTTGTCATCATGATTTGGTGTGATTACCCTCTTCTAGGGCAATTTTGTCCACTTACATAATATTTTATTAGTGATCCATGTATTTTATTGTTGAGCTCATCTCAACCATTGATTAGACATTTGTATCTTTTAATCTTAGCGACTCATTCAAAAAGTGGTTAGGGTTTTGGTGTCTCTCCTTCCTATTTAAAGGAGAGAGCTTCTCATTGTAAGGGGTCTTTGGCTCTTGCATTATTGGTATAGAAAAACTTTCTTGTGGAAATTCTTGTGGTCTCCTTTGCATCTGGTGTTTCTTAGATGGTGATTGGAAAGTCTATTGCAACCTAGCATTTGGAATTTGTGGTAAGATCTATCTTTTGTGGAAATCATTGTCTTGTCTACAGGAGGGCGACTTCAACAAGGGCGATTTTGCAAGGCTTCTTCAAATCGACTTTCTTGGCATTCGCTTGTATCAGGGGGTTATCATTAGCATCATTGTGATCTATGCTTTCTTTCTGTTACTTCTCTTGTGGCATTAGTCTTGTCTCTTGATTACATCAAATCTGATATTGTTGACGTTTGTTGTGCAGGAGAGAGGGCGCATTGGCTTCTTGGACCAAATCGACTTGCATAGAAAACTACCTCAAAGCTTCTCAAATTGATCGGGTTTGCATAGATCATCATCATTAAGGCATCTACAAGGTTACCCAAGAAAGATCCACAGGTTTGTTTCTCTTACCTTGATCCAATCCATTGACATAGCTCATAAATTGTTAAAACCCTAAATATTTCAAAACCCCCATTTTACATTTTCTCATATCTACTTAGATCTAGTGGGTTGTTGGGCATAATATTGAAAACCCACCTCTATAGCATCCACGGCATCCCGGATCTATAGTTTGGTGAGGATTGGCTTCCGTTTAACCCCCTTCCCAAGCCAACTTAGCTTCTCCCAAGCAAGGCGCACTTCTTGGTGGTTGTGGGTTGACCTAGATCTAGGTGGTGGGTAGTTGAGATCCCGCTTGATCCATAATCTACACATCAAATAACATACCCGCAGATTGTTACTTTTCTGATTTTCACCTTGTGGGCCCTATTCCACATTTTAAGGGATTTAATCCCCATTTTGGACCACTTGGTACACTTAGACTTAGATCTAGTAAGATCTAGCCGTCGAATTGCCGTGAAATTATAGATCTAATTCGATATTATATATTATTATTTTTATTTAAATAATAAATTATTAAATATAAATATTTTTATTTGATTTTTTCAAAGTAAAAATTTTTGGTACAATAATCACTTAATCCTATTGTTATTATTAATTTTTTAATTAATTTTATCAATGTTTTTTAATGAAATGATCGTTTGAGGGTATCATGTAATAAAATGTCATTAATATATTGTTTCTTGGCCATGAACTTTGACACTTTATCAATCCATCCTTTTAACATTTCATCCCTCCATTGAACATGACCCTGCGTGTAGTTTATTCAGCCCATGAAGATCATAAATTGAGGATACTTCTGAACTCTCCAGGACATGCTTGTCACGAGAGGTAACCACAATCAAGCTTCGGGAGTTAAGGATATCCTTAATTGGCAAAATCACATCCAGCTGACCGCTATTATCTACATCATCTACAATGATAAGAGCGTGACAAGATGAGAGATATTGTTTAAGTATCCCTATACCTTGGTCAGTGCTAGCAATTTCAATATCTCTACCTTTCAAGTCCTTAATGAGCTGACTCTGCACAGAGGTTAACGACATTGCAGCTGCCTTTTCTCTAACATCAAACAGAAAAGAGGCTCGACTGTAGTGTGATTTGTTACGGTTGAATAATGCTTTGGCCAGTGTCGTTTTTCCGACGCCGCCGAAACCAATAGTAATGTGTACAGAGGCTTCTCGAATAGCGTCCTTAATCTGAGAAAATATTTCGTCGCCCTCCTCCAGTTCGGGCTTGTCCAGAAAGACTCTCAATCCACCACAGTCACGAAGGCATCTGTACAGATGACTAGCGAAACCGTTCTTAACATCTTTGCCATAATGATTGATAATACCTGATAGCCCGAGTAAGAAGTCGAGGCACAAGGGGCTGTTAGGTTTTCCATTGGTATGGTGGATAGATGCAGGCAGGGACTATAGATTGGTCGAAAGATGAACTCAATTAAGCCTTTTAAAGATGAAGTCGATGCGTTTCCCTTAACGTGTTAAGTGAGATGCAGTCAGCAGTGACGATGGCAAACAGGTGTCATCAACACCGACTTTAGCTACTCGACATGAACTCCACGATGGCAGTGACGATAGCAAACATGAACTCGACGCGTGGGGACCGGGTTTCGCCACAGGCACTCAACAGGGACGGTGACAAACAGGTGTCATCAAATCGAATCTTGTGCAGACAATGTGATATATATAACAGATGCCCACTATGCGTTTAGCGTTTTTGTACTGTGGTTCTGGGTATCTTCAGAGGAACCTCAGCTTCTACTAATTTCTTAACTTTGGGAACCTGAGCTTTCCGTTTCATGTGATCAATAGTCAAACTTTAATATATATTTTTAAATATTTTAATGTTATAGGCCCATGACCATGTTCCGTAATGCTTAGGTTTCCTTTAAATATATTAAAAATGAAAAAGTCAAGAAATTCTTTTAAAATACTTATATTTATTTGTTATTAGTCCTTGTCTACGACAAAAATTATATGTGCATACCACAAAGATTATATTTTAAATATTTTAATGTTATATTAAAAATGAAAAAGTCAAGAAATTCTTTTTTAAATAGTTATATTTATTTGTTATTAGTCCTTGTCTACGACAAAAAATATATGTGCATACGACAAAGATTATATTTTAAATATTTTAATGTTATATTAAAAATGAAAAGTCAAGAAATTCTTTTTTAAATAGTTATATTTATTTGTTATTAGTCCTTGTCTACCACAAAAATTATATGGGCATACGACAAAGATTATATTTTAAATATTTTAATGTTATATTAAAAATGAAAAAGTCAAGAAATTATTTTTTAAATAGTTATATTTATTTGTTATTAGTCCTTGTCTACGACAAAAATTATATGTGCATATGACAAAGATTATATTTTAAATATTTTAATGTTATAGTCACATGACCATTTTTCAAAATGGTTAGGTTTCCTTTAAATATATTAGCATACCTCCAAAGCGGGGAAAATGAAACGTCGAGAAAAACTTCAATATGTTGTAAAATGGAGAAAGTTGTGTACGTAGACAATATAATTTTATGTGTCTAAGGGATCAACTTAATGGGTTGTCATCACTATATAAGAAAGTAATAAAAGACAAACAATGATGATCCTTTGAGCCTAAATGATTTGAATTGAATCAATATATTTTTTTCATCTATTTTGGTACTTTAAAGGTGGCGAAATTGGATGAATTGGATTGTAGGGCACATTTTAGGGGTAGGTCTTACTTTGCATATTTGGGGTCCATAACGTTTTAAGACCCATTTGAGGGCTTAAACGATGTTTTTTGGGGTCAAAAGTTTGCGGAAATCAATCAGTATATCTAAAGGTAGCGTGGAAGGCAATTTGCAATTTGAACATTTTGTTGGGGGAACTAATAATGCGACCACTATACTTGTATTGTCCACCACGAGCGTGCCTAACTTGAAAAATTGGGCTAACACAAAGAATGAGCATTTCTTCAATTTGAATATGGATAGTACAATGGGTTTGTCACCATGGTCCATATTATTCCATTTTTGAGAATCAATGGCCATCAGTTTCTCTATGGCATCGATTGCAAATGTGTCCATTGAGAGATGGATGAGTAAGAATGCTAGGATATGATTCCATACAAGTAGCACATGTATGCATGATAGACAAGGCATCAATCCATTTGTAGAAACACTGGGTAGCATGTGGATGGCCATGATATTGAAGAGTACCTATTGGAAAATGCAAAAGAGGTTGTTGTTTAGTATACATTGTGGTCTCTCAAAGTCTCTTTATTCAATCTTTCTTTGCAACATATATTCTCCTACCTATCTCTATAATGTAAGCATATTAAGGTTAGTGTTGCATATAGAAGTTGTATCTTATTGTGTAGAATTTTAAATGCCCTTATGTCATGGCTGCTTTACACATATTTGTATTTTATTCTTCATAGTAGCAAAAAAGTAGATGCCTATTTCCATCATCTTCAAAAGATGCCCCACTTCCATCATCTTCTTCACTTTCATCTTCAAATGACCTGTTGATTGACTTGGCCATTGAATCACACTTTTCTTCTAATGTTTCTTAAGATCCACGTAACACTTTCTTGTTTATAGGTTCTACCTCTTTTATAATCCTACGAGGTAACTATCTATCCATTAAAAATGGTTTAACTTTAAAAAAATACTATTAAACATAATTGTTAATTATCAACCACTTTCCTAAACAATTTTAATACTAGCAATTGCCCCAAAAAGGTGCAATAATATGTCGATGGGTTGTTGGAGGGTAGATCTAATATTTATTTGCACCCATAAAATATTTGTTAGAAAGTAGATCCAAACCATGAAAAGGTACAACATGCCAAGGGAAGACAAATAAAATAGCCATTTATTGATGTAAATCTACAAGTGGAAAAGATAACACAACATGCCATGATCATTATAACTAAACTAAACTCGATTGACAGATACCAAATATTATTTTGTACTACCAAATATGAACTGAACTGTGGGATTGATAATGGCTACATGATTGATAATGGAAAAATTTAGAGTGGCTTGGCACGATGTCTCTGATCATTGTAATCAAATTGCAATTAAGCCTATGATGTGATCAGGTAGCCGCAGTAGTCGGAGTTCCATAATAGGCCATGGATGCCATTTTATGAAATTGAAAAGCATCAAAATATTGACCCTCTTCATCATAGTGGCTTTACAAGTCATTGATAGCAAAATGGTGCTTTCATCCCCACCTAGGTTCAAGTCTAGACAATGAAATGCTTTTGCTTGTGTGGATATGCTTGTAATGTTGATGTATATGTAACTTCGGAATGTATTTCATCTGTATATTATATATATACTATTGTACCCTTATAAGAGATGTGTTATTCCTCTATAAGGAAGTGTCGTCATGTGGATTAACAAGTGTCGCAAGTGTGTGTACTTGCCGATGGGTTATTAGACCACCTTATGGGGTCGGCCCTGATTAATATATAATATAATGTGGGTGTATCAAAGTAGACAAGTCGGCCCCAGTAGGTCATTGGGCAAAAAGGTGAGTATAAATAGAGATAGGAGATCTCTATTTTACTCACTCGAAAAAGTAACTATCTCTCTCTCTGAAAAGTGGCGCACTAGTGAGGAGGAGGAGGATCATCTGCTAGGAGACTATCTCAGTGTTATTTGGTTGTATTTTGGTTGAGCCATTGCTCTCTCTATCTCTGAGGAAGTTGTGGGGTTTTTCACCTTAGGGTTTTCCCCACGGAAACTCTGTGTCTCTTGTCTCTATGCTTTTGATTCTTGTGATGCTTGTGATGCTTGTCATGTTATGATTGTCATGCATTAATATACTGTAGATGTTATTCTCTCAGCAAAGATCCTATAGTATTGTGATTTAATACTAAAAATTTAACATGGTATCAGAGCTTAACTGAGAAGAAGACATTTTGCAGTGACGGAAGCTTGTATTCCTTGTTTATTGGGTTTCTCTCCACAGATTTTTTGAAATTCATTATAGTAGATTGGATCTACTCATCAAGGCGCATCTATCTGTCCAATCAGAATTCAGTTCCGAGCATTTTCAGATTTGGCCCTAAAAATTAGGGTTTCCACAAAAATAGGAATTTCTGGAAACTGAAGGCACAGCTGGAAGCTCCTTGCAAAAATCGAAGGTTTGAGCTTTGGATCGAGATTTTTGGCTGGGTAGATCTCCGGGAAACTCAAACCCTAATTCAGGGCTCTCCCCACTGAACCCGGGAGGACAAAAAGGCAATTTTGAAGGGAAAGACCTTGTTGATCTCAAATTCTGAATGTACTAGGCTGATCAGCTCTCCAAGGCGCATCTTTCTATCCTTTCGGAATTTTGAAATTCACATTTTGAATTTTTAGGGTTTCTCTGACAAACCCTAATCCGGGACCAGATCCAGTTTTCAGCACTTCAAGTGGTAAGTCCTAAATCTTTTCTATTTCCATTTGAAGTACTCTTAAAGATGTCTCTCTATACTAAGCTTGAGGACAAGCTTGAAGGGGCTGATAACTTCTGAGCCTGGAAGTATAGGATTGGGTTAATCCTGGAAGAGAATGAGTTGGACTCATATGTGAAAGAAGACATCCCTATCCCAGAGGATGAAGAAGCCAAGGCATTACACAAGAAGAACTTGGTCAAGGCAAAGAGAATCATTGCTGATTCTATTAAAGACCATCTCATTCCTCATGTGTCTTCTCTTAAGACACCCAAAGAGATGTTTGAATCTTTGACCAAGCTATTTGAAGGAAAGAACATAAATCGGAAGATGACCCTGCGGAACCAATTGAAAGCAGTGAAGTTTCAGAATGGAGAAACCATTCAATCTTACTTTTCAAGGGTCTCCCAGATCAAGGAACAATTAGAAGCAGTAGATGAAATGGTGGAGAATGGTGAAGTGGTGATGACCACTCTAAATGGCCTACCCAGGTCATGGGACTCCTTTATTCAAGGAATTTGTGCAAGGAAGAAGTTGATCTCATTCAGTAGACTTCGGGAAGAATGCTCTCAAGAAGAAGCTAGACTTATAGCTCGTGAAGAAAAGATGGGAGGTGAAGATCAAGCTCTTGCAACTCACACCAAAAGAAGCAAAGCCAAGAAGGATCACTCTCGCCACAATAGATCCTATAAAAAGAACAAGAAAGACCTAAGATGCTTCACATGCAATGAGAAGGGTCACTTTGCTTCAGATTGTCCCAAGAACAAAAGGGATAATAACAACAACTCCAGTAAGAAGAAGAAGGGCAGCAAAAGAAGGTTTCATGCTCATGCTGCCGAAGATGATGAACCTCCAAAGAAGAAGGCTAGGGCAGAAAGTGATAGTGATGATGACTCATCAAGTGAAGAAGAGTATGTTCTGATCTCTGCTCTCACAGGTACTATTTCTCATGGTTGTAATGATTGGTTGATTGATAGTGGGGCCTCCAAACACATGACTGGGTTCAAGGAATCTTTTGTGAACCTTTCTGAACATGAATCACCCCATAAGGTGAAACTTGGGGATGATTATCAATATCCAATCAAAGGAAGTGGTGAAGCCTCCTACAACCTAGATTCTGGAAAATCATTGAAGATGAAAAAAGTACTGTATGTACCTGGACTCAAGAAGAACTTACTCTCCATCTCTGCATTGGATGCAAAAGGTATGAGGGTTGCATTTGTGGATGGCCAATTCCTAATGTGGCCAAAGGGAAAGAACATAGATGATGCAGTAGTGATTGGAGAGCAAGAGGGAGGCTTGTATAAATTGAAGGGACAACCTGAACATGCCATGGTACACGAATCCATGGAGCCAAGTGAACTTTGGCATAGAAGACTTGCTCATATGCACTATAGGGCACTTCCAATTGCAAGCAAGGCAGTAGAGGGTCTTCCTGAAATCAAGACCAAACATGAAGGTGTTTGCAAAGGATGTGCAAAAGGAAAGAACACTAAGAAGGCTTTCCCAAGCAGTGAAAGCAAGGCAAAAGACATTCTGGAAATCATCCACTCAGATGTATGTGGCCCCATGTCATCCAGTTCCCTAAGTGGGTATGTTTACTATGTATCATTTATTGATGACTTCTCCAGGAAGACTTGGGTATACTTCTTGAAAGGCAAAGATGAGGTGCTTGACAAATTCAAGGAATTCAAAAACTTGATGGAGAATCAAACTGACAAGAAGATCAAAACATTAAGATCCGACAATGGTGGAGAATTCACCTCAAATGACTTCAAGAAACTTTGCAGTGATTCAGGGATTAAGAGGGAGTTGACTGCTCCTTATAATCCTCAACAGAATGGAGTTGCAGAAAGGAAGAACAGAACTATCATGGAAGCAGTAAGGGCAATGTTGCATGATCAAGATCTTCCTATGCATCTATGGGCAGAAGCAGCCAGAACAGCTGTATACGTGCAGAACAGAACACCCCACAAGATATTGGACAACAAGACACCAGAAGAGGTCTTTTCTGGTAAGAGACCTGAAGTCAGCCATCTCAGAATATTTGGTTGTCCAGTATATACTCATGTCCCAAAAGAGAAGAGGACTAAACTAGATCCTTCAGGAAAGAAGGGCATCTTTGTGGGTTATAGTGAAAGCTCGAAGGCTTACAGAATATACTTTCCAGGATTCAAGAAGATTGATGTCAGCAAGGATGTAACATTTGATGAAAACTCAGCATTCATCAAATCAAGGAAGGCACCTACTGAAGTTTATGAAGAACCTAAGGAAACAAGATTTCAGGACACTACCATGACTGAAGCAGTTCCAGAAGTTGTTCGTGAGTTTGAAGATCCACAAGAACCTGTAGATCCACCCCGTGAGGATAACTCTCACAAGAGGAAACCTGTATGGGCTAGAGAGCTCATTCATGATGCAGAAAGATTTGGCATTCCAGAAGAAGAACACACAGCAAAGAAGAGAACCAGATCACACACCAGTTATGTTGCCTTACTCTGTGACATTATGAACAAAGAGCCTTCCAGTTATGAAGAGGCAGCAGAAAAGAAAGAATGGAAGGATGCTATGGTTGAGGAATACCAATCAATAATGAAGAATGATGTTTGGGATGTTGTCCCAAGACCTAAAGAGAAGTCTGTTGTGACTTCCAAGTGGATCTACAAAATCAAGCATGCTGCAGATGGTAGTGTGGAAAAATACAAAGCAAGATTCGTAGCTCGTGGTTTCTCTCAAAAGGAAGGAATAGATTATGAAGAAACCTTTGCACCTGTAGCCAGGTATACTTCCATCAGAACAGTGCTTGCCCTGGCTGCAGCAATGAAATGGAAAATACACCAGATGGATGTCAAGACTGCTTTCCTGAATGGTGTAGTAGAAGAGGAAGTATATGTGGAACAGCCACTCGGTTTTGAAATACATGACAGGGAATCATATGTATGCAGATTGAAGAAAGCCTTATATGGCTTGAAGCAAGCTCCCAGAACCTGGTATGGTAGGATGGACAGTTTCCTATCTAGTTTTGGCTTTACCAAGAGTAAAGCGGATTCCAACCTTTACTACAAGGTTGAGGAAGGGAATCCTGTGATTCTACTACTGTATGTGGATGACCTATTTGTGACAGGAGATGACAGACTGATTGCAGATACTAAAAGGAAGCTTGCAGCTGAATTCGACATGAAAGATTTGGGAATGATGCACTACTTCCTAGGTATGGAGGTGTGGCAGAGTGTAGGTGGGATCTTCCTTGGTCAAGGGAAGTACACAGTAGATATCCTGAAGAGATTTGGGATGATGGATTGCAAGGCCATGGCCACACCTATGGCATCGAATCTGAAGCTTCTATGTGATGCTTCATCTGAGCCGGTTGATATCACTATGTATCGTCAGATGATTGGGTCCTTGATGTACCTGACGAACACGAGACCAGACATTTGCTTTGCTGTGAACACATTGAGCCAGTTCCTGACGGATCCGAGAAGTGTTCACCTAGTTGCTGTAAAGCATGTTCTGAGGTACCTGAAAGGTACAGTGGATTATGGGCTCAGGTATGAGGCGAATCAAAAGTTTAACCTGCAGGGTTTTGTTGATTCAGATTGGGCTGGCAGTGCTGCAGATAGGAAGAGAACATCTGGGTGTTGCTTCAGTATGGGATCAGGTGTGATCTCTTGGTTTAGCAGGAAGCAGTCCTGCGTAGCACTGAGTACAGCTGAGGCAGAGTATGTTGCAGCCTGTTCAGCTAGCTGTGAGGCAGTATGGCTACGGAAGCTACTGTCTGAGTTATTTGATCTCCCGTTGGAGGCTACTGGTATCTTCTGTGATAACCAGAGTTGTGTGAAGCTGTCTGAGAACCCAGTGTTTCATGACAGGTCGAAACACATAGAGATCAAATATCACTATATCAGGGATATGGTGCAGAGAGGAGCTGTGAAGCTCCTGTATGTTGCGACGGACGAGCAGATTGCAGATGTGCTGACGAAGCCACTAGCCAGAGTGAAGTTCGAGTACTTCAGAGAGAGGCTTGGCGTTCTTCATATCGAGGACACTTCGAGGAAGAAGTGATGGACACATTTGCTGAAGCCATTCCAAGCATGTTGGAAGGAGGATCCTTCACATGGCTGTGGATGTAAGCGCTGGATGATGAGCATCAGGATGATGTTCTGGTTTCTGCTTGATATGATCAGTTGGATCATTTTTATGTATGTATGTACGCATCATGTTGGATGCTGGATATGATCAGTTGGATCATTTTTATGTATGTATGTACGCATCATGTTGGATGTTGGATATGATCAGTTGGATCATTTATGTATGTATGCATCATGTTGGATGCTGGATATGATCAGTTGGATCATGTGTACGTATTTTGTATATGCATCATGTTGGATGCTTGGACCATGTATCTGTATATGTATTAGGTGGATACATTGTATGATCAGGTGGATCATGTATGGTGATATGTATCATGTATTTGTATTTGTATCAGGTGGATACATTGATGATCAGGAGGATCATGTATGATGATATGTATCAGGTAGATACTTGGTATGCATCAGGTAGATGCATTGATGATCAGGTGGATCATGCAGCAGGATGTTGCAGTGATGATCAGGATGATCATAGATGACGAGCTTCAGGATGTTGCTCCAGATGACATGCAGCAGGATGTTGCAGTGATGATCAGGATGATCATAGATGACGAGCTTCAGGATGTTGCTCCAGATGACATGCAGCAGGATGTTGCAGTGATGATCAGGATGATCATAGATGACGAGCTTCAGGATGTTGCTCCAGATGACATGCAGCAGGATGTTGCAGTGATGATCAGGATGATCATAGATGACGAGCTTCAGGATGTTGCTCCAGATGACATGCAGCAGGACGTTGCAGTGATGATGATCAGGATGATCATGGATACATCAGATTGATGTATGGTGAGTATCAGGTTGATACTCTGTGGCCGTGGATCAGGTTGTGCAGATGAGCATGTAATCCGGTGCCCTGGGAGATTTGCAGATGGTCTTTCGAGGTTTTGCCTATGGCATGTAATTCGGTGCCCTGGGACATCTGGCAAATTCTCTTTCGAGGTTTTGATCTGGGAGGACATGTAATTCGGTGCCCTGGGAGATCTGCAGATAGTCTTTCGAGGTTTTGCCTATGGCATGTAATTCGGTTCCCTGGGATATCTGGCAGATGCTCTTTCGAGGTTTTGTCCTATGGCATGTAATTCGTTTCCCTGGGAGATCCGATAGGTTGGGCTGTGTGCCCGTAATCAGTCCTGGGATGCTCTTGCGAGGTTTTGCCATGACCACATGTAATTCGTTGCCCTGGGAGATCCTATAGGTAGAACTGTGTGCTCGTAACAGCCTGGGATGCTCTTGCGAGGTTTTGTGGTGAGGTCACATGTAATTCGGTGCCCTGGGAGATCCTATAGGTAGAGCTGTGTGCTCGTAACAGCCTGGGATGCTCTTTCGAGGTTTTGTGACGCACGTAATAAGTCCTGAGGATTCCACAGTATGGCCAGTGATGATGAAGACCTGCAGGTGGTGGGCCTACATCCAGTATGAAAAAGGACTGGCTCTGTAGAACTTCCTATGACGAGTAGAGTCAGAGATTGGTTGAGATAGTAGCAGCAGTGACGATGATGATGACGATGATCCAGAGAAGAAGACTTGTCTAGCAGATCTGTGTCGAGAAATACCTTCCTAGTTAAGAGGGAGTGTTGATGTATATGTAACTTCGGAATGTATTTCATCTGTATATTATATATATATTATTGTACCCTTATAAGAGATGTGTTATTCCTCTATAAGGAAGTGTCGTCACGTGGATTAACAAGTGTCGCAAGTGTGTGTACTTGCCGATGGGTTATTAGACCACCTTATGGGGTCGGCCCTGATTAATATATAATATAATGTGGGTGTATCAAAGTAGACAAGTCGGCCCCAGTAGGTCACTAGGCAAAAAGGTGAGTATAAATAGAGATAGGAGATCTCTATTTTACTCACTCGGAAAAGTAACTATCTCTCTCTCTGAAAAGTGGCGCACTAGTGAGGAGGAGGAGGATCATCTGCTAGGAGACTATCTCAGTGTTATTTGGTTGTATTTTGGTTGAGCCATTGCTCTCTCTATCTCTGAGGAAGTTGTGGGGTTTTTCACCTTAGGGTTTTCCCCACGGAAACTCTGTGTCTCTTGTCTCTATGCTTTTGATTCTTGTGATGCTTGTGATGCTTGTCATGTTATGATTGTCATGCATTAATATACTGTAGATGTTATTCTCTCAGCAAAGATCCTATAGTATTGTGATTTAATACTAAAAATTTAACATGTAAACCCAGGTGGGACCTGGTGCAAGCCCTAGATGGCTTTTGTGGAATAGATACCCTCACTCAGCCGAACAAGAATTTCATAGCATGGCATTATGTTTTTGTACCAATGTTAAATCTAAAATAGAGTAGTTGATGTTTACTCATGTTGACTGGAAGCTTGAACCAAGAAAAAAATAGGACAAACCAAAAGAGGCCGACTTTGTAGGTATGGTTTCATGAATGATCAATCATGTCGAGGAAAATTGGCTAATAATAGGTCATTATCATGACTCTTTCATAAAAAATCTTGCCGCTTATAAAAAAACAAGGTAAAGCATATTCCGAACCACTTAACCAAGGATAACTAAAGAAAGTTTAAATGTTGCATCACACAAACAAATATCCTTAAATATATAGAGCATATATTTTCTTACAACATCATTTAGAATTTCTCGGAGTGTCTTCTGTTTTAATTCAGTAATCACCAGAAACATAGTTCCCTTCAGTCAATCTTTGTCAAATTTATCAAAAGAAGAATCCTAAAAGATGGCATTGTAAGGCTCGATAAGTCTCTGAATTTCCTTGGCCCTAATACATACTAACCCCCAGCTATATATCATAGCCTATCCTGAAAGAGATAACACAAGACTATTCCTTTAGCATGAAATTGAAAATAGCACAATGAAGGGAATTGTATTTAGTACTGGAAGGTTTGAAATTCAATGGGGCAGCCAAATGTAATCATCCAAAGAATGGAGGAGAAGGAGTGACTGAGGATGACAGGGGTGCTATAATTCTTACCTATGGCTTGGAAATTCAACATGCAAGAAGTAATGAAACTAGACTTATAATTTTTGTTTCAGGCCTTACTTTAGGCAGCAATTTGGAAAAACGTAATGACATAGTTTTGGGGGATTCAGTGTTCGATTTAATGACTAGAAACAGACAGTAAAACTTTAGAAACTTCAATAATTTGATGAAAAAAGTTAGTGAGTTTTCATTCTCCACGGACATCAAGTACATTCAAATATTCATGAGAATGCACAAGTTGGAAATCTGCAGACAAGATGATTAACGAGAAGGTGAGATGAGACCAAACAGAGATAAACAATAAACTTAATGGCCTTTTGGGATGTGACTCAAAATCCAGGTTGGACTTCTATGAGTTATGAATGGTAATGATGAATTGTGGTGGATTTATGGAAGGGATAAACAAAATAGACTTCAATGTCATTGCATGACTTCAATTTTGGAGGAAATTGATGGAAACTCCATAGCTTAATAAGCTTCTTTATAAACTTATCATTTACACAAGATCATATTGTCCCAAGAACCACTATTATGTGCAATGTAAAATAGGGCAGACTGAAGGGCAAGGATTCCCTCTATGTTGAAAAACCATGAAGGGGGAGTGACAAGAGGGGAAGCTCAAAGGAAGAGGTAGAAAATATTTAAGGAGGTACAAGGATGTCAAGGATTCCCAAGCTGTGCAAGATGGAATAAAATACCATCAAGTATCAATCAAAATTAAGCCAACTTAATTAAAGTTCATCAAAATTGAAAATTGGTTCAAGTGGTGCTCTTCAAATGGCCAAAATATTCTGAGAAATCAAGATGAACAAAACAAATAAGATAGTTAATACAAGTTCTAATCCAACCCAATTAAATGCATCCAGCGTCAATAAATCGACGAGCCCTGACAAAAGACAGTCTAACTACAAACATTTGAAACATGTTCCTTACAATTCATGGTTTACAGTATCTTCTACTTCTGCAAATGCCCAACAATACAGAAGGAATCTATAACCACTACAAAAAATTCAAATACTGAAGGAGTTCCACATATAATAAGCAATATGAAAACTTTAATGGAGCAATGGATAAGAGAGTGCAATCACTAAGCTTGGAGATTCTTTATGGGCTCCACATAAAAATGGCAGGCTTTAATCTAGCACTTGACATTATATTTTATAATTAAATTTCAAAAATAATGAGGCAATGATCATACTGTACAGGGAAAGTTCATTCCAGGTAGAGGTGACAAAATACTCCCTTGTCTACAGCCTCCTACTTTAGATTCTAATAAGAAAGACTTTGATATGATTCAAACTACCATATATCTTTATCCTAAACAAAAAAGCACATGATATTCAAGGAGTTAGATGAAAAACAGAAGAACTAGCAAAATGGAAGGTATTTTAAGACTCTTTGCTTTAGTAGTTGATTAGCTTGAGTTGTGTCCAATTTGTGGCACTTACAAGTGTGGAAATCAACCATTAAAGATAAAAAAGATAAAAAAAAATTATCACAGATCTCTAAATGATATGGAGGCCAATGGAATTTTCTGGGGATTAGCAAAAATAAAACTTAAAGGGGTTGTGCACTCTAGGTGTGCTGAGTTTCGAGACAACCATTCTATGCTTGACTCAGTTAACTCTTTGCTTAAGGAATTCATGTTTTGAAAAACAATTATGTCCATCCTTCATTATACAATTCTTTCTAATGATGAAATATGAAGGTAACTTACCCTCTAGGAAAGACTATGGATATCAATAGCTTGGCCTCTCCTTTCTCTCACACAGATGTAGTCTTTGGGTGGCTCTGGAGGTTTGGCACTTTGTTCAGATTGTTTTGAATTCCCTTCAAGCTTCCCAATGTGGGCTCCTTGTTTGACATCAGACTTCAAATCATCCGTTTCCTTTTTAGCTTCTGCACTTTTTGCACGTTTTCTTTTGGACTCGTTCTGTCAAGGAGGTAAACAACAGATTTTTTAAGAGTGCTTTAATAGGAAAGCAAGCTAAAAGACATTTAAAAATGCAGCTGATACAAACCCATCTAATTTATTTGACTCAATAAATGAGTTAACAAGCAAGGTGGGTTACTTGTACAAAAATATCACCTTAACCATTATGTTATTTACAAATGTACTTTTGTGTAATTGCTCAAAAACAGAGTATTTAATCCCACTATGGTGTAATATATAGGATCAGAGATATATAACTATGGAAACCAAATGAATTAGGCTCAAGATTAAGAAAATGTCATCAAATAACATTCAGCCAACTTCCCCCTGCATTCAATACCATTTTGGTATAATATTTTGGGTCATAGATGTAGAACCAAGGAAACCATTGTCTTATTCATACGCTTAAGCATTAATTCCTAGTTTTTAGAGTGGGCTTTACTTCTCTTATTTCGGACATTCCTGCTCTCTCAGTTTGCATATTGCTTTTCTTTTGAAAGCACGAAAACCTATTGTTTTACATAAACCATTGGTGAAGCGCAAAAGTGAGGGATGGTGTCACATACCCCAATTTTGTAAAAATAATGTAATTATTTTATAATATTCTTGAAACATTATGTTTAATTTAATGCTAAGTAGGAATTGATGACTCAGCAGAGTCACTAGAAATGGAATGTAAATCAGAATATTTTATTATTAATAAATAAATTATGGAGACAACAGCATGGGAGAGCTGTTAAAAGAGGTTACTGGTCAAAATGGTGGATGGAACTAGGTGGAAAGGAAAAAGACAAGTGGCAGCATCCTCAAACACTTCCTAAGTTGCAGGTGGAAACTTCCCTATATTTGGGGTCATGATTCCCCAAGAAAGTGGAATCTGAGCAGGTGGCTCATTAATGACAGTTAACCCAACAAAGACCTAGGCAATCTTTTAAATAGTACTCAATGAACTGAGCTGAGGGTTCAATTGTTCTGGGGAAGAATACATTTAGGTGAATGCTATTCAGGAGTCCCATTGAGGAAGAGGGAAATACAGTAAGGAAGTGGTTTGAGAGGAATGTTGCAGTAACTTGGTTCCAGTATAGCTGTTTGGGCTGAGTGAATCATTCTGTTGCACTTAGTTCTAGCCATGGAGACCAGAGCAAGCTCGGGGGTCCTGAGAAGTACTGTCTGGGCACTCTCTAGGAGTTGGTAGGGAGGAACAGCCTCCCATTGCTGTTGTTGTCCACATCTTATACAGGTTCTGTTATTTGTTTCTTTTATGATTGTATTTTATTCTTATGTTTATTAAGTATAAATGGATATATGCTGTGTTTAAATTCCTACATGTTCGAGGAGCAATTAATTAGGAAGAAAACATCTCAGAATAGTCATAGTTAGATTTGGTTGAGTTATTGTTGTTTATCACTATCACTAGTAATATTTAAAGGGTAATTTATTATTACATTTATAACAACTATCTATCCTGTATTCAATACCAGTGTAAGACTTTCAATTTTAGTTTATAAATAAAATTATAAATCTAGTTTTGAATAGATAAGCAAGGATCATATATAAATAATTGTATGCTGTATATTACAAAATTTATTTAACAAATCATAAGAAAACAATAGTAAACTTTAACAATAAAAATTACAGTACTGTTATCCTGATAAATATCATTTCAGAGGAAGGGAAGCCACGATTAGGTTATCTATACCATTGCTCAAACCCTATTTGTTTTATTTCAACAAATCCTTACTTTACAACCTTCATTTCGCCAAACCCTAAAAGAGAATTTTATAAAGAAAACAAAAGGTTTAGCAGAACCCTCTTAGGCTCGGCATCGAGCTTATTCAGTATAGTATTAACTTCCACTAGACTCACTTCCTCGACAGAGTCATAATCCAAAACAACCAAACAAGCAACTAAACCAAAATACGAATGTGGTGTTCAAATCGAACCCTATTATTCCAAGTTTTTAACAATAAGAATTTATCAGCAGAGGAAAACCTAGATATTAAATCCACAACAAAACGAAACAGACAGAACGGTTTTTCCAGCTCATTGTCGAGCTTCTTTATCATTATAATATCTTTCACTTGTTTCACAAACTATCAACAGAAGAAAATCATAACGATAGAATCAACTTTTAAACCAAATCATCACTGTAGTCTTCGGATTTATTTCCATCCTTTCTGACTTTGCATGTAAAAGAAATAGTAAGAATAAAAACAACGATTTCCAACCACGGCCGTAGTTCTTTTCACTACATATAGATTGTAACACGTAGAATCTATCCATGTATGTATTAAGACAACCAAAGGAGCAAGATTACAATTTCACAAGTTATATTACCAAAAACCAGGGTGAAAACCCTGTATATTCTAAAGAGAACAGTAAAACAAACAAAATTTTTAAGAGGCCGTAACTTCATCTCCAGGTGGGCTCACGCCTCTTACCATCTATCCATTTAAATACACAGTAGGCCAACTACAGAAATCCCTCTTTTCGAAGGAAATATTTTAAAGTACTTTCTCGATCAAACCGTAACACCCAAATTACCACACGGGGTAAAACCCATACTATTTCATTCAAATATACAGATAAAGGATGTAGCAAGGATGCCGTAATCCCTGTGGCTCTTCAGTCAAACCAAAACCCTAAAACTACAGACAACCAACAAGGAGATTAAGCCATGGTGAGAACCAGGCTTACCGGTAGAGCCAATCGCTGGAGCTCGTGCCATCCACACCTATAAATAGAAGCAAGAACCTGCAACGACAAATCTGGTGTCAGTTACAAATGCATCTTTTTCGAATCATTTCTTAAATTAGAAAAACGAAGAAGCAAATCCTGTATCTTACCAGCATTTGGAAGAGAGTTCTAGTACTGTAATTATCCTGATAACCGCAAGCAAGTGTAAACCCCTTCTTCATTAACAAATACCTTGAGATGGCAGAAACAAAGGTAACCTCCACAATGGAAGTTTCGACAGAACTCAAACAAAAAGATGAAGAGACGCCATGACAGGTTCAAATCCTTAGCGAAGGAGAAACCCTAGGTTTTAGCAAACTGATGGCTGTGATAACAACTCGTAATGACTCCTACACAGTGCAACAGACATGCACAGAGAGCTGAAGCAGCATAGTAGCTGCCATCAACACTGTAACAGGAAGGATTCGGACAGGAGGGTTTCGCAGAGCAAACAAGCCTGAAGGCAAAGGGAAATGACAGTGTAGGGTTAGCCAACTTTTATATATCGCCAAATGCATGGCTCAAGACCAACCACGTAGCACTTTAAATAATTTCCATGCAGTGGGTCGCTGATCTAATGTTCCACGAGGAGTTGCAAATTGTTTGTGAACCAAATTAAAATCATAGTATGAGTACACTAAAAATCAAAGGTTAATCATAGCATGGATATTCTAGTATGGTCGAGACACCATAATTTAATCCACTATATAATTCATGTTAGAACAATGCCTTCGAAGTTCGCCTAGTGAACAATAATACCTTGACCTGCAACCAACAAACTTTATGTATTGTCAACAATGTCCAAATTACATTGAGATCCTCATCATTGTTTGATGAATAAAAATCATAGCATGAGTGATAGAGTTATTGTTTGGTTACTCATAAAGGTTTAAAATAACATAGTTCACATGACATCCTTTAATAATCACACATTAGGATAATACTTATAAACCTTGCATTGTATCGATTCAACCTTGACTTATTAATTCATGCAATATGAATATTGTTCGAAACTCAGTCATGAAGTTAAGTATGATGATTTACAATCCTACTGTATTAGTGTCATTTGAGATAGATGTTAGTCTTGTTCTTATATCTAATAACATTATAGAAATAGGAGTAGCGGTGCAATCAAATCAAAACCTTAAGAATATCATAAGAAGAATGTAACTGACATAATATCATACAATGCTAACAATAAGCAATTTATACGATGAAATTTGCAGATCCTTTATAAGGGTAATTGTAAATGATACAGTAACAACAGTTGAGTAATAATTGTCATGTGGTATTGGGCAACTAGTTGTAATCTACAGTGCTAGTTTTAAAATATAGTTGCATATCAATAATATCATCAGAGAGCAATTACTTCATAAGAGTTAGGTAATTCTTTTGTTCTCAAGAAAAATAGCTTTCATAATCTCTAAGTAATTTCTAATTCTATAACAGTAAGATCTTGAAGAGATCATAGGTTGAGTGCTACCTTTAAACACTTGATAACATGTCTAGCATGCCTAGACTATTACTGAAGGAACTGGTACAGCTAACTGAATTTTAATACTTTAAAGATTTAAATGTAGCGACCCACACAGTACCTGTATATCTGTAAGAGAAAGACACTTTTATGCATTAGCTCGGAAGCTAAGTAAGCCCAGTCTGCTATGGCAATTCCTCCTTGAGGTTACAAAACAGAAAACCATCAGTAACTGTAACTAAAACTCACATTAAAATTTAAGCACAACAACAGATCATTCAGACATATTTATGATCACTTAACTACACAAATAGATCAAGGAATGCATTTAATAACATTAATTGCTATTTTAAAAAAATTTAAATTTTTTCAGAATTTTTGGGTTTTGACATGTGGTATCAGAGCATGGTTCAAATACTAGGTCTGGATGTGGCCAACTAGTTTCCGCAGAACCATAAAAGAAAAGAAAATTTATGTACTAACTTTGTATTTTGTTTCACTTATACAGAGCAGAAAAATTTCCTTTTCTGAATCTAACAAACAGGTATGGAGAAGCTAGGAGAATATGCTGGGGAGGAATCTCCAAACACTAAGACAAGACAGATGTCCAGAGAACCTGTGATAGAGGAGGTAATTGCTCACTCCTTGGAACTGATGCAGACCATAAAAGGTTTAAAAACTGAGATAGAAACAGTCAAGAAGGATAATGAAAGGATTCTGAAAACTCAGGAGCAGTTAAATCAATTATTGATAGAAAAATTTCAGACAGAAGGAAGAAGCAAAAGGGCTGAATCTGAAGGGGCTAGTCATCAAAAAGGGTCTAAAAGGGTGAAACTAGTTAAATCAGACAGCAGTTCATCATCTGAAGGAAGAAGGGAACAACACAGCCATCACACTACTAGTGATAGTAGTGAAGCTGAGTTGTATAACAAAAAGAAAAAGTATAGGCCTTATGAAGAGATTTCTGGGGAATTCAAGAAAATAAAACCCCAAACTTTCAACGGAGAATCTGAAACAGGAGAAGAGGCAGAATCCTGGTTATCCGGGATGAGAAAATATTTCCAGATTTACAACTATTCAAATCAGCTGAAGGCACGAATGGCCATCTACAACCTTTCTGGAAAGGCGGATATATGGTGGCAGGACTTGAAAAGGGTCAAGGGGATCAAGGAAAAAGAGGTCAATTGGAGTACCTTTAAAAGATACTTCAAAAAGAAATTTCTGTCTGAAAAATACTATGAAGAGAGGGCCAAGGAATTTTATGAATTGAAGCTAGGATCTATGACTATGAAAGACTTAAACAGTAAGTTCTTAAGTCTGTTAAGATATGTGTCGTATTGTGTTGAAGAGAAACCTAAAGTACAACGGTTTCTCAGCTACCTACCATATCATATAAAGGACAGAATCGAATATGATAACCCCAAAACTCTGGAAGAAGCTATGCGAAAGGCTAATTTCTGTTTTGAACAGAATAAAAAGAAAGAAGGAATAGCCAACTGGAAGGCTAAAAATAACAGTAATCAGCTGGAGTACAGGAAAAAGGAGTTTGTCCCCCAGAAAAATTTCAAGAATAACAAGAACGGAAACCATTTTAATGGTAAAAGCTTCCATGGAAACAAAAATGGAGCTGCTAATCATTCCAACAACTTCAAGGGCAGCAAAGAGATTTCTAACAATCATGGAAATTACACTAAGAATTTTGAACGAAAGGAGCCTGTTAAATGCTGGGAATGCAATGGCCCACACTATGCATCAGTTTGCCCGAATCGAAAGAAACCAAATGGCAATATTCATACTATACAAGATGAAATGACTGTTGGAGACTTTGTAGGGACTATGCCCCGAATCAACGCAGCATTGGAGAACCGCCAAGCTGACTATCAAACTTCCATGGTGGAAGTAGGAGGTATGATTAACAAAATCCCTGTAACTATTTTAATAGATCCAGGTGCTAGTCTTAGTTATATTTCACCCTAGCTAGTAGAAAAATATAATCTGACTGTTGAAAGGTTTGATAATTCTTGGTCAGTACAACTAGCTACTGGGGCAAAAAGGAAGGTGAACTGTTATGTTAAGGAATGTGCTTTAGATATGAAGGATTTTAAAACTACTGTTAAATTAAATATTCTGTCACTTGGCTCGTATGACATCCTTATTGGTATGGACTGGTTAGAACAGCATAGGGTAGTTTTAAATTGTTTTGACAAAACTTTTACATGTGTGAATAAACATGAACAGCCTGTAACAGTTAAGGGTATTCCTAGGAAAACTGTAATCAAGCAGATTTCTGCTTTACAACTTAAAAGAGCAGTCAGAAAAGGGTGCAAAGCCTATGCTGTAACTATTACAGATGAGGCAGTTAAATCTGATTTCAGCAAGATAAAAGTTGAGGATCTTACTGTAGTGAATGAATTTACTAATGTTTTTTCGGAGGAAATTCCAGGATTACCTCCCAAGAGAGAATTGGATTTTACAATTGAGCTGGTACCAGGTGTTGTACCCAGTTCAAAAGCTCCGTATCGTATGAATATTTTGGAGCTTAACGAATTAAAAACTCAGTTAAAGGAATTAATAGATAATAATTACATTCGACCCAGTGTGTCCCCTTGGGGAGCACCAATAATCTTTGTTAAAAAGAAAGATGGAACTATGCGACTCTGCATAGATTACCGTCAACTAAACAAGATGACAATTAAAAACAGATATCCGTTGCCTCGTATATATGATCTGTTTGATCAGCTACGTGGAGCTACGGTGTTTTCTAAGATCGACTTGAGATCAGGTTGTCATCAGGTGAGGATTAAAGAAGAGGACATATTCAAGACAGCTTTCAGAACGAGGTATGGACATTACAAATTTGTCGTAATGCCATTTGGGCTTACTAATGCCCCAGCCTTCTTTATGTGTCTAATGAATAACATAATGCATAAGTACTTGGATAAATTTGTTATTGTATTCATCGATGACATTTTAATTTATTCTAAAAACGAAGAGGAACATAAAGAACATTTACGGATAATCTTACAAGAACTGCGAGAGCAGTAGCTTTTTGCGAAGTTCAGTAAGTGTGATTTCTTCAAGGATGAAATCCAGTACTTAGGTCACGTAGTGACTAAGGAAGGGATTTCAGTTGATCCTGAAAAGATCCGGGCAATTGAAGAATGGCTAGTACCAAAAGACGTAACAGATGTTAGGTCCTTCATGGGAATTACCGGTTACTACCGGAGATTCATTGAAGGCTTTTCAAAAATAGCCAACCCAATCACTTCCTTACAGAAGAAAGGCAAGAAGTTTGATTGGAACTTGAAGTGTGAAGAAAGCTTTAATAAATTAAAGACTTTATTAACAACGACGCCTATTCTAAGAATAGCAGATCCTAATAAGGATTTTGTAGTTTGCACCGATGCTTGTAATGACGGTCTAGGTGGAGTGTTGACTCAGGATGGGCATGTCATTGCCTATGACTCCAGGAAACTGAAAATTCATGAAAAGAATTATGCCACTTATGACTTAGAATTAGCTGTTGTTATTCATGCTTTAAAAATGTGGCGACACCACTTAATAGGCAGAAAGTTTACTTTAATGACTGATAATAAGGGTCTGAAATATCTTTTAGATCAGCCTAACTTAAATGCAAGACAAGCCAGATGGTTGGCCTTCTTAAGTGAGTACGATTTTGAAATTCAGCACATAAAAGGAAAGGAAAATAAGGTGGCCGATGCTTTGAGCAGAAATGCAAGGCTGAATTTTATATCAGCTAGCAGCACTTATACCTCTGATTTAAATGAACAGTTGTCTGAAGGGATAAAATCTGATGAAATTTACCAAAAGTTACAGGCTATAGCTAAAGAAGAACCTACAGAAAGTTTAATAAAGGGTTATAGCCTAAACAAAGATGGACTTTTATTGTTTAAGGACAGACTGTATGTGCCTAATGTATCCAAGGTTAAATTACTAATTCTGGATGAAGTGCATAAAACCCCTTACTCAGGGCATCCAAGCTACCAGAAAACTGTCACTATGTTAAGAAAAGACTATTTTTGGCCTAATATGAAATCTGAAACAGCTGAGTACATAGCTAGATGTTTAGACTGCTAACAAGTAAAAACAGAACATCAGCATCCAGCTGGGTTATTGCAACCTTTTCCTATTCCTAGTTGGAAGTGGGAAATAATCAGCTTAGATTTCATTACCGGTTTACCCAGAAATCAAAATCAGAATGATTCAATTATGGTGGTAGTAGATAAATTGAGTAAATCAGCACACTTTATTCCTGTTAAAACCACTTACAAGGCTGCAAACATAGCTGATATATTTTTGAAGCATATTTTTAGGTTACATGGTGTCCCAAAGGTTATTATTTTAGACAGGGATCCTAAATTCACTGGAAATTTCTAGAAATCTTTTTTTAAAGGATTAAACACAACACTAAATTTCAGCACTTCTTTCCATCCTCAGACGGATGGACAAACGGAAAGAGTTAATCAGGTATTGGAATATCTGCTAAGGATGTATGTTAAGGATCAACCAGGTAAATGGGAGGATTACTTATATTTAGCAGAATTTGCATACAATAACAGTTATCACTCGTCAGCTAAGTTCAGTCCTTTTGAAATTCTGTATGGGCGTAAATGTAACACTCCTATCTCTTGGAATAATCCAGTAGACAGATTAGTGTTAGGTCCTGAATTATTAGAAGAAATGGAACAGATTGTGAAACAAGTGCAGGTAAATTTGAAGATTGCCCAGGATCGGCAAAAGAGTCAAGCAGATTTGAAAAGAACTCCTAAAGAGTTCCAGGTAGGTGAACATGTGTTCATCAAGGTAAGACCAAAGAAGAGCTCCCTAAGACTGGGGAGTTGTGCAAAATTAGCGCCACGCTACTGTGGTCTGTTTGAAATTTTATCAAGAATTGGTCAAGTTGCTTATCAGCTAGAATTACCACCTAATTTAAAAGTGCACAATGTTTTTCATATTTCTGTTCTGAAAAAGTACGTTCATGATGCAACTCATGTGATTGATTGGAACATTGTAAAGGTAGAACCAGAAGGGGAAGTTCTGGTGGAACCGGATTGTATCCTCAGGAGGAGGAAAATTACTCTGCAGAACCACACAATTGGACAGCTGAAGGTGCAATGGAAGCACCTTAGTCCTGAAGAAGCTACCTGGGAACTAGAAAGTAAGATACGGGAAGCATACCCAAATCTGTTCGAGCAGGTGGCTGAGGATGAGGAATAAGTAACATCGAGGATGATGTTACATTTTAAGGGGGTGTGTATGTCACATACCCCAATTTTCTAAAAATAATGTAATTATTTTATAATATTCCTGAGACATTATGTTTAATTTAATGCTAAGTAGGAATTGATGACTTAGCAGAGTCACTAGAAATGGAATGTAAATCAGAATATTTTATTATTAATAAATAAATTATGGAGACAACAGCATGGGAGAGCTGTTAAAAGAGGTTACTGGTCAAACTGGTGGATGGAACTAGGTGGAAAGGAAAAAGACAAGTGGCAGCATCCTCAAACACTTCCTAAGTTGCAGGTGGCAACTTCCCTATATTTGGGGTCATGATTCCCCAAGAAAGTGGAATCTGAGCAGGTGGCTCATTAATGACAGTTAACCCAACAAAGACCTAGGCAATCTTTTAAATAGTACTCAATGAACTGAGCTGAGGGTTCAATTGTTCTGGGGAAGAATACATTCAGGTGAATGCTATTCAGGAGTCCCATTGAGGAAGAGGGAAATACAGTAAGGAAGTGGTTTGAGAGGAATGCTGCAGTAACTTGGTTCCAGTGTAGCTGTTTGGGTTGAGTGAATCATTCTGCTGCACTTAGTTCCAGCAAGGTAGACCAAAGCAAGCTCGGGGGTCCTGAGAAGTGTTGTCTGGGCACTCTCCAGGAGTTGGTAGGGAGGAACAGCCTCCCATTGCTGTTGTTGTCCACATCTTATACAGGTTCTGTTATTTGTTTCTTTTATGATTGTATTTTATTCTTATGTTTATTAAGTATAAATGGATATATGCTGTGTTTAAATTCCTACATGTTCGAGGAGCAATTAATTAGGAAGAAAACATCTCAGAATAGTCATAGTTAGATTTGGTTGAGTTATTGTTGTTTATCACTATCACTAGTAATATTTAAAGGGTAATTTAATATTACATTTATAACAACTATCTATCCTGTATTCAATACCAGTGTAAGACTTTCAGTTTTAGTTTATAAATAAAATTATAAATCTAGTTTTGAATAGATAAGCAAGGATCATATATAAATAATTGTATGCTGTATATTACAAAATTTATTTAACAAATCATAAGAAAACAATAGTAAACTTTAACAATAAAAATTACAGTACTGTTATCGTGATAAATATCATTTCAGAGGAAGGGAAGCCACGGTTAGGTTATCTATACCATTGCTCAAACCCTATTTGTTTTATTTCAACAAATCCTTACTTTACAACCTTCATTTCGCCAAACCCTAACAGAGAATTTTATAAAGAAAACAAAAGGTTTAGCAGAACCCTCTTAGGCTCGGCATCGAGCTTATTCAGTATGGTATTAACTTCCACTAGACTCACTTCCTCGACAAAGTCATAATCCAAAACAACCAAACAAGCAACTAAACCAAAATACGAATGTGGTGTTCAAATCGAACCCTATTATTCCAAGTTTTTAACAATAAGAATTTATCAGCAGAGGAAAACCTAGATATTAAATCCACAACAAAACGAAACAGACAGAACGGTTTTTCCAGCTCATTGTCGAGCTTATTTATCATTATAATATCTTTCACTTGTTTCACAAACTATCAACAGAAGAAAATCATAACGATAGAATCAACTTTTAAACCAAATCATCACTGTAGTCTTCGGATTTATTTCCATCCTTTCTGACTTTACATGTAAAAGAAATAGTAAGAATAAAAACAACGATTTCCAACCACGGCCGTAGTTCTTTTCACTACATATAGATTGTAACACGTAGAATCTATCCATGTATGTATTAAGGCAACCAAAGGAGCAAGATTACAATTTCACAAGTTATATTACCAAAAACCTGGGTGAAAACCCTGTATATTCTAAAGAGAACAGTAAAACAAACAAAATTTTTAAGAGGCCGTAACTTCATCTCCAGGTGGGATCACGCCTCTTACCATCTATCCATTTAAATACACAGTAGGTCAGCTACAGAAATCCCTCTTTTCGAAGGCAAGATTTTAAAGTACTTTCTCGATCAAATCGTAACACCCAAATTACCACACGGGGTAAAACCCATACTATTTCATTCAAATATATAGATAAAGGATGTAGCAAGGATGCCGTAATCCCTGTGGCTCTTCAGTCAAACCAAAACCCTAAAACTACAGACAACCAACAAGGAGGTTATGCCATGGTGAGAACCAGGCTTACCGGTAGAGCCAATCGCTGGAGCTCGTGCCATCCACACCTATAAATAGAAGCAAGAACCTGCAACGACAAATCTGGTGTCAGTTACAAATGCATCTTTTTTGAATCATTTCTTAAATTAGAAAAACGAAGAAGCAAATCCTGTATCTTACCAGCATTTGGAAGAGAGTTCTAGTACTGTAATTATCCTGATAACCGCAAGCAAGTGTAACCCCTTCTTCATTAACAAATACCCTGAGATGGCAGAAACAAAGGTAACCTCCACAATGGAAGTTTCGATAGAACTCAAACAGAAAGATGAAGAGACGCCATGACAGGGTCAAATCCTTAGCGAAGGAGAAACCCTAGGTTTTAGCAAACTGATGGCTGTGATAACAACTCGTAATGACTCCTACACAGTGCAACAGACATGCACAGAGAGCTGAAGCAGCATAGTAGCTGCCATCAACACTGTAACAGGAAGGATTTGGACAGGAGGGTTTCGCAGAGCAACCAAGCCCGAAGGCAAAGGGAAATGACAGTGTAGGGTTAGCCAACTTTTTTATATTGACAAATGCATGGCTCAATACCAACCACGTAGCACTTTAAATAATTTCCATGCAATGGGTCGCTGATCTAATGTTCCACGAGGAGTTGCAAATTGTTTGTGAACCAAATTAAAATCATAGTATGAGTACACTAAAAATCAAAGGTTAATCATAGCATGGATATTCTAGTATGGTCGAGACACCATAATTTAATCCACTATATAATTCATGTTAGAACAATGCCTTCGAAGTTCGCCTAGTGAACAATAATACCTTGACCTGCAACCAACAAACTTTATGTATTGTCAACAATGTCCAAATTACATTGAGATCCTCATCATTGTTTGATGAATAAAAATCATAGCATGAGTGATAGAGTTATTGTTTGGTTACTCATAAAGGTTTAAAATAACATAGTTCACATGACATCCTTTAATAATCACACATTATGATAATACTTATAAACCTTGCATTGTATCGATTCAACCTTGACTTATTAATTTATGCAATATGAATATTGTTCGAAACTTAGTCATGAAGTTAAGTATGATGATTTACAATCCTACTGTATTAGTGTCATTTGAGATAGATGTTAGTCTTGTTCTTATATCTAATAACATTATAGAAATAGGAGTAGCGGTGCAATCAAATCAAAACCTTAAGAATATCATAAGAAGACATGTAACTGACATAATATCATACAATGCTAACAATAAGCAATTTATACGATGAAATTTCTAGATCCTTTATAAGGGTAATTGTAAATGATACAGTAACAACAGTTGAGTAATAATTGTCATGTGGTATTGGGCAACCAGTTGTAATCTACAGTGCTAGTTTTAAAATATAGTTGCATATCAATAATATCATCAGAGAGCAATTACTTCATAAGAGCTAGGTAATTCTTTTGTTCTCAAGAAAAATAGCTGTCATAATCTCTAAGTAATTTCTAATTCTATAACAGTAAGATCTTGAAGAGATCATAGGTTGAGTGCTACCTTTAAACACTTGATAACCTGTCTAGCATGCTTAGACTATTACTGAAGGAACTGGTACAGCTAACTGACTTTTAATACTTTAAAGATTTAAATGTAGCGACCCGCACAGTACCTGTATATATGTAAGAGAAAGACACTTTTACGCATTAGCTCGGAAGCTAAGTAAGCCCAGTCTGCTATGGCAATTCCCCCTTGAGGTTGCAAAACAGAAAACCATCAGTAACTGTAACTAAAACTCACATTAAAATTTAAGCACAACAACAGATCATTCAGACATATTTATGATCACTTAACTAAACAAATAGATAAGGAATGCATTTAATAAGATTAATTGCTATTTTAAAAAATTTTAAATTTTTCGGAATTTTTGGATTTTGACAAATGGCCAGCAACAATGGCAAAAACCAGTTTAGCTGACCCTTTAACTTCATGTGTGTGTGTGAGGTATCATGTGATGTGTAGTTAACAGAGTTCAAACAACATAGAGGAGCATGAGTAAGAGAGGCAATGCCTGAATTGGCCCTAAATGAAAGCTCAACAAGACATCGAAATTTTCCTTTCAATGTTGAAGTTCTCTTTATTTAGCATGTAGCTTAGTCTCAATTGACTTCAAATCCACCTCAAGCTCTAAAATCCTATCTTCTTGTTTCTTCTCCAATAGATAAGGTAGATGCTTGTCTAACTCATATGGTAACACCCCATACTCATCAACATGAGAAATCTCCAAGGGTTTCGATGGAGTCTTGTCTACTAAACTCCATTAACCCGGAAGCACATCTACACAAATCTCTCCCTCTATCATATCAACTGAGTAATTTGTCAATTGTAAAATATCAAACCAAGAAAGGGAGGATTAAAATATTCACTAAGCTAGATACTTGGTATTTATGATCCTCCTACAATGTTATGAAAGGCTTCTAAACAAGTATTTAATAGTTCAACATTAGTAAAATGAAACTTTGTCCTTTTGGGCATTATTCAGCCTTCGTAACATGGAAACAATTGATCAAATGGTAGCAGAGCATAGATTTTCCAAAACAATGGCAAGGGAAATGGATTATGCCCAATGCATTAGACTAATCCTTTGTACCAATATACCAAAATACATTTTTAAGGTTTACTCTCACTAACATTTTACTACAAAAGTCTGGTTTTAAAGGACGTAGACTAGAAAAGACACCATGCATGTCAAAATTGTTTCAAATAGGTGCATGACACAAGTTAGAAATGACAATTCATTAAAAAATAATCAAATAATCTCTAAAATCATTTTCAATATGTAAACAATATGATTGATTTAATGGATATTGGGGGTACAATGAATATATTTAATGCTAAGGCTTAGTCAATCTCAAAGACTGCTTGACATGTCAAAACGTAAAGGAAGACAAGCACCCAAAAATAGATGTCAAAAATCCAAACACAATTATTTATAGAATGCATTACAGGCTCCACAACTCCAAAGCCTTTAGGATCTGCAAACACATTCTCAAGAAGTTGATGGACTACATTAAATTATCACAAACCTGAAGTCCAAGGTTGAAATCCAAAAGCCAGGTCTCATTCTTTACAGTAATAATGTTTGACAAAATAATATATTTCATTGCTAATTTTGATAATTAATAAGCATAGATCCATCATGTATATACATTATGACGGATTAAAAATATCTAGGTGAAAGGGTTAAGAAGTTTGTAACTATTTTCTAATGGGAAACAAACATGTTTGTCCTCATATATTTATTGTTTAAAACCAGCCTCGCAGTCTTTCCCAAAGCATGCTAGTACCAATCCACTTCCATGGATTTCCACTCCAATCTACATAACCAGAAAAGTATCTCACCCAACATTCAAATATGAGAGGTTGGTTAGGATAATAAATGCCACATTACACACTGAAAAAAGACCATACATCATTACAATAAAATAAATGTGTATTGGAATGCATATGTTTTTCTATAAGTTCAATATAAATCTGAAACAACATGAGCATGCAAATCAAATAACAATAACTTTCTCAGTTCGGACAAATTGGCACAATATGTTCATTAAATGCAAACCCTACTATGACTTAAGTAGCCTTTCAATCTTAACCTAAGTAGAATATCATTATGATATATGCATCAAACATCGGAACAAGAAAATGGTTATCAAATTATAAAACTTCTCATTTCTACACAACAACCCGGCACATCGCGTTCATGAAATAAAAATAAATAAAATACAATTTTCCTTTTACTTAAAACCATAAACAACTGTAAATTAAACACAAAATCAAAACCCCAAAATGGAAGTCCCAAAATGGAAGTGATGCAAATTTTAACTGAATAAAACTGCTTTAAAAAATAGTTAAAACCCATGGGAGACATTAATAATATGATGTTAAAAACATATTTACAAAATTAAGAGTAGAGCTTTAAATTTTTTGCACATCTCTAATTCAAAGAACACTAGTGCTATAAAATAAAATTATACCAAGATTAATCTATGGCTCACCTTTACAGTTGGCTATCGATTTGCAAACCTGATGAGTCTGAAGGATCCTGTACATTAGGAGCCAAAAGTCTTTAAATTGCCTAAATAAAAGAAAAAATTATGAACAAAATCTCTCAAATTCGAGTTGAACCTTCAGTCAGTATTGCAGGAATTCTACAAATAATTTTATCCTTAACCTCAGCCGGTCCATCTTGGTGTTCGTTATCCTTAACCTCATTATACTGTGCTTCTTGCATAATAACATCAGTTTCTGCATTCTCTAATTGTATCCCCTTGACGCCCTCCTCTTTCCCTCCTGCATAAGGCTTGACAGCATCCATGGTGGGTTCTGAAACCCCAAGACACAAATCAAAATAAATATTGCTTCGATAAAAAAATAGGGAATAGACCAAAAGAAAACAAAACAAGATCAACAGAGACCAAAAGAAAACAAAACAAGATCAAGGGATACTAAGCCATTCATTAGGGTTTCATTCTCCCTGTGTTTTACTCGATCCAAATGACAAATTTCAAAAAGAGATGAGGCAATTGTGTGAAATTTTGGCGGAATAGTAAACCCGAAGTCAATGTTATGCAGCGCAGCCCCAAGCTCGCTTGTGTAGTTCTCAAAAGACCCTTTGAAACATTATGAAAAGAAAAACAATAAACCTACCTGTGTCCTCCTTGTTGGCATCCTCTATGGGAATTTCTTTCTCCAGCTTGGCTTCGACACTTGGTTCGTTCAAATCTTGAAATGGCTCAACGATTCTCTCTTCGAATTTTGGAGCTTCAATGGTAGGCGAGGGCTCCGAATCTGCATTCTCAACGGCCTCGGGTTCTGCCTTCAGTGGGGAAGAGCTCATGGGCTTGGCCCGGGTTTTAGAGGATTTGATGGGAGCCTTAGTGTCTTTTTCAGAGGGGTTGTCACGACAGTCTTTTTCACAATACGGGGAGGCATTGTTGCAGAACAAATGATGTTGTGGATATCGAAAACTAGACTTCCTGGAGTTTGAAAGCACATAAATGGAAAAACCACAAAACGAAGAAGGAAAGAGGTAGGCTTTGTATATCAACGGCGCTATAAAAGGGGAACAACCAATCTAAATCCTAAGATGCAACCGTTGTGCAATGTAGACTTAGGGTTTAAGGAATAAATGAAAAGCTTGAGAATTCATACAAATGCATACAATCTTGAGCACCGACCTGACGCCCGATGGTCATCATAAAGACGGGATCCCTCCCCAACACCTCTCAGTCATTATGGCTTGCAGGTCATAGAACCAAGGGTTCCCTCCAAAACTTGAACACGCAAGGCGAAAACACGTGGAGGTTTCCTATTTGAGCGAGGGATGACGACTGTGGAGGATTTGGACGCAGATGCAGTGAAATAAAACTTTCGAAACACGCAAAAACAAACTAGCGTTAAAACCACGTGGTAGTTTATTACTCGCGAAACGCATGTCGTCTTCTAATTCACTGGAGGGACGACGAAAGTGTACAGTGTTTTTCACAACTGCCCTCAGGAAAAAATGCCTATCGACGTAAATATAACTTGCCTAAATCTCTAATTATAGCTTTTTCACATTAAGACTCCCGTAAAAGACATGAAGTACTTTTTATTTAAACAGAAATTAGTAGTCCACTTCTATGTAAAATATTTAATTTATATTTTCTTTATTTTTATTTTATTTTATGATATTCAGAAGGATATTGCTAAACTCTACATGGTGAAGAAGATTATGATGATTGGTGGAAGAGTGTTAGAATGGAAACAGGGAAGGAACTTGCGCAGTCATCTAAGGGGTTCTGATGGATACAAGATTGGCAGCACCATCACCATCAACCCACGATGGAATGAGATCTGATTTCCTTGATTTCAAAGTGGGTTTTAGCTTCGATTGAGCAAGAACGCCTCGGTTGCGTGAATATTTTCTTGGTTAAAGACTTGATTGGTAACTCAATGGTTACTTGCATACTCAGGGGCCAAGTAGCTAAAGGGTCGGCAAGGTTCTCCAAGATCCGACTATGGATCGAGCCTTGCTGCCATGCGAGGTCGCGAAATCCTCTAAACAATCCATAGAATAATGAAATCCCCGCTCATATGATCAGCTACAAAACTCAGAGAAACTTGGTTTAATGCGTTGTTGTTGCGGGATTATTGCAGTGGTGCGCCATTAGTTGTGACATTCACTACCACTATCTTTTCCACTCAGTCCAGCATTATGGGGGGGTGGTATCCAATGCTTCCTTGGGGTGGTGTGCATCAACAATTAGGATTATACCTTTAGGAGTTTGAAACTTGATACTTGGATCTTCATCAGTTTCACCTCCATTGCCTTTTTTCGACATGTGTGATTTTCTCTCTTTTGGTGAGGAGTTTTTCCCATGAGGTTTTCTCCTTTTCTCCATTTATGAGAGTAGTTTGTACATGGGTACCTTATAAGGCCTCATTGCCAGGACTCATCTTTGTTTTCTTTTGTTTCCTCCCCATGTTTCGCTTATGGGGGGTGTTGGTTTTTCCAACGCTTCTGAGCTTGTGTGAGTTAAGCTCACACATGAACTCTCATTTGCCCAGCTATGACAACTATCTCTGGGCCTATTTCATATGTATAAATACATTTCATTCTTCTTAATTTAAGTAAGTACTTTTGATACTTCTTCAAAAGTTGCCTGGGGGGTGAAGAAGAGTTGGAAGAGTTTAATGAGTTGATCAAGAATGCTACCTCACTGTTCTCAGCATTTAACACCGGAGATTATTTTTCGTTTCTCCGATGGCTGGATCTTCAGGGCTGCGAACGGGCAATGAAAAGGTTGAGCAGGCAGAGGGATGAGTTTTTGCATAGAGTGATATATGCGCACCATGACTGCATGAAGACGGAAATGGTGGAGGAGAATAAGAGTTTGGTAGATGTGCTCATACATTTTGTGGACAAAGGAAAAGCTGTTTTTTGCAGCAAAGATATCATCATCAAGGCCACCACAATGCAATTTCAGCTCTGGCTTTATTATAGGTTTTAGATATCGTTCCAAGAATGAAAGGTTTTTTGAATCCTATTACTAAAATCCCTCTTCTCGTTTTGCAGAGCATGATAATTAATTGCAGAAATGGAAACATCTTCCAACTTCATGGAATGGGCGACGGCATGGTTGTTGCAACACCCAGACACCCTCAAGCGGGCACACGAAGAGTATATTCTTGGTGCATTGAGGATTATACATATACCGTCTCAGCACCAAAATGATTGACCATTAGTAACATTTCCAATTGGGTACATCCTCTTTAAGAAAAGTAAAATTAGTAACATTAAGTCTTTCGTTTTGTTAAAAAAAAATAGATATTAGATTTTTAAATTGTTGTTATGTATAACTTAGTAGAACTGAGGTGATACACAACCAATGATTAATATCATTGAGCACTAGAGGGAGTTATCCATCTTGTTTACTATTAATGACCTGAACTAAAATAGAAAATTGGGTTATGTGATAGAGAATGCATCGAAAATTGGAAAATTGGGTAAGGGATACTTGAAAGTAAGAATAGAAAAGTAAGACTCAAATTTGCAATTTCAAGATTAAAAAACATATTATTGGCAACTAGATGTGGCAATGGTTAATTTTATGGTAAGAGAAAGATGATTTCATTTAAAAAGTTGTGTTTTATGGTTAAGTAAATATTTTAGAAAGTGAGAATGAAGAGGAATTTCAAGTATTGATAATTAATCATTATTAATGTCAATATATAAATTAAGTGAAATGGGCAACACAATTATTTAGTCCCTACCTTTTATGTATAAGATGGTGTAAAATAAATTAGCATTTAAGTTTTCTTTTAAATATGTTAATAAATTAATTGTGTTTAATCTAAAAGCTAGAATAATTATCAAATATCAAAGATATAATTTCATAAGTTTTTTAGAATTCCCTTAATTCCTTAGTTGTTATTAAGTATTAAAATAATTATAAAATATGATATTATAAGTGAAAAATAAAATATAATTTTTTTAACAAAAATATGTATTGGATAAATAGCAATAATTTGTAATAAATTTATTGCTAATATAATAAATAATTGAGAAATGAAGTATAAAAACTTACTCCATGGAGGGCCTATTATATATGATTAAAATTGATTTTGGATCATTGTTCCATCTTTAGAAGAATATACATGATGCTCTAAAAACCCCCAAAATTGGATTTTGATGTTTTTCATGGCATTTTCAAACTTTTACATATCAATTTGTAATCATTATTATTTAGGAATGCTTTAGACAAGTGTAAAGTTTCAAATTACTAAGTATAGAATACAAATAAGAACAAGAAATATTAAATAGTGATTACATTTAAAAGAAGCTTAATCCAAGTAGAAATAAAATAGCACTATGAAAATTCAGGTGAACCAATACCATGGTTTTGTAGGTATAAGTAAGCATAGAATATAATTTTACATATAAAAATGATTATATTGAAGATTAACTTTAGACTTGAAAATAAATACATGATGATTACAAATTAAATTAAAAATTAAAAATTAGAAAAAGTTAAAAGATAATTAATTTTTTATTAATTAGAAGAAAAAAATTCAAATATTTCAAACATTTGGTCTTCATAAATGTTAAAGACTATCATCATTATTAAAATTTATTGTTAGTAAAAGAAATTATAATAACTAAATTGTTAAATTATATATTGTGTTTAAGTAGAAGACAAATCACAAATTTATTATTAGATATTCAAATTACATTGATAAAAAAAAAAATTATTATAAATTTTCTTTAATAAATAAATAAATTTATCATCGTAAACCTTTCCTTTTTTTAATAAATAAAAATAATTTAAAAACTTTTTATTAAAGTTAATAATAATATTGAAATTATATTACTGTAAAGTTATGTAATGTTATCGTAGAGCATTGAATTTAGATTACAAAGAAAAGAGTAAAAATGCTAAACATTGGTTGATTACATAGAATACGACAAAATGCATTCCAAGTGGGATATCAATTGAATGAGAGCAAGGGACCGTATCTAACTTTTTTTTTGCATGTTTATTTTGAATGTAAGGAATTAATTGCGTCATCTTTCTTTGCCTTTATGTCCACACTATGTTAAATCTAAAAGTGACCTTGAGAAGCCATGCGAAATTACAAGTTAAAAAGAAATGGAAAATAATCTTTTGCACTAACTTGCGCGACGTGTCGTCAAAAAATCTAGCAGCTTTTGCATCTTTTGCATCTTTTGGAAAATAATATTTACAAAAAACAATGGAAAATAATATTTAATAACTTGCGCGACGTGTCGGCAAAAAATATAGCAGCTTTTGCATCTTTTGATCTGCACAAACTCACCTGTTGGAGCTTTCGTTTATTATAACTTCCTGTTGAACCTCGACAGATTATGTCTCTAATGGCCGAGGTTCCAATGTCAGCATAAAACCTACCCTTTTTCCACCCAGTAATATGAATACAAGCTTATGCTGTTAAGGCATACCTCTAACAGATTCCTGAGCCAAACAAATGATTTTTCAAACTCGTGAACAGTAGGCGTGGGGAATGAACCTGCTCATGATTGAACCCAAATAATATGAAAACATGCAGGCATGGGGAGCTAGGTTCTCATAATCTATCGTACCATAATATCTTTTTTTTTTCACAGAAAAATATAACTTACTATTAATATACGAAATAGTAAAATATGTCCAACTGTCAGACCATAACCAATTCATACCAAACGGTCAAAGATATCCCCCGGTACAAACCGGTTACAATAACAAATGTCTCATGTAACTTATCTGAAAATGACAGAAATAGATGCCACAATGTTCTAAAACCTCCCAAATGACAATACAGATCAGCGATCACATGCTACAACAACAAAATACATATGTATCAAAATAAGTCCAAAATATATATAACTGCAAAAAACTACCCAATCCATCCCCAGCAGATATAATGAAGCCAACAACGGAGTGTAATACAAGGATTACATCCGTTCAGTGAACCGAACAGCCTCTGCAAGGGTGGATATATATGCAGCAAAATATATATGAGTATATAGAATGTCCAACAAGAAGTTGAACCCAACGGATTTTAGTTATTTGCACATAGAAACTAAAAGACATATAAGTAACAAATGCCGCATATAACCGGAAGTAATACAAAAAGAGAGTAACAAAAAAGACAACAATCCTCAAGTCCAATGTAACTGATGAGAGCCTTGTGAAAAGAGCAAGTCCTCCCGCCATTCCTGCCACATGATGACCCCAGATAGAGAATAAAGAGCCCGTTTAGAGAGCATATCCACCTCCAGATTCACCTCCCTAAAGACATGTTCAAAGTGAATGTGCTCAAATTCCAGAATGAGTTTTCTGGCCACTTCCAACCAATGAGCGAGAAGAAGTACATTAATGGGTGAAGTTCCCCTAGCCCAAGAGATAATAGCCTGTGAGTAGCCATAGATAACAAAAGAAGGAATCTTCCTTTGTCGAGCGCAGAATAATATGAGCCATAGAGCACATATCTCACTTCTAGTATTAGAGCCATTTCCAAGATTTAACCAAAAGTGTACAGTGATGGAGTTGGATACATGAATTGTTGCTCCAGCCCCACCTACGCCATTCTGGCACAAAGCGGCCCCGTCAAAGAAACCACAAGGATAAACCAAGATTGGAGGAGCCAATCTGTTAATCACATGCCGATTCTTCCTACCGACCCCCACACCAAAAGTAGATGTATATTCTTTATGTGCAGCAATGGTCTTATAGCATAGAGCTGCACCATAAGGTTGAAGGTTTTCAAAGATTTGTGCATTACGGGCTTTCCAAACCTCCCAGATCATAAAGTATGGCAATTCGGCACAGTCGGAGGGGAGACGAGACCAAGCCTCCAGACATTCACTTAATGTTTGGAAGTCCCAAAGAAAATGAATACCAGCCTTAAAAGAAATATGCTCCCAAAGATCCCTAATGAAAGGGCAATGCGCAAAAAGATGATCAACAGACTCCTCTAGGGCACAACAAAGTGGGCACCTACCCGGACCAATGAAACCGCGCCGGCATAAATTATCCCAGGTGAGGATCCTGTTAGCCAGCGCAAGCCAGATAAAGCACTTAATCTTGAGGGGTATGATCAACTTCCATACAGCTTTTTCCCACCATTGAACAGTAGAAACAGATTCGGCAAACAATGCTTCATATGCCAATTTTGCAGACACCTTACCACCTGTCACATCCCATGACCAGGTCAATTTGTCAACCGAATCCGATAATTGAAGGTTTGAATGATAAAAAGCCCTGATATAACCATCCCATTCATTGCCCAAAGTACCCGTTAAGCCCAACTGTGAAGCCGATATCTAGAGGGGCCGCCCCTCCCTAAACGGCCCAGCCGCATGAGCCAGAGTGAAATAACCCTTCGTTCTGAGGTGTGTCCTTAATTCCATGGAAAGAGTATGCTCTGAGGGGCCCCCTAAGATCGGGTCAAGCCCCAACTTGATGTCTCGGCCATTGCCAGGCTTCCAAGCAATCCATTGTGTAATAACCCTGAACGATCCCAGCAGGCCATTCCAAAAATTAGACACCCCAACAGTACCAGGCCGGCCCAATCTAAGCCAGTTTTCAACAGAGATATTTTTCAGATACTTTGCTCGAATAATCCGGCCCCAAACAGAGTTATCAAAGAGAGCACGCCATAGACTCTTCGCATGCAGGGCCATCACAAACAGGTCCAGATCCTTTAAATTCCATCCCCCCAGATTCCAGGGACGAGCCAACCTAGACCAGTTAATAAAATGATATTTTTCATGATTGCCCCCACTCGACCATAAGAAGTTAAACAACTTCTGGCGAATAAGTCGAAGAATGGATCTAGGAACCTTGCACAGAGTAAACCAGTATACCCCAAGATTTTGTAAAACAGCTTTGGCCAGTGTGAGCCTGCCACCCAAAGATAAATGTCGGAAACACCAGTGACTGATGCGTCCTTCAAAACGATGGACAAGCCATGACCAGTCTTTCACCAGGGAATTTGCCGGCTTCAAGAAGAAACCAAGATATTTCGTTCCAGCCTCCACCTCCAAGAATTCTATATATATATCTTATATATATAAGATATAAGAGATCTCATATTCTATATATATATATAATAATGCTTGCCTTATGACTTTCTTGACACGACTTAAATATCAATAACAAATTTAGATTTAATAGAGATATTATTAAAATAATAAAGAAATCGCCTTCACAAGTCTCCATAAAGACAATTATATAACCTCTTACTCTCAATTTGGGCTTCTGCTCATCATGCTCATCATGCTCGACGCCTTCCTCCAGTTCGGACTGTTAGGTTTTCCATTGGTATTGGTGGAAAGATGCAGGCAGAGACTATAGATTGGTCGAAAGATGAAGTCAATTACGCCTTTGAAAGATGAAGTCGATGCGTTTCCCTTAACGTGTTAAGTGAGATGCAGTCAGCAGTGACGATGGCAAACATGTGTCATCAACACCGACTTTAGCTAGTCGACATGAACTCCACGATGGCAGTGACGATGGCAAACATGAACTCGACGCGTTTACGTTAACGCCGGAGGTGGGGACCGGGGTTTCGCCACAGGGACTCAGCAGGGACGGTGACAAGCAGGTGTCATCAAATCGAATCTTGTGCAGACAATGTGAATCGAATCGAATCGAATGCGTTTAGCTAACGTGTTAGGTGGGGTTTAGTGAGACGCAGTCAGCAGTGACGATGGCAAACAGGTGTCATCAACACCGACATTAGCTACTCGACATGAACTCCATGATGGCAGTGACGATGGCAAACATGAACTCGACGCGATTACGTTAACGCCGGAGGTTGAGACCGGGTTTCGCCACAGGCACTCAGACAGGTGTCATCAAATCGAATCTTGTTCAGACAATGTGATGTACTGTGGTTCTGGGTATCTTCAGAGGAACCTCAGCTTCTACTGATTTCTTAACTTTGGGAACCTGAACTTTCTTGGAACTGAGCTTTCCGTTTCATGTGTTCAATAGTCAAACTTGAACATGGTGGCTTCCGTATATATTTTAAATATTTTAATGTTATAGACCCATGACCATGTCCCATAATGCTTAGGTTTTCTTTAAATATTTTAAAAATTAAAAACTCAAAAGATTCTTTTTTAAATAATTATATTTATTTGTTATTAGTCACAAAAATTATATGTGCGTAAGACAAAGATTATATTTTAAATATCTTAATGTCATAGTCACATGACCATCTCTCAAATCACATTGAGTCCTAGAGTTCGCATGCTCACTTAAGTAACCCATGTGCCCACTACAACATTCTATGTCCAAAAAGTTACGCAATGGTCATATATGTAAATAATGAAAAAACCAAATTGGCCGTTAATGATTGGATATATATATATATATTTCTTGTCCTTTATCATAGAATATTGTATATACTATTTATAGGATTATAAAAATATTGTTAGGTTAGAATTACACATTTTATTTATGGAGTAGTATAAATTGTACTTTTTATTCTATAAATAGATTCAGTACCCTCAAATACCCTCATAGCATCCAAATTATGGAATTTTTATAACTAATATATGTGTTTCTAAGTTTTTTAAAGATTTCCAATGGAATAAGAACAAAATTGGATAGAAAATATGCTCGAAAAAAGTTGAAAACTTAGAATATTTAGACTACACCTTTTATTCATTCTATGTTTTTATTAATGAGATTTTAACTTAATCAACATGATTGTGTCTAGAGGTGCTTTCTACAACCTGAATGGGTGAGATGTGTCACGTCTATTATACTATGTATCAATATCAATGCAAAATAAAATATAAACATTTTTTAAGTACATCTATTACCTATATTTCATCTTCAAAATAAAATAAAAACATTTTTAGACTTCAAATACCTAGCAAATTCTAAAACTAGACTGATTTCTAAAATTAAGATATTTTATATTTTAACAATCGTTTCTTAAGTTTTAATATACATTTTTGGGTGAAAAAAACAATTATGAAACTGATCTAATAAAGAATGAGTGCTTAGCTCCTAAATAAAGACTTATTGAACTATCCACTTAAATGTGTAACACATGATGTATATCGTATTTTGATTTTCCATGATGTATATCATATTTTGATTAGAAAATCGAAGGTTATGATTTTCCATATCATTATGTTGATTTTTTGCTCTTAAATTGTAAAATATCTTTTCAATTTTGATTTTCATCATTTTTAAAATCATTCTTTTTCTTTGATTCCTCTTAAATATAATTTCTATAATTCTAATATTACATAAAATGATATTATTATTGTTAAACTCACTATCTACTTAATATTATATTTATTATTATAAAATTTATTGAATAAATAAATTGTAAACAATAGATTATGTAAAAATACAAGTGAATGTACATTCATCGCATTTTGAGTAAATAATCCATATATTATTAGAAGAAATAATTAATTAACATTTTTAATGAGTGAAATGTGAAATAAAAATGCTTTAAAATATTTTAATAAACATAACACATTTAAAATGCAATGTTTTTACTTGAAAACCTAGAGATATATAGTTTTATTGACATTTTATGCCGATGGTCGGCCGCTAGGAAAACGCGTGCTCGTAAATCACCAGAAACGAGGAGTATCTGACCCTTCAATTTTCCTTTTAGCTGGCTGCTGTCCACCGAAAGCTTTTATCCCCTATATTTGTATAGCTGTGCACCGAAAGCCTTTTGGAGTCGGTACATTTCCTTTTGACTCCGGATAAGCTTGGCCCGGGTAATGCTCGGCCACGACGAAGACGTGCATTCAGCCATTAGCAAAAACGAAACGAAAGACGTGCAAAAACCAGGAAATTGTTTGGTCTGTATTGCTATCTATAAATTGTTTGGTGTGTATTGCCAACCATAAAGCTTAGAATCTCTGCACAGCATCGGCAACAGCGTGTTTTCCATTGCAATTCCCCACAATTTCATCTCCTGAATCTGAGTCTAACTAATCGGCAATCTTTCAATCTCTCTCATCTCTGTGTCTATTTTCCAATCAGCAATGGCTGCATCCTCCTCTACCGCTGCCTCTACCTCCACCTCCTCTGATCTTAACAGCAACACCTCTTTTGATGTGTTTATAAATCACCATGGTCTCGATGTCAAGAAAACCTTCGCGAGCCATCTCTACCACCGCCTTCATTCTTACGGATTGAAGGTCTTTCTGGATCAGCAGGAATCGCAACGAGGAGACTATTTCACCTCTCAAATAAAAGGGGCTATTGGAGCAGCCTCTGTGCATGTCGCTATTTTCTCTGTTAGCTACGCTGAGTCAACCTGGTGTTTAAATGAGCTCGTATGGATGTTGGAGTCAGAGGCTCCCATAATTCCAGTGTTTTACCATGTGAAACCTGATGACCTTAGGTGGACGCTGGGCATAGATGGAGTGTATGCTCAAGCTCTGCGTAAACTTGAAGAAAAGACGGAAGAAAAGACGAGGGGCGAAGATGGAGTGTATCCTCAAAAGACTCAAAAGACGTTGCGACACAAACCAGAGACTGTGGCGCAGTGGAGAGACGCTCTTCATAAGGTTTCTCTAATAAGCGGCTTCGAAGTAAATGAGTGTAACGGGTAAGTACACAAACTTCCCTCTCTCTGTATTTCTTTTATACATAGACCTTCTGTTTCTCACTAGTTATATATATTCTTATGTGAATAACCAGTGACGAGGGAATCTTGCTCACAAAGGTTATTGAAAGTGTACTGAACAATGTGAAGAAACCATTGGATGTAGCCAAATATCCAGTAGGTTTAGATGAAAAGAGAACAGATTTTGAAAACAACGTTTTATTGCCGCATCTGCAAAGTGGAACAAGAAAACCTCAGATCGTGGGGATTGTTGGGTTGGGTGGGGCAGGAAAGACAACACTCGCAAAAGAACTCTTCAATAGACAGAGTTCAGAATACAACAGAAGTTGTTTTTTAGCAGATGTAAGAGAAAATGTAAATAATGGCTCTTTAATTTCATTGCAGAATCATCTTCTTAAGACGTTGAGTGGAAGAGATTTGCAAATACACAATAAAGATGAAGCTGTAGGAATGCTTAAAACCCATCTCTCCTCTCACCAGATTTTATTAATTTTAGATGATGTAGATAGGGTGGATCAGGTTGATGCACTTGTGCCAAATCAAACTTCCATCCACCCAAATAGCTTAATATTGATTACATCTCGAGATAAGGACGTGCTCACAAGATCAGGAGTAGAAAATTCATCAATTTATAAATTAAACGGGCTGAATGAACAACACTCCCTGGAGCTCTTCTGCTGGCATGCCTTCAGGCGGTCCGATCCACTGACAGAATTTGAAAATTTGACTGCGAAGTTCGTGAACGCTTGTAATGGATTGCCTTTGTCTTTAAAAGTGTTCGGGTCACTTCTGTATGGAAACACTGACATTTCTTATTGGCAGCAGCAGTTGGATAAACTTGTAAAGATACTTCCCACTGAAATACAAGAAAGGCTTCGAATTAGTTACGAAGCCCTCGATCGCGAGGAAAAACAGATGTTTTTAGATATTGCATGTTTTTTCTTAGGAGAGGATAGAGATATGGCCATCACAATATGGAATGGCTCAGGTTGGGCAGGCGAGCTGGGGTTTCAAACTCTACAAAACAAGTGTCTGGTCGAAGTGGTGGAACAGAACAGTGGATGGAACCGTGAGATACGTATGCATGACCATCTGAGAGACTTGGGAAGAGCTGAAGCCCGTGTTTCGCAGCCACTCCGGTTTTGGCATATTGATGATTTGTTGCAGCAATCATCTGTAAGTAGTCAATCATTCGATATTTTTGTTGTTCTTCATTATTTTGCAATAATAAACATGTATCAACTGTCATTTTTTGGATAATGGACAGGTAATTACCGTGCGGGGAATTAGAATGGTTCTTAGTGAATATCTTGATGATGAAGAATTTGACAATATAGAAATGAGGAGGTTGCAACTGGTTGATACTGAAGGTATTCTCATGGAACGTATTATGAGGACAGCGAATTCCCGAGATCTGATATGGCTTTGCTGGAGACAGTGTCCATACTCTTCCCTGCCTGACTGGATTCCAAAGAAAAAGTTAAGGGTTCTTCGGGTGTCCGGCAGCACCTTAGAAACACTGTGGCAACAAGAATCACAGGTATACTGAAATTCGTTGTGTAAATGTGCGTTAAGTGGCTATCTTTGAATATGATCGGCAGAATATCTCGAGCGAAATATATCTTTCTTACAGTGAAAACACGTGAACATTTTGCAGTGGCCACTATGTTTGGAGGAGTTGCGGCTAGATGGATGTCGGCAGCTGAAGAGCATACAGGGTTTGGCCCAGCTGACAAAGCTTCGTCGGTTGGATGTTATCAGGTGCACTAAGTTAGAAGAGTTGTCTGGTATGGAAACATTGGCATCTTTGGAGGTGTTGCGGGCACCTGGATGCGTGAAGCTGAAGAGCATACGGGGATTGGAGCACGCGACAAAACTTAACAGGTTAGATGTTGACGACTGCACCGAGTTGGACGAGCTGCCAAATATGAAAACATTGGTATGTTTGGTGGAGTTGCGCGCATCGGGATGCGTGAAGCTGAAGAGCATACGGGGATTGGAGCACGCGACAAAACTTAACAGCGTTTCCGACTGCACCGAGTTAGAAGAGCTGCCAAATATGAAAACATTGGTATGTTTGGAGGTGTTGCACGCATCCCGATGCGTGAAGCTGAAGAGCATACGGGGATTGGAGCACGCGACAAAGCTTCGAATGTTATTAGTTGACGGGTGCACCGAGTTAGAAGAGCTGCCAAATATGAAAACATTGGTATGTTTGGAGGAGTTGCACGCATCGGGATGCGTGAAGCTGAAGAGCATACGGGGATTGGAGCACGCGACAAAACTTAACAGGTTAGATGTTGACGACTGCACCGAGTTAGAAGAGCTGCGAAATATGAAAACATTGGTATCTTTGAAGGTGTTGCGGGCATGCGGGTGCGTGAAGCTGAAGAGCATACGGGGATTGGAGCACGCGACAAAGCTTCGAATGTTATTAGTTGACGGGTGCACCGAGTTAGAAGAGCTGCCAAATATGAAAACATTATGTTTGGAAATGTTGTCGGCATGGGGGTGCGTGAAGCTGAAGAGCATAGGGGGATTGGAGCACGCGACAAAACTTAACAGCTTAAATGTTTTCAACTGCACCGAGTTAGAAGAGCTGCCAAATATGAAAACATTGGTATCTTTGAAGGTGTTGCGGGCATGGGGGTGCGTGAAGCTGAAGAGCATACGGGGATTGGAGCACGCGACAAAACTTAACAGGTTAGATGTTGACGACTGCACCGAGTTAGAAGAGCTGCCAAATATGAAAACATTGGTATCTTTGAAGGTGTTGCGGGCATGCGGGTGCGTGAAGCTGAAGAGCATACGGGGATTGGAGCACGCGACAAAACTTAACAGGTTAGATGTTCACAACTGCACCGAGTTAGAAGAGCTGCCAATTATGAAAACATTGGTATGTTTGGAGAAGTTGCAGGCATGGGGGTGCGTAAAGCTGAAGAGCATACGGGGATTGGAGCACGCGACAAAACTTAACAGGTTAGATGTTCACAACTGCACCGAGTTAGAAGAGCTGCCAAATATGAAAACATTGGTATGTTTGGAGGAGTTGCACGCATCGGGATGCGTGAAGCTGAAGAGCCTACGGGGGTTGGAGCACGCGACAAAGCTTCGACTGTTAAATGTTGGCCGGTGCATCGAGTTAGAAGAGCTGCCCAATATGGAAAGTTTGGTGTGCTTGGAGGAGTTGTGGGCATGGGAATGTGTGAATTTGAAGAGCATACGGGGGTTGGAGCACGCGACAGAGCTTGGAAAGTTAAATGTTCGCTGCTGCTTGAAGTTAGAAGAGGTGGAAGGTGTCGAGCATTGTACATGGTTGAAAGAGCTTGATGTCTCTGGATGTCCCAAATTACAGTGTCTTGTGTGGGAGTAGATGGAATTGCGTTGATTTTTTTTATACCTACCTCCCTTATTATAGAAATCCGTTTAACTTTCCAATCAAATATTGTATCACTTTAAATTAATACGAGTTGCACTTGTAATGTTTTCATTAATATTTTGAATAAAATTAAATTATTTAAAATAAAATAATATTTTTGAATCTTAAATTTTCAAATTAATACTTGTAATATTTTCATTAATATTATGAATTAAATTAATTATTTTTTAAAATAAAATAAAATTTTTGAAACTTTAAATTTTCAAATTAATACTAGTTGCTTTTCATTAATATTTTGAATTAAATTATTAAAAAAATGTGTTTTAAATTTTTTAAATTATTAATTAATCATTTTTATTTGGTTTAAAAGAAATTGTCATAAAAATAAAATTAATTTAAAAATAATAAATTTAAAAAATAATTTGTGATACCATTTCATGTTTTACATTAATTCAAGACTTTATGTTTTATCAAATAAAAAATTAGATTTAAAAGTAATGAAAAATAAGAAAAACAAAATCTATTCTTTTCAATATCACATTGCATTTGCATATTGTATTTAGAGACAATAATTATTGTATGTCACCATTCATTAATTTGGTATTAAGAAATTTGGATTTGAAATCTCCATTGTTGATCCTGATTCATTAATTTGGTATTAAGAACTTTTGATTTGAAATCTCCATTGTTGATCCTGAAATCTCTAGTGAGTTGGAGATGATAATATCTCCATAATTTTGTGGAAAACTCTATAAAATATCTAGACCTCAAGAAAAGAACTAAAGCACTTACATAACCATTAAGTGAAATGACATATTGGCATAAACTATCCTACAAACAATAGGAGGTATCCATATGTTTGAAATAATGAAGTGTTCATGGTAAAGCTTTTGATTTTGCATTGAATTATGAAGTTGGCTAAGGAAAGGAAGTTTTCAAGACAATAAGTATATGGAGTTTGTTAGCTTTTATTATTTCTCCAATGTTTTTTTTTCACACAAATGGAAAGCTATACTTGATATTCGAGTTTGTTAGCTTTTATTATTTCTCCAATGTTTTTTTTCACACAAATGGAAAGCTATACTTGATATTCATATAATGAATCAAATTATACATCGGTGCCATCATTACTGATCTAACATACGAAATCTGAGTATAATGCATGATATCTCATACTGTAAATAACTATGATAACAACAGAGGTGTATAACCATGCCCTCTAAAACAATAGGCAACAATAGGAATCTAGTCCATGTAACCACAACCTCAATATAGATGGCCAAGCAATAAAAAAATGACATATGAGTCCACACTGATATAGATGGCCAAGCAATCAAAAAATGACATATGAGCAATCACTGATATAGATCCACATCTCAAAACTTGAAATAAGGGAACCCTGAGCATGTTCCTCAACATAAATATATCTTTCAGGGCATTTTAGTGTTTTCCTTGACATAAGATCCACTTGCTTATTAAAACATCTATAAATGTGTACAACAAATCTCCTAAAAAAGAAGTTGTAGATCTCTAATCTGTCGCATCCATCCTAACAAAAAAAGTGCCGCATCCATCCTAACAAAAAAGGTACCTATAGTTGATGTAGACCACGAGCCCAGTTGATAATAGTTTTGGAGTCACCGTCCACCTGCAAATTATTATATGTTTGTCATATGCAAGAAATAGTAGAAGCCACATAGCTAATAATTTTGATATAGTGTTTATGCTGCAACCACAACCCATCCAACAATGTATATGATGATCATGCCCAATTAGTATGACTCCCCCTACACCACCAGTCCCAACAGACAAATTTGTTGCATCATCGAAGAAGCCAACAACAAAGTTATCTGAAGAGGAGGGATGGTGGAATATTTTTGTCATCTCCACTGGATACTGTCCGCTCCATTATTTATAAGACCCAACAATGGATTGTTACGAAGAAAAACTTCCTATGGCTCAGGGCACACCACAACAGACAGATGAATACCATAAATCAACTCAATTCCCAATGCAATGCTATTATAAATGTAAATGCTAAGATGTGTAGTAAATAACCAACCTTCAACCAGATGTTCAAAGTAGATCCCCGCTGAGCTTTTCAATCTACACTTGAACCTGCAGCTTAGTCTCAACAACAAATACAAGCAAGTGCATATAATATGTGAAAGATATTATCATAAACAATAGCATGGTCCATGGCATAATAAGCAAATGTAACCCAATGTATTTAAACAACCATTTACAAGATCAATTGGACGAGAAAATGAGTATTTCTATTATTGAAAACAAGAAGTACATGATACTACCTCTCGTCGGCAACCCATCTGAACCAAGAAGTAGGTCCCTCCACTTGTGCCTCCACCACTTCAATCCCCCATGGAATGGAAAACTCAAACTATGAAGGAGTTTGGTAGGTGAACATAAGAAGTTCACAACAACAAGGATTAATGGATGTAGACTCAAGTTGCGGCAAAAAACCAATAGAGTTTCAATGCTCTCTCTTTCTCCTCCTTGCATGCACCATAAGAGCTCAATATATAACCCCTCAAAGGTAGGTGAAAGGTTGAATCGAGTCGTTTCTGGGGTACATGGAGGGCCAAAGGTCACCCTAAGACCTCTTTTTGGAGTGAAAAGTAATTTTCTATTGTTTTTTACCATAAAAAACTGATGTACACGGGCTATAGTGATGCAACCTGCGTATACGCGGGCTATAGTGGAGAAACTTGTGTATATGAGGACAATGTATGCGGGTTGTAGTGGGACCACCTGCGTATACGCGGGCTATAATGCAGTAGCATGCGTATAGTTGTAAAAGTAGGGAAAAAAGGGTTTATGGAGGACAAAAAGTGGTTTTGAGTCCATGAAATGAATATCAGAGGCCAAATAGTATAAATGCTCACAGGGTGAAAAAATACACTGTAATAGATGCCCCCTAATGTGTGAGGTCAGAGAAGGTACTACGATGGCCGAAATACATTATAAATCTCCAAAGTGGAGTGATGGAAACACAAATGGAGGGAGTATCCTGCTCGTCATAATACAATGATATCTTTGAATACATGTCGATACAATACATAGCAATCTGATACAATGGCCATGAATAGGGAGTATATAGTGAATACATGTCATAAATGGCCATAGCCATGACACAGCAAGATATGGTCTCCTGTTGAAAAGGAAACAGCTGATGCAAACTGAAGGTACAACTTGCTGATGTATGAGAACAAAATCTCATAAGTACAATCACGATCATAAGTGGCATACTGAATTCCACTGAAGTTTGGAGATATTCTACACAAATCACCAACGGTGCATACCCTATCAAGCAAATAAAGGTGTTGAAGTTGAACCTGAGGTGGCATCGTCTGATTCCCGGTAATTGATGTATACCGTTAATAGACGTGAGATAACCCACCAATAATGAAAATGGGCATCAAGGCACAAAGTACACTTATCAAAGTGTGAATATAGGTGTTGAGGTCGAACACTTTGATGAATCCATCGATCGGAAGGCATTGATGTATCCCCAACTGTCGATGGCGAGAGAACCTACCATTAATGACTGCAAGCCTCAAGGTACTCAACCAACTCTAAGTCTCAATTCCATAATAAATGGGTTGAAGTCGACGAAACGAAACTCGTTGGAAGGAGGGAATTAATGTATCCTCCATCAACCAACACGAGGTACCAGCTACATTGAAGGATTTGGAAGAACTCGGACGAACAAATTAGACTGACTCAAAAGGGATGGTCGACATGCAGTAGTCAAGAGATATGACGAGTGGCCGACTCTAGTTTCAAGAATTCCTTTGAACAAGAGCATGAGCAGATGGATAGACTCAGGCACCATAGACTCAAGTATTAGATGATAACAACATTGTGCGATGCAGGAGGCATCAACAAAGGGCTCCATAGTGACTGGAAGCTTAACCAACCGGTGGAGTAAAATCTGACAAACGAGTATAGCTCCTAAGGTTCTACTATAGTCCCAACTCATAATGGATGGAGTGGAGTGAATGCTCTGTTCAAAGGTGACACGCCAACTGCCAACAAAAAGTAGTAAATATTTTTCCGTCCGGATTTTTGGAATATTTGATTTTTTTGGTCTTTTTCATATTAAGGAAAGCTTGAAAAAGAATAAAATTTCTTATAGTACAACAGGTGAGGAAACGAGTGTCAAATAGCAAGCAAACTAGTCCCTAGCAGTGGAACATACCTATGATCAATGCAAGGAAGCATGTGCAGGATGTAGACACTCGGGGGGGTGTTCCCTCACCGTAAGGGGTCATCAAATTGCGAAAGGCAAATAAAAGCTCTACTTGGCTCGAGAGTGGAAAGTGCTCAGGCACATGGCTAATAATTGAGTAAGCGGGAGCCGACACAAGGCTCATAAGGCAAGCAGGATAATGCAATGCAATCACAACTCGACATAAATGGAGAGTCCTTTTTCATAAAGTTAGTCTCCTCACCCGAAAAAGTGTAAAACAATGAGAGAAGAACTCTTCTAATCACGTATGACTAGAGTATACCTTTTTCGTAATTAATCCACAAAGGACAGGAAAAGGGGTAAACTTATACCTAAGTGGATGTCGCTTCAAATCCTTTAACGAGTCTGAAATGACAAGTATACTCGCCAATCTTGTTTGATTTGAAAAAGTCTAACAAGGGCTTAAAAAAGACTTTATAAAAAATCTTTTCTGTAAAGGTTTAACGAGCCCAAAAAAGTAAACTCGTGACCTCCTTACTGTTTTTAACGAGTTTGAAGTAAAGGTGGAAGAATGCTCATAATGGGAGCAGACGAGTGTCAGGGATATGCGAGACTAGTTCCAAGTGCATGGAACAAAGCTATGCATAATGCAAGGAACATAAGCAAGATAAGGACACTTAGGGGGTGTCTGCAAATTCGGACAGAAAAAGGTTCAAATGCATCATAACAGTGGGGAAGCCTAAACCTATATGCAAGGTTTCGAATATGCCTTCCATGACCGAACCAAATGTCGAAAAGGACCAGTACATAAGTATAAGTCCAGCTAAGGATCCTGTCCCCAAGAAACATTAGTACCAAGATCATATCTAAAACATATGTAAAGAAATATCTGATACAAGTCACTATGGGAGAAATATTTTCAACTTCACTATTATCAACCCCAGGTATAATGCAGGCAGAGATTATCAATGAAGACTCTATAGTACCAAAGCATGAGGGATTACAATCAAAATGATCAACATTAGGATGAAGACCAAAGTTGAAGGACATGGAAGAATCTGCAAGAACAAATTCATCATCATGGGAGTTGAAAGATCTAGAATCAAACTCAGCAGGAAAATCGATTTGTGGATCTATAGGAGAGTCCAAAGACTCAACATTAGGAAGATCAGACTCTAATGTCAAACTGGGGCTAGACACAACTGTAACTGGATCAAAATATAAATGGATGGAAGACTGTATTATAGACTCATCTTGTTCAATAAGGTCAAGGGTGGGAGGGAAACGAGATCTATGATAGAGACCCCCCCCAAGGCTTTTCATCAGCAATCATGGCCTCGACGATAGATTCTCCCAAAGGAAAAGTACCATCAAGGAAATCATGTGAGCAATATGAGTCGACTGCCAACACGGGTAGCATAACGAGATCTTCCTCCTATGTCCGCGAAGAAAAGATATCCGACTCTGCAGTGGCTGGTTGAATATCATGATAAGCAAGCTCGACTACAGATAAGGGCATATCCAGTCCGATGTGCAAAACGTCTCCAGACGGGGAACTTGTGGAAGGTAGATTCCACGGATCACTAAAATACGATGTCCAGAAAGGTACATGATTCAACGAGGAAGGAGCATCATCGGAGATGGTTCTTATGAAGGATATTGGTGCAGGGAAGTCGAAAGATCCCATCAAATAGGAATACAATCCTACACCAATATTCCCAGTTTCCAGTTGAGAATTTTTGATCTGGGGAACAACAGTTCCCTACGATGCTACGGAATTGGAACTAGAGAAATCTAGTTGATCAACCGTCACATTTTTTCCTTCGTGAGGAAAGAAAATAACTCTAAACACGGAGGAAACGATCGCTTTCATTGCATAGATCCAATTGCTACCTAGAAAAAGGTTGTAGTCGATGGGTGCATCAACCACCTCGACTTCAATATGCACGAATTTCCCACCCAAGTGGACCTCAAGGGAAGGGAGAATACCATGCGGCCTAAAAGATTGACCATCGAATGCAGTAAGCATGGTCATAGATTTTGATAAGAGAGGAGAGCCAAGAGCTTTCCAACAATCCAACAACATCACTGAGGTGGAAGCACCTTCGTCAACCACCGTACGTTTAACGATTTTTTGTAAGCACCTAACATGGACTTGGAAAGCCACATGATAAGGCAAGCGAGGCTGGATATCAGTAGTGTCGAATTTAATCATGTTAGGGCTACCCTGATCCTAAACTCCCAAAGCACACAAAAGGGCATTCCTCTGCGAAGGACATGCCTGTAAAACTTCAAGAGCCGACATGGCAAATGGAGTTTGGCCCAAATCTTCTACAATGGAGTAGTTTTAGGCGGCTCGAGCATTGGGATTATGCGCTAAGCGCTTAAGAACACCTTTCGGTGTCTGCGGCATAGTAGTAGGCTTCTCGATATGTAGAGGAGACTCAAGAGGAGGGGGCTCATTCCCCATATTCGGTTGTGGTGCACCATAATCTGTTAGGAACCCATGTCAACCCTTCTATCTACTTTGTTAGTATATTGTTGTTGGATGTATATGCTTTGTAAGTCGTCTCGTAGTATTTTTTGATCCATAGTTTGTATTATTGTTGTTGGACGCATATGCTTTGTAATTCATCCCGTAGTAATTATTGATCCATATTTTGTATTGGCCCATGGTTTGTATTGACACATGGTATTGGCGCCTAGACTTAGTATATAAGTTTGTGTTGAGACCAATGAAGGCACCGTGAAGTTATTTGTATTGAGCTTGCTCAAAGGAGGTTGCCCCCTCGAAGTGGCCTGCGATCAATATAAAAGTGATTATGAGTTCTATTATTTCTGCTATCTCGTGTGTTTTCATTAATTAATTATTGCAGGTTCATCACATCTGGTATCAGAGCACTTTCTTGGGCTCGTAGGGTGAAATTTCTATCATTTTTTTTTTCGCATCTGTCGCAGCTTCGGATCTGGGAATAATCTCTATCTACTTAATTGTGGGAAGTACTTGGGCATAAGCCCTAAAACTCATTTTGCGGAGTACCACAGGAACCCCAAAGTAGCTGGCCCATTGAGAGGACTTGTCAGTGAAAAGGGCAACGATCCCTACCTGATTGACTAGTTCCGATCCGTTAGGTAAACCAAGAGCTGTCGTTTGTGGCAAAGCGGTTATCAGTTTTACCTGAGTCGTGGAGTGAGGGGCACTACCCCAATACGCAACCCGCCAGACAACATTTGTGGCCGAGTGAATCCCTTGAACCGATAGGAAGCCGCAAATACTTGGGGTCCATATCTATTTTCAGCTGATACATCGCAGATTTCCTCTGTCCAGAACTGCTGCCGATCACTTCCGCACTGTTTCAGATCCATCCGTTGTGGATACCTTCCACGCCGTTGCAGATCCATCTGTTGTGGATACCTTCCGCGCCGTTGCCGATCCATTTCTAAAAAAAAAAAAAAACAAAAAAAAACAAACAAACAAACTGTTTTTCTGCCATATCTCCCTTGTTTTACCTTCGTTTTCCTTGAAACTTTTTTGACAGCCCTGTAATCCCATTCTGCATCTTTCATTCTCGAGAACCCTATCCCAAATTCCACTTCCCAACACCCGAAATCTCACATTTGTCTATTTTTAGGGTTTGCCAAAACTTATTCAATTTTCACCCGATTACCTTCAAATTTTACCACAGAGTTCCTTTCCTAATTATACTTCTTTGTCCCTCTCTACCAAATTTTCTCATTCTTTCACCTTACTTCTGAAATCCTCATTTTCTGCTTCCCTATCCATTAGAAAGTGTCCAAAACCTATTCAAACCCCAATTACCCATCCGAGTTTTTCGCAAATCCAAATTTCTCTTTACTAAATAAGCCTTTGTTTGTGTTTTTCTATCTTTTATCCATTTCCAAAAAAAAACTCCTGGTTATGGTTGTCACCCGCACAGGAGCAAAAACCATGGAGGAAGCACTTGCAGCCATCCAAACCAAACTCCAAGATCTGGATGAAAAATTTCTCAGCCTCCATCTTCAACATTCAGCCATGAGCGATAACTAACAGCAAGAATTTTCTACAACCAATGGGTTCTCTTCGTCCAACAATTTCCGTGGTCTGAAGCTTGAATTTCCTTGCTTCAATGGTACTGATATGATTGGATGGATCTATCGTGCAGAATAGTATTTCAGTTTGCATAATACTTTTGATGTCCAAAAAGTTCCACTTGCATCCTTTCATTTGGAACAGGAAGCCCTTCAATGGTACCGTTGATACATCTAGGCGCATGACGAGCCAAAATGGACAGATTTTTGCCAACTATTTTTGCAACGATTTGGTGCTAGTGCTTTTGATGACTTCATCGGAGCACTCACTAAACTTCGTCAAAGTGGCACTGTGAGAGAGTATCAGACAGAATTTGAGAAACTAGCCAATCACACAAAAGGATTGTCTGATGAATTCTACAGGAGTTGTTTTATCAGTGGTCTTAAGGATGAAATCCGGTCAAAGGTTAAAATGTTCTGTCCCAACACAATGATGGAAGTCCTAGGGTTGGCTAAGTTGGTAGAAGACAAGATTGTAGCCCAACAACGCTCCAAACCCACTTTTGTTCCCTTCCGAAATCTGGGTTCTCAACGACCTCCCATCCCCCTAGCTCCTCGACCAAATCCTATCAAGCATTTGTCTGAAACAGAGATGCAGGCACGTAGAGAAAAAGGGCTTTGTTATAATTGTGATGAGAAATTCACTCAGGGACATATATGTGTTCAACAAAAGCTCTATCTCTTGGATATGGATTATTCGCCTGCCTCTACAATTGGTCAAGAAACTCCAGATACAATGGATGATCAAGTCGACATTCAGGAGCCGCCTATTGACCCCCCATCTCAGGATGAACAACCAGAGATATCTCTCCATGCTTTATTTGGCGTCACCACCCCCCAAACAATGCGGGTCAGGGGTTACTTCAAGAAGCTTACTCTTACAATACTCATTGATTTTGGTAGCACTCATAACTTCATTGACCCTTGGATCGCCAAACATGCTGATTATTTTGTCCATCCTTGCTCCAACTTTGAAGTCATGGTTGCCAATGGGGGAACCTTACCTTGCAAGGGGAAGTGTCACAATGTGCATATCTCTCTGGAAGATTATAACCTACGCTCTGCCATGTTTGCCTTGTCCCTAGGCTAATGTGATGTGGTTTTGGGCGTTCAATGGTTATGCACACTTGGCCCCATCTTATGGGATTTTGTTGAACTTTGGATGCAGTTTTCAGTCAATGGGAAACAACACAAATTTAAGGGCTTACAACATGGATCTCTCCACATCATCAGTTCACATCACCTGGAAAAGATCCTTAAGAAGAATTCACATGGTGTCATCGCTCAACTCCATTCCATTCAGATGCACCCATCAACGGTCTCCCCTACATCCTTGGATAGATATGCAGGTGTCCTTGCTGAACTAGTGGGCTTGTCGCCTTCAAGAGACCTTTCCGGTAAGAATTTAGCCGCATCTACATCTCAGTTGGAAATGATGGCTATTTTGCATGCAGTACCAAAGTGGCAGCCATCCCTATTAGGAAATTCTTTCTGCATCAAGACTGATCTTTAGAGTCTGGAAAATTTTATGGAACAACAGGTCCGCTCACCAGCACACCAGAAATGGGTTATCCAACTCATGGGTTATGACTATGTGATCACTTACAAGAAGGGTAAGGATAATATGGTGGCAGATGCTCCTTCTTGTCAATTTGATGACCTAATTTCTCTTACAACTATTTCTCTGCTTGTTTCAAATTGGTTGCAATCTGTTCAACAAGGCTATCTCTTCTATGAACTCCATGCTTCTTCATCGACAGGGCACTCTGGGTTCCTCAAAACGTATGACCGGGAACAATGTAGCTTCTTTTGGCAGGGACTGAAAATAAAAATTCACCAGATGGTGGTTGAGTATGATACTTTCCAGGTCAACAAGGGTGAAACGACACTCCTTTCGGGACTGCTCGAACCCTTTCCCATCCCTACACAGATGTGGATAGCTATTTCTATGGATTTCCTAAAAGTGCTCTAGTGGTACAATACCACATCTCAAAGGACACCATATGAAGTAGTTTATGGACAGGCACCGCCAGTTCTTCTTCCATACACGCTCAACAGCTCCTCGGTTCAGGCAATTGACTCGGTTCTTCGAAACCGCGATCAGATTCTTCTCATTCTGCAGGACAATCTTCACATGGCAAGAATTCGACTGAAACAACAAGCTGACCAGCACCGTTCCAAGCACAATTTTCACACAGCTGATATGCCGGTCCTTCTTCGTCTACAAACTTCCAAGCAATCCTCCCTGAAACTCAAAAGGCGTCAGTGGGCCAGAATGCAACCCGAGGATGCTACAGGGGAACCACTCCTTCAAATTCTGCATCAATTTCCACATCTAAAGCTTTGAGGACAAAGCTTTTTCTAAGGGAGAGGGGATGTTAGGAACCCATGTCAACCCTTCTATCTACTTTGTTAGTATATTGTTGTTGGACGCATATGCTTTGTCGGTCGTCTCGTAGTATTTGTTGATCCATAGTTTGTATTATTGTTGTTGGATGCATATGCTTTGTAAGTCGTCCCATAGTAATTGTTGATCCATATTTTGTATTGGCCCATGGTTTGTATTGACACATGGTATTGACTCATGGTATTGGCGCCTAGACTTAGTATATAAGTTTGTGTTGAGACCAATGAAGGCATCGTGAAGTTATTTGTATTAAGCTTGCTCAAAGGAGGTTTCCCCCTCGAAGTGGCATGCGATCAATATAAAAGTGATTATGAGTTCTATTATTTCTGCTATCTGGTTTGTTTTCATTAATTAATTATTGCAGGTTCATCACATAATCACGTTGGTGAGTAGCAATACTAACCTCAGATTTAACCATGTTCATGCATCCGTAGCCACTGGCATGAGAAGAGGACGTCGAAGTTTCGTTAGTCCCATAACCAGTGACGGAAGCACTCGAAGCCATATTTTGATGATGCGGAAGGGGATCTTTCAACACAGTTGGGCTCTGTGCAAGGTGCTTCGAAGCTTCTTCAATTCGAGGACACAAGTGGGTAAGGTGATCTTCCCCACAAAGCTTGCAAGGGAATTTCACTTTACGTCTAGGTTTATGGTCCCCACCAGCATTTCCACTGTCCCGAGGAGGGTTGGCATTCTCTTTTCTAGGAGTATTTCTATTACTTCCATTGTTTCCACACTTACGATTGTTTTTCCCCTTCTTCTTTCCACCAGGTTGTTTGTTACCTAATGGGTTCACCGATTGTATAGAATGGACATCGAACGATTGGGTGGAAGTGGACAAGGCGTGAGCCTATCTGGGGGTAGATTGGCTAATAGAAAATTTTTTCATTTGATTTGTAACTAAGTCTATGGCACAAGTACTTGTGGATCCAACGATGCCATCAGCATGTAGTCCAGGAACAGGCTTGGGTTCATGACCTGAGTGCGGTGCGTCAGGAATAATATCGTACAGGATACCAGACTGAGCGTAGACTAGGTCTAGCTGCTGGGCTTTGAATATAGCTTGCTCCTCAGTTGTAATACCGAACAATGAAACGTCCTTTAAAACTTAGGGAAGTAACGACTTAAGGAACCATTCCAATAGAAACTATGGAGGAATGTTGGCTTTCACTAGCCTCTTCCGTTGATGCCACTCTTGAATGTGATTGGATATGTGCGTGGCTTTGTCTTGGAGGAAAGTAGATAAGAGTTCGGTGCCAGTATCGTAGCGAACCGGTAGATGAAAATGATCTAGGAAAACCAAGGCTATCTCATTAAAACCCCTATAAGTGCCCCCGGGAAACTCGATGTACCATTTCACGGCTGCCCCCGTGAGGGTGCGTTGAAATAGTCGCAAACGAATAGAGTCGTGATTTAACGAATTTGAGGAGCACCATAAGTGAAAAGTAGTAACATGATCACCTGGATCCTCACCATTCTTCCCTTCGAACTTTGGAATGTCAGAAGGAAGCTTGGTAGGGATTGGAGGCCAAGTACGATCGTGATGCACCGGATCATTCGTGAGCTTTGAAATATCTGGTAGATTCAAACGAGCAAGAAACGAGAGTTGCGGTTGTGAAGCTTGATTATAAGCTCCCAGAAGAGGCTGAATTTGTGGACCTGAAGGATAATAAGAACCATGACCATGACCATAGGGATGATAACTGCCCCCAACCTGACCCGTGTAAGGGTACGAAGGTATATATGTGTTGTAAACACCATAGTGAGGAGGGTTGTAATAAGGGCCATAACTGGCTGTGTTGTAATAAGGGCTTCCACTGTAATTATGTGGCATATAAGTGCTAGTCGTAGTAGGAGCAGTCAAGTGATGACCATGAGTAACGGGTATGTTCCCACCTCCCATATTAGGAGGGACATTCAGGGTAGCAAATGTGGTTGTAGTAATGGGTATATGCGTAGAAGCATGTGGGTTTACTTGTGAAGTATGAGCCGTATTATGAGAAGTGTTTCCACCAAAATTAGGGGTAGTCCTGGGAGGTGGTCCTCCTCCAACATGTGGTATAGATGAAGGAATATGACTAGACCAATTTTGAAATGGAGAAAAAGAGGGTGCAGTGTCCCCAAAGGGAGCAGTGCCCCTAGCACCATGGCTAAAATTAACATGACTACCAGACAAAGTGGATGTAGCATTCATATTAAAACTGGGCATACCAAATGAGAAAGGAGTGGTGGTCAAAGGATTGTTGTATTATCTAGATATGGCATTCCATATCGGAAACCATGTGTGCGTGTACCATCAAATGGGTTCGACTCGGGGGGTGGGTTCGACCCAAAACCCGTAGAAGTGATGTGTGGGGGTGAACCTCCTTCCCATCCATCCCTAGGAGTGGAAGGAGCAGTGTGTCTATCGACATCACCCGACGGAGTCACGGGAATTCTAGCAGTTCCAGATGCAGAAGTCATAATGTGAGATTCTTGAAGCTCGTGAAAAGTATCAAAAGGATTGGAGGGGATCCTCCAACGTCTTTTGTAAAAAAGACGTGCTACCTCGTCGGTTGGTAGACCAACCAAACGACGAGACCGGCGGAGAGGTTGATCTCACTCCACGATAAATCCAAAAATTCTATAAATCAAAACACCTCCTAACGGCCAACTAATGATCAAAGAGCACACACCTAAAGAAACTACAACCAAATGCACACAAATAGGACTGGCTCAAGGGACCTCCCGACATTACAGCCTGTATGTCTCTCCTAGGAGCGGCTTGAGACTCCCAAACTATAACCGGAGGTAACAGAATCAATTATAAGGGCTCCCAGACTTCACTGCGTTCATAAGGTCAAATCCCTATACAACAACTGTGCTGTCCAATCCCTATCTTACTCAGTACAATCGAATAATAACTGCAACGAATGCCCTATGTGATACCTAGGTAAAGCAACTAAGGCCACCACGTATAACTAATGTTCAGGCGGACAGTCATAGGTGGGATTGGTCATATGGGCAAGGTAGCTAAGCCTGAAACTCAAGAGGGTCAAATCCCCCAAGAGTCCCCATACACGAACAAATCCTGGAAGTATCTCCCATGTTCAACTAGTATTGGAGGGCTATCTCATTCAAATGCCAACAATTCTCCCAACAATGTTGTTGAGAATGACCATGCGGTGGTAGAGGACACTGTTGTCCCACCATCAACCACAGAGCCACTGTCAACCACAGTTCAAGGGACAAGTTCAACCACCAAAATCAGTGCAATTATAGGCTGGACAAAAGAAGACAAGTTAGCTGCGATTGATGATATAGAGTTCAATGGATATTCCATTCGTGCAGCTGCTAAAAAATATGGAGTTTCTACCTCATCAATACATTATTGGATAAATGGGCTCACACATACAAAGTGCAGAGGGCCTATTACAGTTATGAGTGAAGACGAGGAGGCTGAGGTGGTTCAGTGGTGTAAGGAGATGGCTCAAATGGGACATGGGATAGAGCTGATACAACTAAAATCCACAGTAGCTCAAATCTGTCAAGGGAGGCCAAGCCCCTTCAAAGATGGGTTTCCTGGTAAGTCATGGTGGTTTGGGTTTAAAAAAATGCATCCAGACCTTATGTTGCATACAGCCGAGGGCCTAGATAGAGATAGGGATCTAAATCTACGCCCTACAATTTTGACTAAGTTCTATGCCACCCTTTCTAGTGCATATGAGAAACATGGTTATGCTCCATACCATATATGGAACTGTGATGAAACAGGTTTATAGGAAGGAAGGAACTGTGGCATGTGTGTAATTTCCAGGAGAGGGAGTTTTAATGTGCCAAAGGTTTTTCCTAGGAGCAGGGAGTGGATCACTATTCTATGATGTGTTAATGCAATTGGTGCTTCAATCCCTGGATTTTATCTATTTAAAGGTAAAAATCAACTCAAAAACCATATACAGGATTGTGAACCAGGTGGATGAATGGCTTCACATCCCCATGCTTGGATGAATAAAGAACTCTTTTTGAATTGGCTTACTCACTTTGCTGCATCTATACCAGGCGGTGTCTCACTTGTAAATAGACACATGCTGGTTTTAGATGGACATGGAAGCCACATTGCTGTGCAAACAATTGAGGAGGCTAACAATTTGGGCATCGACCTGTTGACACTGCCTGCTCATACCACTCACAGATTGCAACCCTTGGATGTCAGTGTGTTTGTGCCTTTCAAGAACTATTTTAGGGGTGAGCGAGCTTCGTGGATGGAAAAGAATCTAGGGGTGGAGGTAAAAAGGTTTGAGCTAGCCGAGATTGCAAGTAAAGCCTTTAAAAGGGCTCTCACACCTTCAAATATCAAGGCTGGGTTTAAGAGGACTGGAATATGTCCACTGAATTCTGAGGCTCTCGTGCATGATACTAGTTGTAGCCAAGCATTTGAACTGGATGGTCAGGAAGAAGGGGATGTCCAAGCACATGTTGATGGCCAAGAAGATGTGGAAGTAGAGGAAGGCATTGTTGTTGCTAATAATATGATATCCCTCTCTCAAGGAGGACCATACTCTGGTGATGATGATGAACATGTAAGTGAAACAAAATATAACAATGAACCATTTGACAGTAACATGGAGGTTGTTAGACAAACTGAAACAGCTGCAACTTCTGCATGTGATCTTCTTAATGTCTCTATTGATCATGCAATTGTCAATGAAAATGTTGATCATGCTCTAGGAAGCAACAATGGAGAATTGACTTTTCCAAGCCAGGTTACCCCACCATCATGGTTGGCAGAAGCCATGATGAATTTGGACAAAAATTATGTCTCAAGAACCAATGAAAGAAGCATGAACATGCCTTTACAACCAAGAGAATTGGACGATGAAATTGTTCATTATTTTGTGGACAATGTAAATCTGAAAGAAGATACTGTCCATAATGAGGTTCCAGGTGAAGAGGACAATATGGTTTAGATAGAACAGGAGAACATTGACCCAAATATTGAAAGGCAAGTGTAAAGCAAGGAGCAGCAAGTGTCAACGAAGGGCCAGTTGCTTGGTTGGTTCCTAAAGCTACTAGTAGAGAGAGTGTCAACAAAAACAAGGCAAGCAACAACAGACAATATTCGTCTATGCCGAAGTTCATAGTTACTCACCTCAAAACACTATATAAAACTATTAGTTGAGTCTGAGCATAGGAAACTTGAAATCCAGGATTTAAAACAGAAAAAGAAGGACTTAGCTAAAGAAAAGAAGGCTGCAAGGATTGCTGCAACAAAACTTCGAGCACAGGAAAGGCTTGAAAGAGAGAAAGAAAGACAAGAAAAGGCTCATCAAAAACAGATGGCAAGGCACGAAAGGAATTGAGAAAGGCTCAACAATTGCTTCAAAAAAAAGAAGGGCTGGCATAAATGGTTTCCATTGATGCAAACATAGTGGAGGGGAGTAGGATGATGCCAAACACATTGGAACATATTGCAGACACGGGGGATTCACTTAATAAACTGCTATCATAGCACGTTCATTCATGGCATATCTATTGAAATATTGTAACTTCAAAGAATATTATATTTGTACTTTATTATTCCGGATATGTTTCATTCCTCTCTGAAGATCTTATTGTATATCCGGAGATGTTTAGTCCTCCGTCGGAATGTGGTAACTTGGGTTATTAGACTTCCCTAGTGGGGGTCGGCCCTGTATGTGTTATGTGGGTCAAAGGGTTGTTAAACCACCCTAGAGGGGTAGGCCCAGTCAGTTATGGTGGGGTGTTTAACCTAGTGGTAAAGTTGGGGCCAACCTAGTTAATATATTGTACAAGTCAGAGATGTGTATAAATAGAGGAGGTGAGCTCCTCATTTGATACCCTTCCATCACTCAGAATGTAGCGCACTTGTGAGGGAGAGGTCTACTATGGAGGATGAGGAGCTCATGTATTTGGTTTACTTCTTTGTATTTTCTGATCATCTATATTGAGGAAGATTTGTTGGGTTTTCTACCCCATGAGGGTTTCCCAGGATAAATCTGTGTCTCTTGTGTTTATGCTGTGCTTGTTGTTTCTTCAGTGATCATGTATATGCTAATGTTGTGAAATGAAATGCAATGTTGATATTTTATGTCTTATCATATTGAATCTTAACATGGTTTCATAGCTAACCTGAAGGAAGGCAAGGTATGGCACTTACGACACTTGCTTCACATACGACAATTTGAAGGTTAGGGTTTTATATAGAAAAAACCAGTCATCGTGGAACTTTCGCTATAAATCCATTTTTGCAAAGTTTCATGATCGAAAAAGTTTACATGTCGTAGATAACATCCCCATGTACCTTTTATCCAAAGGACACCCTCATATTCGTTGTACTTTGTGAGTTATGATCAGTACAAGTTAGGGCTTCTACCTCTTCCAGATCTCAGTCAAAATCAGGTGACCTAAGAAAAAAAGGTCATAACTTGGGCTAGGAAGCTCCAAATGAAATTTAGTAAAAAGTGACAGGTAGTACACAGTTTGTACTATCTTAGGAAAAATTTTCAGAGGCCAAATTTGAACCAGTGACACGTGGCATGCTATACAAGTTCACTTTCCTATTTTATCCCATAAACAGGTCACGTTGCGACACTTGGAATAACTCTCTCTTAGAGAATCCAATTGAGGTCAGACCTATCGGGATGGAAAGATGACAGGTTAGGCTACCACAAAAAAGTTTTAGACCCTGTGGATCGAAAAGTTCAGAGTTACAGCAGAAACAATCAGGTACATATTTCTGTCAAAACATAATTATTTTTGAGTACCTTCATTCATGGCTTCTGGAATTTAGGGTTTCGGAGAAAGTTGGAATTTCTGTAATCAGAGTCCATGGCTGAATACTCCTCATCAAAATAGAAATTTAGAGACCAAGATAAAAAATTTTGGGTGATCAGAAGAGTGGGCTTGATCAAACCCTAGTTCGGGATTTTGATCGGAAAGGTGAAAATTAGGGCTTATATAAAAGTTGGAATTTCTAAAGTCTGTGACCACGGTTGGAAGCTCCTCAGAAAATTAAAAGTTTAGAACTATGGATCGAACCTTTTGATTGGGTAGAAGGGTGGGCTCCATCAAACCCTAGTTCAGGATCCTGTCCAGAAGATCCATAAGTTTCAAAGGCAATTTTGAGGGGTCAAATTTTGGAGATTTCAAAATTGAAGTATGCAAGTTTGATCAGCTCAGCAAGACACATCTATCCATCCATTCAGAAGTGTGTAACTCAAAGATTGAATTTTCATTGTTTCTCTAACAAACCTTAATCGAGCTCCAGATCCAGTTTCAGGGGGAGTTGAGGCTAAGGCCTTACATAAGAAGACTACAAGAAATCTTGACAGGTATGACTTAAGGAGATATAGGCATGTCTTGAAATTTGATTCTTGATTAAGTTCATAATATGTTTGTCTTGATATTACTTAGGTTAGTACAATCTCGATTAATGTTAGAATTATCTTATCACCCTAATAAAAGTATGAATGCATGTGAATGATAGAAGACATTCATTGATTAGGGTTATATGATTGTACTAATGCACTGTGGTGTTGTATGAGGTTGATGTTGTCTGTTAACAAGATACAAGTACATCACAAAAGACAAATCAAGTTCCATGACCATGATGACATGAATACAAAGACTCATCCATAATCTTTGATCACATAGAAGTTCTACTAACAAGGTATGTATGACTTTGTTCTACTATGCTTAACCTATGAGATATGCAGGTTCTAGAACAGGATCTCTAAATCATTGAAGAGAACAAAGAAGATATTGTTTCGGTATGTTAGACATAACTAAGCAGGTATACTAATCCAGGTATGTTTTCTTATGTCAATCCTACTTTGAGCTAGGATCTTAGTACATCCATGTATTGAATGATCATGACCATACACATTCAAGATTATTTAGAATTATAATGTTTTGATAAATATTGAGATTATACTAATGAATGTATGTTTGTGTATGAGATCATGAGGATGACACTATGCACACTTGAGCATGGACAGTGGTACAGAATGAATAGAAGTTCAAAAGACATATAGAAGATCAAGCGGGAGGAAACCACACAAACATAAAAGATAAGTATTTGAATTGTTATTTGAATTACTGAATAATCTATGATATTACTTGTAATGGTTGTATGCATATTTGTATTCCTAGAATATATCATGCTAAGTGTAAGCATTCATAAAGCATTGAACAGTATACTACTAATATGCATATGACCGGTAAGTTGGACAAACATTCCATTGTTGATTGTCTAGAATGAAATCTCCTTGCTAACATGATGAGAGCTATGCACGCTCTCGATAGTATGTTCTGGTAGAGATGGAAGGCATCTAGATAGCCACTGTATGCATACATGATATGGAAAAGTGTTGTGCCAAAGTATTGGTCAAGATAGTTGCATAACTATGTGAATCACATCTGTATGCATAATAGGTTATCATGTCAACATGATTTGATGATTATGAAGTATTACTAATCATCCTTGGACATAGTCCTAAATGTATGGTGTGGATTAAATCATCCTTGGACATAGTCCTAAATGAATGGTGTGGATTAAATCATCCTTAGACATAGTCCTAAATGAATGGTGTGGATTAAATCATCCTTGGACATATTCCTAAATGAATGGTGTGGATTAAATCATCCTTGGACATAGTCCTAAATGAATGGCGTGGGACTAATCATCCTTAGACCGTAAATCCTGTAATTCTAAAAGGAAGGATAGTCTTAAACATGATTGTGATGGATCCCATAATTCCGAAAGGAAGGATCTCTAGAATTGATAGGACTGGATCGTCCCTGGACCTTGGTTCAAAAGGTACATGATGGGATTGTATCATCCATGGACCTATGTCCTACTAGAGAGCAGGATTGATCATCCTATACTATGATTGTGTGTATTACAGGGTATACGATGCTGATGATCGTGTGATGATGATGCTGATGATCGTGTGATGACGATGCTGATGATCATGTGATGATGATGTTGATGATCGTATGATGACAATGCTGATCGTGTGATGACGATGCTGATGATCGTATGATGACGATGCTGATCGTGTGATGACAATGTTGATCGTGTGATGACGATGTTGATGATCGTGTGATGACGATGTTGATGATCGTGTAATGACGATGCTGATCGTGTGATGATGATGTTGATGATCGTGTGATGATGATGCTGATCGTGTGATGACGATGCTAATGATCGTATGATGACGATGCTAGATAAAGACTCAGTACTGAAGATGTTGATGTTCCAGTAACTGCTTGAGTTACTAATGATGTTGAGAAAGCTTCCAATGATTTATAGATGTATCATGTATGATGGTGATGACTCCTTGCTCATGCAGATGTTGTTATAATATCCTTCTCGTTAAGGGGGAGTGTTGAAATATTGTAACTTCAAAGAATATTATATTTGTACTTTATTATTCTGGAGATGTTTCATTCCTCCGTGAATATCTTATTGTATATCCGGAGATGTTTATTCCTCCATCGGAATGTGGTAACTTGGGTTATTAGACTTCCCTAGTGGGGGTAGGCCCTGTATGTGTTATGTGGGTCAAAGGGTTGTTAAACCACCCTAGAGGGGTCGGCCCAATAAATTATGGTGGGGTGTTTAACCCAGTGGTAAAGTTGGGGCCGACCTAGTTAATATATTGTGGGCTAGGTATCCAAGCCCCCAGGGCCTATAACAAGCTCTAGGAGGATGACTAAACCTCCCAAGGCCTGTAATAGGCACTAGTGGTTGGGTATTCAAGCCCCCAAGGCCTATCGAGGGCTTATAACAGGCCCTGGAGGCTTAGAGCCTCCTAAGGCTATTGGTAACAATTGGCTGAGTGTTATTGGTAACAATTGGCTTACAATGACCACTGTCTTTCGACTATGATCGACTGGAAACCCACTTCACCACGAAACCCCCTGGCCTCAAGCATGCCTCAAGACGTGATTTCCCTTCGTACTGGTAAGCCCGAGCCTTGCCTCAACCCAATTTATCATCCGGCCGTGATCCCACCATCTCCATTTGGCAGATATTTGTCAGCTCGGCCATATAAAAAATACCCCAAAGTATTTTTGTATTGTTACATTAAATAAAAAAACCTTTGCCCCTTAATATATAAGAAATATAATTTTTAGGTTTTCATGAATATTTAATACCGCAATATGAATGAAGGTGGTATTATATTTCCTTCTAGTGAAGCCCCCGTGATTGCATATAATAATCCATGTTTACAAGACAAGTGCACATTTCCACTTTATTCCCTCCTACCAATGCAGGTGCCAATCGTATGTATGATTATCGCGGGGCTCAACTTAATGCAGGGTTTAGTAGCACAAGTGTGCATTGTGGCTACTCAATTCCTCCATGGCTACAAGAAGCAAATTGGATATTGTATGGAGATAATCAGCCACAACCTAATCAGCCATTGTTAGGTAGGCCAACCAACTTGGCTCAAGCAGGAAACTCAACAATATTGGGCAGTGAAGATCTTGGAGGACATCAAGCATAGGGGTGTTATATAGGGGTGCCAAATTTTTTGTTGTGACCACATTGCAATGTGGATTTTGTAATCATTGGCTCTAATGTTTGTAACATGGCCATTTTGGATACAATCCTAGGTCATAGCGTTCCCTACTGTGTGCAGCATTGTAATTAGGGGTTTATCATACGGTTTAATATACAATTTCATCATTTCAATAGCACGCTGTAATGTGCCCTGATTAAACATTTCATCAACAATTTCTTGGATGATGTCAGTATCAACAATATATGCACTGTTTTTGTATTTAATGTTGCATTTGATAATATTTGAAAGACCTAACTTTAAAGTATTTTTAAGTGTGTTTTTCTTAATGTACAACTCTTCCGAGATGACACCCGTATGTTTCCTTCCTTCTATAGAGCCCTATATTCCTTCTATATAGAGCGATAAATATAGAGCCCTATATTCCTTCTATGATGTATGTGGCATGGTCTAGATCCTTACACATGGACTATAAGCCTTAAAGTAACATTTAGGATAGAAACCCATCACTATAAATTTGGTCCTAAACTGTAAATTGGGTGTTTGAACCCATCACTACTATTCCTAATTGTTAAAATTGGAGACAGAAGCATCTTGTAGGCCAAAGTTTTTTTATTTAGGGCCTAAAACATTACTTAAATTTCTCTAATATTCCTCTAATATGTTAAATTTTCCCTCTATAGGTGTTGGGTTGGGACTGAGGGCTAACTTAGGGATGGTTTATGAGGCCCACAGTAATTATGGTTGGGGACTATATTCCTAGTGTTTGGGTTTTGATAGTTTTAAACCTTAATAGTGCAGTAAAAACTCATACAGATTCTTAACCAATAACAGAAAATACACAATGGCACACGCATAACATAGAGATTTTCACTTGGAAACCCTTAACCGGGAAAAAACCAACAAAACTTAGAGCCACACAACTCTTTTCATTATATGTTTTCTTAACCATTTACAATACAATATATGATATTCGCAGCATCTAAAACCCTAATTCGTTTACCCGAAATTAGGTTACAACCCTAATCCCTTTACCGGGATTAGATAGAATACAATGGGCCGAAACAGATATAACACACCCACCATGTGAAGAGATATAACACACCCAACAGGTTTGAACCATTACTTGGGTTGTGATACCCATCCATGCGATCCTAACTTATAAAAACATGCCCATATTTCTCTCCTAAGACTAATAATGCTTCTCTAAGGAATGTTCCATGGAGGGCTCTCATGCATGACTTATTACACCTAAGAGCAATGAGTATGACCTAAATACAGTGTTCTGATTTTGAGAGATGGCTTGCGACACAAGACCCACCTTTGTTTACCTAATCCTTGAAATAGACTCTAAATGCCAATGATTACTTCCACAAGGTTTGAGTCATGGTTTAGTTGGTTGTGCAATGCCTATGAGTCATGGTTTAGTTTGGTTGGTTTAGTTTAGTTGGTTTAGTTGGTTGTGCAATAGGAAAAAAACTCATATTTACAATCGTGCCATGTAAACTATTATCAATTATTCAGCCCATATAACCTTCATGCAAAATACAATTTCACCATTTCAACATAACTCTGTAAATAAACAACAATCCTGCATGACAAGTTCGCATAATAATTTTGCATAAAAACAATTATGGAACTCTGTAATAGGAAGGCTTAGAATATCCTTCATCAACAATTTTGCATATCATTTATGCATTATAACAATGTTTTAACTCTGTAATAAGCATAAACCCATACTACAGGGATTTCAACTCTGCAATAAATCCATAAACCCTAACCCTACTGCAGGGATTGCAACATAAACCAACAACAATTCATAAACCCTAACAAATTCACCTTAACCCTAACCCTACTATAGGGATTGCAACACAAACCAACAGCAAAATAAATTCATAAACCCTACTACAACATAAACCATACTAATATTTACAATTATGCCATGTAAACTATTATCAATTATTCAACCCATAGAACCTTCATGCAAAATACAATTTCACCATTTCAACATAACTCTTTAAATAAACAACAATTATGCATGACATGTTCGCATAACAAGTTTGCATAATAAATTTGCATAAAAACAATTATGGAACTATGTAATAGGCAAGCCTAGCATATCCTTCATCAACAATTTTGCATATCAATTATGCATTATATAACAATTTCTTAACTCCATAATAAGCATAAACCCACACTGCAAGGATTGCAACAATTCATAAACCCTAACAAATTCACCTTAACCCTAACCCTAACAAAATTCACAAACTCTAACCAGCAACAATTCATAAACCCTAACAAATTCACCTTAACCCTAACCCTAATGCAGGGATTGCAACACAAACCAACAACAAAATAAATTCATAAACCCTACTGCAACATAAACAAATTCATGATTCATTATTCACCATTCATAATTCATTATTCAGCATTAATAGGAGCATGATTCCAACATAATAAGGAGCACATCCATTATTCACCAAATCCCAGCAGCCCCATAACGCAAACCAAAACCACCAAATAGTTCAAACGTAAACCCACAGAACCATGCTACAACGAATGCAACGTAAACACACAACACAAATCACTGCTATTATCAATTATTCATAACAAAAAATCATAATGTGAAATGCAATTCACCACTGCTGCAAATGCAACATAAACCACAAGCAGGAGCATGCCCGACATACCAATTCTCGGCAGCTTCAAATAGTTCAAACTTAAACCAACAAAACGCTGCAGCAACGAATGCAACATTAACCTAGTAATTCACCAAAATGGAGCTATCAACAATTTCCAGCATAACCGCGAATTATAACAAGCACAAGCAGGAGCATGCCCGACATACCAATTCCCGGTAGCCTCAAATAGTTCAAACTTAAAGCAACATTCAAACTTAAACCAAAATTCAACTGTAGCGAATGAAACATTAACCTAGAAAAGCAGTAGAAACCTAGAAATGCAGCAAAAACCTAGAAATGCAGCAGAAAAGGTCCACACAATCCCCAGCAGGTTGAGAGTGTTGAAAAACACATTCGCAAGTATGGCTGGTAGGAATCCTACCAATGATCCACTGCCGTGCCACCGAACGAACCCACAAAGAAAATCGAGCAGGAAGCCACCATTGCCACCACCGAACCCACTGGAGCAGGAAACCACCATCTCTATTACGAACCAACGGAAATCTCCAATAGGGTTTTCTACATACGGTATCACCAACCTATGGTGCATCGCGGACATGGGGCAACCTTCCATCTCGGGAGAACCAGCGGAGAAAACCAGGCGCACTAGTGAACGTCATCCGAACCCAGCCAAGGCACCTTCCATCTGCAACAGCATAAAACCAGAGCAGGATATGACCAGAACCACAGTAGGATACAGTCACAATGCATGGCGATGTGAATAGGTAATAGAGTGGCGGAGTGACCACAGACCGAGCTTGAGCAAGATAACACGAAAGAAGAGAGCTAGCTTGGGAAAAGTGTAATGTGACCATGGAAAAGCACGCCGAAAAGGTCGCTTTAAAGCGCCCACCCACCACGACAGGTGGCGCTTCCATCTGGGTCTAGTCACGCCATGTGTCGAGGTGCCCACGTGGCGTGGGGAGTGGAGCCAGGTGGGGTGTCCAACAACTGGCATCCCTCCCCTAGTGGAGCGGTGCAACATTCTCCTTTTGACAAGACTTTTGGTGGAATTCCCTCCGCCATTGTCATTACAGAAAATAAGGATTCGAAGAGTGTCATTCCCTGGGCGTATCCCAAATACGATGACAAAGATCTGGTGGTGAGGTGATTACACCTGTGACCCCATTTCCCACTAACAACATATTCATGCCCACTAAGTTTGGCTGTCATTCAATCATATTTTCAATGGAACAACGTCTGCTAGTGGGCCATAGCCATGGACTTTACTAGAATATACGAACGTGAGATGTTGAGGATCCATTTTTGTTGAGGCATAGGATTCTTGATGACAAGACTCAAATGAAAGAACATGGAAACAAGCCAAATTCTATCTATGGTCTGCAGAACTGAATTTTATGAAATCACTCTTACAAGTTACAGGAAAAAGAATAACAAAATTTTTGTTGAATTTTTTAACGACGCGGTAGTTCATTTGTCATTTTGTGATTGGACCATCTATGTTGTTGATTGGCCAAGCTAATGTCACCTCAATGATGTGGATCGTCCTAGACATGTTGCATGGGTCATAACAATTGTTCATTATGACACATTTTATCTTCATATCATTGATTGGGATCACTGTTGATATTTCCATGTGGCATTCAACAAAATATTTGGGCGAGCAAACAATTTTGGAAGAAATCTTCATTTAATTCTATTGGTCCAACCGGTTTATGACCTTAAAACCATATTTATTATAATTCATTGGAATGTTGGAGACCTGAGAGGGGATTTCAAGAGGTGAGAAAAGGGAGAGACTAACAAAGCCTATATAGTCATTGTTCCTATTAAGCAATATTGTAATCGATTTTCATAGATTTTTTTTTTTTAAATTAATGTCATGTGATTTGACTAATGCATTGGAATTTATAAGTTTCTTCAAAGTTTAGCTTTAGGGTATGGTTTGATTTTAACAAGTAGGAAAGTTTAACTTTAGGTTATGTTTTGATTTTTAGCTTGATAGATACTTCATCTAGTGATCTACTCTAGCTCTAGCTCGGCTGTGTGCAGGGGGTAGGTTTCCCTGATTGAAAAAAAAAATATTGCTTGCTCCTTTTTATTACTTTTCTCTTTCCTATTACTTTGACAACATAATATGTATTGAATGTTAGTGACAATTCTAGTTCTATTAAATGAAGCTAGCTAAGACAATGGATGATAGTTAATCTATATTTTACTAAATGAAGTTATATGCATTTAATTTTAGTGATAGAGTCTCATTAACATTCCATTAAATGAAGTTAGCCAAGGTAGAGCCTCACATCATTATTCCATTAAATGAGGCTAGCTAAGGTGACGGTTAGTGATTAATCTATGGCTATGGCAATGGTTGAGTCTTTTTTATTCTTGTTGGGAGGAAATCATAGATAATCATTCCATATATGATGGGAAGAAATCATAGATAATCATTCTATAGATTCATTGTATCCAGACCTTCACTACCATTGCTTCTGCCCGCCACGACTTATTTGAACTCTTGTAGTTCCAACCCTAGCTTCATTTCAGGTTGTATAACCAAGAGCTAGTCCAACTTTCATGAAACTATTTGTTGGTTTCTTCCATGTTTTATAGCTTACCTCGCACACTTGGTAATTCCAACTTTCATGAAACTATTTGCTGGTTTCTTTCATGAAACTATTTGCTGGTGACAAAGCCATGGTGGGTTTGACCTCCTAGTAATTTTTGTTGAAATTGAAAGTGTGCTCATCATAGATGAACAATGAGAGGTTGTTGAAGGTCAGCAACCCAAAGACAAAGAGGCTCAAGGAGGAGATTAGGAAGGAGTCCAATACTGAGAACAACACCGACAATTAGCTTGTACTTCACCACCTAACACAGGCCAAGAGTCTGATGGAAAGACGAAGAGAAGGGTTGGGGAGAATTTTACAAAAATCTATAATTTGGTGAAAGATTTGAAAAATATATATATAGAGAGAAAGAGAACAATCTCCACACTTTTCCATGTATTATGGGGATTCACCCATTTTTTATACATATAAATTTTGGGGGGTGCGATTTCTTTAGAATTTCAATTTCAATTTCATTCAATTCAATACTTAAAACATTTTTAGACTCCAAATACCTCGAGAATTCTAAAACTAGATTGATTTCTAAAGTTAGGATATTTTAATATTTTAATGAATCTTGATTCATTGAAAAAAAAAACAAGTATGAAAATGTTCTTGTAAGGAAGAAGTGGTCTTTAGTCCTAAATGAACACATTTGCAATTAAAACGTATAGTTACTTAAATTGAATGAACACATTTGCAATTAAAACGTTTAATTACTTAAATTGAAATAGTGAACACATTCTCATATTTAATTAATTAAGGGGAGAAAGAGACGTCTTCTCTTTTAAATTAACGAATTTGCAATTAAAACTTATATTACACGGAATTATATTATTATTGTTAAACTCCATCATGTACTTAATAATATACTTATGAGTATAAAATTTACTGAATAAATAAATTGTAAAAAAAATTACGAAGACATGCATTCAGCCAGGAAATTGTTTGGTGTTAATTGCTATCTATAAGTATTAGAAATCTCTGCGCATCCGCATCCGCATCCGCATCTGCATCCGCATCTCCTGAATCCCTTGCAGTCTCGGTCTAAGTCTGAGTCTAACTAATCGGCAATCTTTCAATCTCTCCCATTTCTATGTCTATTTGCTGCATCCTCCTCTACCGTTGCCTCTATCTCCACCTCCACTGACCTTAACAGTAGTATCTCGTTTGATGTGTTTATAAACCACCATGGTATCGATGTCAAGAAAAACTTTGCGAGCCATCTCTACCAGTGCCTTCATTCTTACAGATGTCAAGAAAAACAATGAAGTGTTCATGGCAACTTTTCTTGTGCATTGAATTATGAAGTTGGATAAGGCAAGGAAGTTTTCTAGATAATAAGTATAGGGAGTTTGTTAGCTTTTATTATCCCCCCAACCTTTCCAAAGGAAGAGTGGGTTTCATTTAACTTATCAAAAGCAATAAGCATGCTACATTTAAGTAATAAATAAAAAAGGAGATACCAAAATTAAATCGGTTCATAGCACCATTCAACCAAGACTAGATGTACATTGAGCAATCTTTGTCTACCCAAGGAACTAGTCCTTCTTGAACTAGTGGTTCTTTAACTATAATGAAATATCCTCAACTTTTATAACTAAAATTCCCCATTTTAGGTAAAAGGAAAACTTAATTCAAATTTATTTTGACAAATTACAATATAATGAAATGAAAGGCTAATCATAATTACATTATAATTCCAAACCTTGAAGGGAAATATTCATAGAGAAATATCTATATATGGTTGTTGGAGAATGTAACACCGTATCTAGATGTTAACGAAGAAGAGAATCCATCTTCGTATAAATAAATAAACTGAATAGTGAATTGAATGATTGATGATATGAACCTTACAAAGATTGGCCTGCTTAAATATAGCTTGGGCTTTAATATTGAGGAGACACATCCTCTCACTTAATATTTAATATTCATTAACTATTATTATTAATTAATATTAGTTTTTTTTAAACTAGGGGAATCGACAACTAGAGACTGGGCTAGTACTCGCGTGACACGGGGTCCAGGGATCCAATCCTGCTACCACTATACCCCTAGGTACCCCACAACCGCCCACAAGCATGGGACACGGGTAAGCTTGGGTGTGATTTGAACTCATGACCTTTGTTTACAACATGTGACTTCATATCAAGCGAATCCTCAAAGCGGTGTGTTTCGATGTCCTCTTTGGTTCTAGATTTGTGTCGACGTTGATTTGAGATAGGTAGTATGGACTGGTTCTTTTATCTTGACCTGGGTCTAGATCCTTTTTGTCCCGTGACTATTCATGCTTGGGTGGAGAACTTCTCAGTCCATACAACCTATGCTTACTTCCCTTCCATTTAAATGTCATGTATTGTTTTTGTAGGTTGTTAGAGTAAGTTCCTAATGATGTTAACCAATCGACGCCTAATATCATATCTAATTCCTTGAGTGGTAATGCATAACAATTAAGTTGTAGGTTTAAGTTTTGTATTTGCAACGACACCTTATCGAATTTCCCTACTTCTTTGACGTGTTGATCAATGATGGTTGTCACCTTGATATTTTTCATGGGGTACACAAAAAGATTAAGTTCCTTTGCTGTGTTGAGATTGTGTGTAATTCCAGAGTCGACTAGAATTGTGATGTTTTGATCTTTAATAGATTGTGTAAGTCGCAATCTCTTTGGTCCTATATGTTCTGATTATGTTGCTTGGAATAAGAGTTGGTTGTCCTTTCTTTGTGAGTAATTGGCTTTCCTTCTGTTGGGTGTTAACCTTCTTAGGCATCACTAAATATTGATCCTTACAAGTTTGTTGGATACATGTAACTGTCGCTATTGATACTTCAGGTGAGCCTGTGTTTGTATCAGAATCGGATGTATCTTCTTTTGCAGGGACTTGTACTTCGTTTCGATTTATGATTTTGCAGTGTGTAGTGTGATTGCTATAGCATTTATGGCCCGGGGTCCAATATTTGACACATCGGAAACAAGTTTTTTTTTTTGTCATTGTTGGAGCGACTGGTGAATGTTTTTTAACCTTTTTCAACTTCATAGCCATATGATTGAGTATTGTTGCATTGATGACCTGGTGACTTTCTATCTTCGCAATATTTGCATTGTGTTTCTTGTTGTCATAAATAACCCTTTTAGGGTTCCCTTGTCTTGATTTTTTAAACTTCTCTTCAATAATTTTGGCCTTACGCTTGGCCTTATCTAGGTTTGAGACATTGTGTAATTCTAACCTATCTCTAATGTATGGATTGAGTCAATGCACATATGTTTGGAGTCGTTAGTCATCTGTTAACTCCGTTAATCGTTTAGCTAATGATTCCCATTCGTAGGTGCACTCTTCCACGTCACCTTTTTGCTGTAATTTAGTGATTTTTGTGAAGAAATTCTTCTCGGCCACATCTTGGAATCTTTTAAAGAAGTAGTTTTTGAATGTGATCCAATTATACGAGCATACCTTAGTGGTAGTTTTCCACCACATGTACCAATTATATGCACGTCCTTTAAGCTGCATGAAGGCATACTTTATTTTTTCGTCCCCAGACTCGATTCTATGTATGCAAAAGCATTCTTCTGCTTTATTGATCCAAGCCGGCCTCTGGTTGGAATCGCCATCGAAATTTGGTAACTCCATTTTGGGTTTCCATGGATATCCATTCATTATCTACCTTGAACCTGAGTGCATTTGGTTGAAATTAAAGGTTGAAAAGTGGTTGTGATCCATGTGGTTTTGTGGAGTTTCCACCTTAAAGAATTTCATTGTATCTAGATTATTTGGTGAATCCATATTTTTGGATGATAATTTGTTCTCGAAGTAATTCACCAATTTCTTAATTCCTCCATTAAGCTATATTTTCATCTTTCTTATTTCGCTTGTTATAACATTGGTGATCTCACTTTGTATCGTCCTTGTTATTCCTTACCTATCTCTACGAATCTCGGCTTCAATTTTGTCTAATATTGTGTTAAGGGGTTGAAGCATCTTAGAATCTTCTGCATGGCTCTTTTCATTTAGCTCCATCTATTTGCTCACCTCTGATTGGGATTGGTACCAAGGGTGTGTGTGCTTGGACCCCATTTTTTTTGTCAAGGATTAAAATTGTAAATATACTAATCAAGAATTATTATATTTAATAATAGGTTGTAAACAATAAAGCTTTGTTGTGTTAGTAATATTAAATATTATTAATTATAAATTTATTATTAATAATAATATTAAAATTATTATTAAAATACAATGTGGAAATGGTTGAAATAGTTTTTTTTAATATAATAATAATAACAATTATTATTATATAGTTGGGGAGGAAATTTGTAAAATATTAAAATAATAATAATAATTATTAAAGAAAATAATATTATTTATGTGGAAATGTTAGGGTTTGGTAAGCACGGGTGGAATGGTGATGAAGGAAGGGAATGATGAGTAGGAGATAATGTACACGGGTGCAGGGAGCGGAGAATCGAGGTGAAGTGGAAGGGAGGAGGGATGAGTGGAAGTGTAGGAACGGAGTGTTCTAACAAGGGAGGTGATGAATGAGTGCATGAGGGAGATAAGGGGTAGGTGGGGGCAGTGAAGGAGGAGATGTGGAGGATGTGGACTTAGAGGGAACCTGAAGGAGTCGGGGCTAGTGTGGAACATAAGGGTGCATGAAGGAGAAGGGCTGGTGCAAGGAGGAAGGGAGAAAAGATGGGGGTCTGGCGCGGAAGAGAAGAGAAAGGCTGGCACGGGTGAGAGGGAGGAAGAGGATAAGTGAGATGATGATGTGGAGCAGCGGTAGATGGGGGGTGAGATGACACTATGGTGTAGGGGAATGAGTGTAGGCATAGTGAAGGTGATATATGGATAGGAGGGAGTGCGGGGAGGTGAAGTGAGAGGTGAAGTGAAGGGAGATGGCGAGATCGGTGAGGAGTAGGGGTGAGATGAGGGATTGAAAGGAAGTCGGGAAGAGAAAGTGTGGAGATGATGGTGTGTGAACATGAGGGAGATGTGAGGACGGAATAGGAGTGAGGGTAAGAGATGAGAGGAAAGTGTGGAAGTTGTGGCTGGAAGCGAAAGTGCGGTGGAGAACAAGGGAGCTTGAACCGAGCTCAAAGGAGGATCGAGACCACTCTGATACTAATCTAACGTCGTATCTGCATGTTAACAAAGAATAGACTCCATCTTCATATAAATAAATATACTGGATAGTGAATTGAATGATTGATGATATGAATGTTACAGAGATTGGCTCGCTTAAATATAGCTTGGGATTTAATATTAAGGAGTCGCATCCTCTCACTTAATATTTAATATTCATTAACTATTATTATTAATTATTATTAGTTATTATTAATGTATATTATTATTTATTATCTTTATTTCTGTAATAGAGAATGATGTGCTCCAAGGATAGAGAAAATCCCTAAGAACCTAAAATTTCAAGCGGATCAAAGAGCTAGTATTGAATTACCTAGAACGAGTCTGGTTAAGAATGAGACCTTGCTGTGAATATTTATTTAATATTATTATTTATAAATTAATAGATTATTAGGTTAATAGTGAAAGGGCGTAACCCTTCACAATGTTGGATCAAGCTCTATAAAAGGCGATCTTATTGTAATTTATCATCACCATCTAATATATTATTCTATTTATCATTCAATATGAGAGTCGAATTCGACTATTAAGCATCCAACCAGATACGGTTGCTGTATTTGGTATCAGAGCGGATTCGCTCCTTCGGCCTGAGCTTGGATTCGTCTCATCCCATCTTCCCTCCAGCAAGTCAGCGTTCAGCTCTTGCACGGTCTGCGTTCAACGTTCAGCTCTTTGTCTAGCGTTCAGCTCTCCACCATTCCCTCCCACGGTGCTCCTCTCCCGCAAAACACAGTCTCATTTCCATTGCTTTCACATCCACGCTCCATTCATATCTTCTCCACCTCTCACCTACTCCACTTAGCACCCATTCATCTCCTCGGCACCTTTTGCAACTCCTTTCATCTCCTCTCCTCGTAGACTACCCAACGCTCCACATATCCATCTATCCATCGCATCCCCCACGCTCTGCCTCCCATCTGCGCCACTCCCTCCTTCCCCCATCCACTCCCACCTCCCGCCATTCCTACTTCCTTCACCCCACACCCTCCACAACCGCCAGCAGTCCCTCTCCTGCAAGCTGCTCCCACTTCACTTCCCACTCCACCACCTCTCCGCCGGCTTCCTCTATGCATCCTCCTCACCACGCTGTTCTTCCTAGATTCCCTCCCGTCCCTCGTCCCTCGTCCACTATAACCCTCACCAATCACCATGCCCTCCTTCTTCGTTCACGACCTCCTGCTGCTCCAGCTCCGGTGCTTCCGACCTCTCTCCTGCGTCCACCATATACACCCCTCTTCCGTTCTATCCATTACACCAATGCTCTCACTCTATTCCACCACCGCCGCTTGCTTCTCCACATCCACTTAATCCCAAAACCCATGCTACCTCCACTCACGTTTCCCCATGCCAGTCCGTTCACTCCCCTCTCCACTCCATTGACTTCCCTTTCCCCCTCCGCATGCGCTCCTCCCCACTTCTCCACCACCTCAATGCCACCCTCAACCCTCGTTGCTACATATCCTTGTGTGCTCCTCCTTCCCTAATCTCCAACACTTCACGCGTCTCTCTCTGCATATTCCTCCCTGTGCTTAGCTCCACTCTCTCCCACCATCACTGCCCCCCTGTGCTGTGCCCTCCTTCCTCCTGTCCTCTCCCCCATCATCTTGATGGCCATCCCATCTCTACTCGGTCTCCCTCCCCCACTCCAGCCTACATGTTGTTCTCTCCACGCCCGTTTATCCATTCAATCCCACTCCCTATGACTCTACCTTCTCAATCCCCTACACCCGTGCTCTCACCACCATTCGCTCACATCCATAGTCAACCCTAATTTTTAATAAAAATTAAATATTGTATTAATATTGGTATATTAATATTGAATTTGATTAAAAGTTACATTCCCAAATTATTAAAAAAAATATAATATTTAAATATAATAATAATTATTATATTTATTTATTTTACCCATATAATAATTATTTGTCCTTACAATTATTATTAATTAATTAAGTCTCAAACTTTTAACCATGAAGTGGTTCCATAATGAATATGAAAGCTATGAGGAGAAGAGACTTAAAGTCATCATCTCTCGTGGAATTGGAACAAGTAAATATGACATTGTTCACAATACCGAGGAGAGTCAAACTTGTGTTGCTGATAAGTATCGAAAAGATTGGCCCGCTCTCGGTGACGAAGATGACAGTTTTGAGGAAAAAGGATTTAAAACCTATGTCTCCCATGGAATTGGCACGTATAGAGATGACATTGATAAGAGCCAAGCCATTGTTGACAAATATCCAAAAGAGGACATATACACAGAAGATGAGGAAGATAGAATAAGAAAACCTATTGCAGAAATTGAAGCAAAAGATGACATCAAAGCGACAGAGCATGTATGTGCATTAGATCAACATCCACCAGTTGTGGATCATGAAGTTGTATATTATAGGTCTACAATAGCAAGTGACATTTCAAATGCAATTGTTCTTGTTGAGCAGGAGAAGACACTTGAACATTGCTTCCAATTAGTTTTATTAGATAAATCTATTGATCTGATTGATGAAGTTCAAAGCCATGGAAGTAGTGAATGTCTACATAAACATGTTGGAAAAACTAATGATGGTTCTACAAACACAAGTGTAGATAGTTATGTAGAAATTGTTTCTTTTCCCACTGTCACGTACGTTCCAAATGATGGTGAATATGATAATGGGTCTAATGTTGGTAAGCTAGAGGACATAAAAGGTATTTCATCCACGTCGTTAGGAAGCCCTGTGGAGCAGGCTACGATAGATGAACAACATTTATGTTGTTCCATAATTAGATCCTTGGACACAGTCATATGGAAATCAAGAATGAAGGTCCTTAAAGTTCCTTCCAATAAAGAAGCCATGAAGGCTATGATTCAGAGGAAACTAGTACAAGACCTAAAGATTTCTAATCAGTTTGATGTCAGTTTAGATGTGCATATTTCTTGTGACAACCACCACATATCTTTGAAATTGTTGGAATTTGAGTGCATAGATACTAAGATTGTAAGATGGAATTCATCTACAATAATATGGCTCCAGGTAATTGAGAAGACTCATGTAGAGATTTTCAAACTTCAAAGTCTTAAGAATGACCATTGTCCTAATTTCCAAGATCGAAGAACATCTTTTAAAATTACCTCCATCATTATGACATTCAATGTTGGAACCACAACCAATGCAAAAAGTGGAAGTAATGAAGGTCCACAAGTGTTCATACATGAAATCCAAAAGTCGATATGGAAGACAAATAATTACAAATTGTATTGTTTCAAAAACTCACCACTCAAGCAGAAAGGATTACAACACAAATCTAGGATAAAGTTGATACCAGAAAAATTAGCTTTGAGGACAAAGCTCCTCAAAAGGGAGTTGCAATGCTGTGAATATTTATTTAATATTATTTTTTATAAATTAATAGATTATTAGGTTAATAGTGAAAGGGCGTAACCCTTCACAATGTTGGATCAAGCTCTATAAAAGGCGATCTTATTGTAATTTATCATCACCATCTAATATATTATTCTATTTATCATTCAATATGAGAGTCGGATTCGACTATTAAGCATCCAATCGGATATGGTTGCTGCAGACCCCAACAAGAGGAACACATGCAATCAATAGAAGGCTAGTTAGCCAAATAATGATTAGGAGAAAAACGAACTTCATAAATTTTGAAACAACATGCATTATAAGCAGTAAATAAGGAAAACAAACAAAAAATTTAGGTAAGGAATCACCTTGAAACACCTATAAAATTCACCAATATCATTCTGTAAGAACCCTCCAGAGAATACCATCTTGTCACTTAATATTAAATTACATCCTCAATATGTAAGATTACATAATTGTAACACATAATATTAGAAAAAAATTCGATATTTTAGAAAAGGGAACTGTCAAAGAAAATCACCAAAAAAAGGAAGAGAATGCAAATGCCGAAAATAAATAAAAAACTTAATAAAATTTACCTTGCAATTGTAAATATAGATCAACATCCCAATCCAGAATACGAGCTCGGAGATCATCATATAGAGTCTCAGTATCAAAGGTTAGTATGAAGCCCTCAAACACATCACGACTATTTCGGTTTGAAATATGTTCTCCCTAAAAGGGTAAATGTTAAAACATGCACGAGCAAGAATGTGACAGAAAAGGCTAAATCCATAATCAAATTGTATTCACGCCAATGTTGAAAATATATATAGTACAATGGGTGATGTAACCTCATGGAGATATTTTCTCTAGATCGTAGCACCTTGCATGGTGACTAGGCTAGGAAATCTTATCCAAATCACTTAGTCATGATTTAGGATAAATCACTATTATCCTAAATGATAAATACAAATAAAGGTGACAATTAAACTATGATTGGTAATATAATACATAGGCTAACATTCCCCCCCTCAATCCCAAGTCTATATATGTATATCAACTAAGCAATAAACACTAATGCAAAATTTGATATGTTGGATCTTTCATAAGACTTCATTTGTGCTTTAATGAAAAATATGCCTAAAAACCGTCAAAATTGGATTCTGAATGGTTCATTTGAAATGAATTGGAAGAGAGCTGAAATTATAGAGTGAAAAACTATCATGTTTGAACATCCCCTATTTTCATGACAATTCCATCATTTTCCAAGTGAATTAGCTATAATAGGTTTCCTGGCATCTTCTGCTAATTGTGAACTTGTAGTATCACCATTCTATTCTTAGTGAATCATTGAAATCCTCCTTGAATATTTCAATACCAGTATGTGTCGATCAAAATCCTAATGCATCATGTATTTAATTCCTCCATCTACATATTGTTGTTTCCCATTTGGAAATTTGGAGTCTGTCATCTACAGATTATTGTTGCCGAAACTTGAAGTTTGAAAACCATCATCAATATTCTCCCCTTTGTCAACTAAAAGGTGAGACATCCTTGTATATGGTGGCTTTGGTTGACCACTAACGATCCTCAATTCATAGTGTATCCCCCCCTTCAGCTGAAAGAGAGTACCATTTTGATTTCAACTCAAAGTGGGCATGTGGAAACAACTGCATGTTATCTTATCTCGTAAGGACTGTGCTTGAAATCTACGCCATAAGGGGACCACTTTGGAGTTATATTCTCCCCTTTTAGGTACAAGGTGAGAGGAATGAAAAGTTATCTAATGCAAGATGTGTTTTTACTTGCATTCAAATTCGATGGTAAGACGGATGCAACTTCTTGGTTGTTAAAGTCCATTTCCAAGGATGGATCCACCTATAGTGAATATTTAATCTTATAGTCTTGTTTCTCTTGGAATATTTTTCTAATGCATGATTATTCTTGCCACAATTTTGACAAGGATAGAGATCGTGACATTGATCTTCCATGTGACCAATGCAATTACAATGTTGGCACTTTGCATTTTCATGCTTGACTCGAATAGGTGAAGTTAAAACTTCTCGAAGCAATTCAAAATTATGGAAGTGAATTGGTTTTGAATAATCTAGGATATGCGAGCTATTTCCATCATCATTTCCAAGACCATGTCAATTTTTGTTGGCTTGTATTTCTTGCCAATGTCTAATGATCGGCATGGAAAGAGATTGTTGAACTTGTTTCTGCTGAACTTGGACAACTTCCTTTTCATCTACATCTGGAGTTGTCTTGCGAGGTTGTTGTTGAGTGCAATGTTGATATGAATCACCACCACCACCATCATCATTATCATAGAGAGGATTGTTATGAACAAAAACTAGTTTAGAACACTTCACTAACAATTGATTTTTGAGATCCCTAATTTCATCACTCAATAGTTGGGATTGAGATTGAAGAAGGCTAACTTTATTTTGTGACACTTGCAAACAAATTAGTACTAATTGAGGAGTTACTTTGTCGAGTATGATTGTGTTTTCTTCGTCATTGATAATTAGAGCGTTCAGTAACTGTAATCATTCAAGACTTCGTTCCATTTGAAACATTAAATGAGGCCTCCTTGTGTAGTTAGGTCATGATTGAAATTTGAGTCAACGAAAGAGGGGGTTCAATGCAACTCTTCCCTTTTGACAATTCAACTCAACAATTTGACTTGAAGATTGGAGGGTGTCAATTTCAACCGATAATGAACCTGAAAATTACCATTCAACATAACTTGATTTCAAAAGAACTGTTACAAGTATACAATATTGATTTAATCTTCGAATCAGGTCACATCCAATTGTCCTTTGAATTTTCCATTGCTTGCCTCGAAAGCTAGCTTGATGTTTGTGCTTGCATATATAGAAGGTAGATAAATGTAGCAATGACATATGCAAAATACCTTAAGAGGGAGAGGCATAAGGCACCAAAAAAGATCATGCAATTCACGTGAAGAAGAACATTGCACACTTCACACAAAATAGCACTTTTGAAAGCTTAACCTTGACTCTCTACAAGTCTTGTCCAAAAGACTTTCATTGAAATTTGCACTTGGCTCTAATCAACTCTTATAAAAATCAAGAATAGAATTGCATTTTACAATGTTGTCAAATTTTCAAAAATTAACAAATATTTTTCACTTAGTTACAATGTTGTCAAATTTTCAAAAATTAACAAATATTTTTCACTTAGTTACAATGTTGTCAAATTTTCAAAAATTAACAAATATTTTTCACTTAGTTACAAAGACAAATGAAGCCCCCTTGAACTATAATAGAGAGAAGACTTATACCAAGACTTCAAATTACATCCTCCATTGTAACTCCCACTTCAAAAAATGATTCACCATAAACAACCTTATTTTAATACTACATTCACTAACCATAGTGTTCCTTTAAAAAAAATATGGAAGCATTAAAAAAAAGATGGAAACCAATGTTTACTTTTTCTTTTGTCTTTTAGTGAACTTATAAAAATTACTCTAACGTTCATGTAAGCCTCTCGTAAACATGGTATACCTTTGCTTCGACACATACGGCTTGGTGTAACTTTTGAGAAATTTAAAGGTGTGCTCACCCTCCTTTGAAGTCAGAAAAGTCCTATGTTCACCACGCTCTTTGCTCATTCCAACAAACACATCGAGACTCAATTGTATTCCATAGGAGCTGTGGCTATTGACACATTCCGGCTTCATGTGGGAAGCTTCTTGTTCTTTCCAGCTATGCATGTATCAATACTATTGATGTTAGATCAGATCGTGCTCATATTGCTTGGCATTTGGGTATCAGACTTGCAACTACACAAGTTGATGGCGACTGGTTTCTGGAAGGCTGCAGATCAGGATTTTGTCGAATGGACAATCAAATGTGTTGAAGGATGTGTTCAAATCATTAAAATTTCATTAAAATACATCATACGAGATCAACAAGATCATTGGAGGATACCGATTGAAGTAGCACTCGAGCAGAGTTGAACACATCATATAGATCATTGGTAGAAATTGCAATTGAGGTGAATCTCAAGTGAAATCACACTTGATACCTATAATAGACTGCTTGAAATTGTTGTGTTGCAAATTGGTGCACATATCTTTTAATTGTTAGCTAGTATGTAGGTTCACGCATAGAGACTCCCTCCTCCACCAATCATAACAGGCCTGAATTATTGGCTACAAGAGTTTCAATTATCACCTCTTACAAATCTTATGCCAAGAAAAATAAATCCACCCAAATCATAAAATGAACTCAATTATGCTTCTCAATAACAATCACAAATGTAAGATCCACAATTTAATGAAAGAATGCATGTGTTTGAGTTGTTTGATGGACAATATGTACTAGATGAAAATTGTGGATAACAGATCGAGAGGCATCGTCTCAATCGATAACAAATCGGGTTGCAGATCCGTAGAGTGTCAATCAAGAAGAGATTTTTTGCCTCTATTCTTCATAATTGATTTTCATCATTAGCTCTTCAAATCATTTGCTATTATGCAAAATCCTTCGAGCACCTCTCATCCTACACAGTTAGCAATTCTTACAATATCTATGATTGTAGAATTGAAGAGTAGATTGCGGTTATGAGATGCAAACACACAAAGTTATTCACGTAAATGGTTTCACCGAGGCTAAAAACCAACAACAATAACAACATCACAAACGTTACAACATCTCCTCATACTTACTTTACTTTACGTTACTTTACTTTACTTGCTTCTGTTTACTTTGCTTCTTTTTACTTTACTTTACTTTACTTACTTCTTTTTACTTATTTTTACGCACAATCACCTTTTACGTTTTATTAGATGTAACGCTACATTTTTACGTTTTATTAGATGTAACGGTACATGAACTTAGAAGATCTCCCCCCTTTAGAGCACCTCGTGAATGTTACTCAAATATTAATGTCATACTATATAAACAAAATCATATTTTATTCATCTTTACACACACTACAACCTATCATTTACATAACATGTACATTAAGTAATTCAATTGACATTTAAATGGATCGCATGTATGATATATGCCAATATTAATGACATACACATTAACCACAACTTTCTACCTATTCCATTGTTAAGACACCGTGTAATACCATGCTTCTTCATATTCTAAACTATGCACATCCTCTATTCATCTAACCATGATATTTATGTCGTAGGCGTTTCACCACAGAAGTGCATAACCTCTAGGTAGGCTAGATTCCTCGCTCATAAAGTGAATGGAATCCTGCCACGTGAATGGTTGTGCTTCTCCCTCCTCCTGCGGCCGCCGACCTCCTCCACCGCCTGACTCCATTTTTTTTTCTTCTGGACTCACTCTATCATTCATGTGGATCATCAACTAGAATACTAAATGATGGAATGGATGATGGAATTGATCCACTCCTATCATCTGATATGACTATTCTCAGCAGAAACAAAAAATCAATTAATCCTGAGACAATTATTACTTGGAACTATAATTTCTCCAGCTTATGCTTTTTGCATTCTCTTGAATACTTTCACATGACCTTCGACGGATCTTCTCTATGGATACAATGGCTCCTGCCATTCTCCAATGCACCCACTTTAGAGTCCGAATTCATGCAAACTTTTGATATATATTAAAGGTTGTAGTTGTTGCCTCTTTGGCATTGATTTCACTTGTCAAATCATACCAACTCAGCGTTTGAACAACCCATGAATATTACCATCACCATATGTATTGTTGAATCCCATATACAGAGTCCAAATAATTCACCTTCGGTGCAACAACAAAAGGATACTCTCTTGGTATCAAAACAGTTTTTTTTGCTGGTTTTGAAGCTACCTTTGCCTTTGCGGGATAAGCTAAAATTGGAACAAATTTCCAGGCTTCAAACCAGGAAAGAAATCAAAATAAAACTGCTAAAAAAGAACCCAAAAATAAACAACTGTACTCATCACGCTACCATTAGACTTGTTTTCCCAAAGCCCAAGCATAGAGATAAAATCTCCTGACAAATAAAATAAGCCCAGAAGACCACGATACAGCCACATGAAGATTAACAAAAGGATTCAATTTTAATCAATATTCTGCTCTCTCATTAACACGCGACAAAAATCCATTTGTTCAGAATCCTTATGAAAGGAAGATTTTCTTTGGATAAAAAAGAAAGAAAATTTCCAATTCAACAAAATTTCAAAGTTTTTTTTAATTTCTGAACAGGCAAATCGACATCAGTTTTGGAAATTTTTGAATAGGCAAATGACACTAATAATGAGGAAATGGATAGTTAATTACAGGTGGTATGTATTTGAGGCCTGTTATCACGCAGACCAAATGGATATGTATTCCATTTAATTTAAATTTCATTACAGGAACGTTTGCTCCGGAAATCTTTATGAGCTCAATGACTTCAGGACTCCGAGCTAACGTGTCATGGAGTGTACCGAAGAAATCAGTTTGCAAATAAGAGCTAGATAATTAACAACCTAACAGTAAATAGTTATAACCATCATTGCAAAAATGCATTGTAAGAAATTTGAACCAAACAATTTTTGAAGAGTAAATATTCTTTATTGTCCTAAGGACTTCATGTTCTAACCTTGCATTGAATGTATTGGGAAGTAATGCACACCACATCAATGTCTGAACCAGGGTCATGTACCTTCATAAAAGTTTCAAGATTTCAATTAGTATACTAGTCCTCTATAGTGCTGGAGCTACAGAATAATGAATGGAGATAACTGTTATGAAAAAGATTAAGGAAATTTACAAGCAAACTGAAAGATCCGTAGGGAAATATCTGTGTAGTTGCGTCGACCTTATTACTATCTGCGACCCGATTGATCCATCCTTGCACAAGATGATGATAAACACATACAAAAAATTCATGTTAAAAATGTTTTAGAACTTCAATCATAAGAATAGATTCTATTTCTATGGTAGGAAGATCTGGCAGATTTCTGTTTTTACAAATCCCTCTGTTATTTCTTGTCATACTCACTTTATAAAGCTGCCGACGAAGTTTCTCCCTGTGTAATTTCTCCTCGTCGCTCTCATAAACATGAGCATTGATCAAATACTGTTGTAGATCTTGAGAGGTTGGATCTTCATTTGGGTTGCAATCTTTGAAACTGTGCAACAGAGGGAGTGAGCTGCGTGGAGCAACAACGAGGGATGAGACAAGGGGAGCAACGCTAGCTGGAGCAGCAAAAAATTCCTCATCAACCATCCAACCATCCACGTGGCAACATTCTATTCGCTCAATGAGCGAGGAATATGCTTACGTGGCGAGGATACTCTCGCATTGTGAACACCTCCTTTTGCTTTTATTGATTGATTTCAATGAGGATCGCTGGGTGCTGAAGAAGTGTGTGTGTTGAAGAAGTATTCTGTAGTCTAGAGAAAACTACCACGCAACCTGGCACAAAGCAGTTCTAGCAGGAACATTGTTCCCGATCACACCAAACTGCTCTCCTTTCACGCTCTCAAATGACCCCTAACCTCCCTAATGCCAATGAAACTCATTGGACGCATAAAGTTAGCCGAGAATATCTTCGTTTGAGTAAGCAGAGCTAGATGGACATTACCAACACCTTCATAAGCACTATGCAGGCACTATTAGACCCATTAGCCCTATGCTACTGGACTCTTTCATAAGCGACCAATATCTCACCACGCCAACGACTTGAATAGCCTTAGTAAAGTTAGAGTGGCTGGACCGTCATCTCCAAAATCAGTCGTTTACGTCTCTTTTGGCAGCCAAAGTTTAATCTCTCTTCTCAAGAAGGTATTTTGATTTTCAGCGTAATTGTTTTCTGATTTTTCATTTCATTTCTAATTTCAAATTTATCGTCATATTCTTCTCATTATATCTTCTTTCTCTTGAATCTTCATTGTCCATGACTCACATGTGCAAAATGTAGCTTGAATGAGAGGCTGCAGGTCCAAATCATTATCCATAGAAGGATGAAATACTTGAGAATGCAGCTATGTTTCACACGTCGCAATCCCAATCAGCCATAGACTACCAACTCCTCCATATAGAGAGGGGGTGAGTATAAGAATCTCGCTAGAGATTCTATGATCTCTTCTACAATGTCCTTCTTGAAGCATTTTCTATCAACGAACGACTGCATAGACAGAAATATCTATGAGACTCAAGCTATGTCTGGAATCCTTAACAAAACAAAACAAAAATGCAAAAAAGAACAAATAATGCTTCCATTAGTACCACTCCTCGTCTAGAAGTTGTTATTTGCTTACTTATACAGAATGCTTTTTTCCCTAGGCTGGACTTGAAGATACAATTCTTCCATTGTTGCTTTGACAATGTTCCTATCTCCAGAGTTTAGATCAATCACCGCTTCTCCAATTCTTCCAATTTTTGATGTAAACAGAACATCATACACATCTTACATAAAAAAATAGCACTGCTTCAAATGGAGAAGATTTACATTGAAATTGTACTATAATAGACTAAGCGAAGGGGCTTGAACAAAGTCCATGAACACAGGGCCTTGCTTTATCACATAATGTAACCAGAATATTTATGTAATACATACAAGCAATCCTCTTCCAAAAGTTGTTATTTGCTTACTTATATAGAATCATTCCATTAGTACCACTCCTCGTCTAGAAATTGTTATTTGCCTACTTATACAGAATGCTTGTCTCCCCAAGCTGGACTTGAAGAGACAATTCTTCCATTGTTGCTTTGACATTGTTCCTATCTCCAGAGTTCAGCTCAATCAACCGCTTCTCCAATTCTTCCAATTTCTGATGTAAACAAAACATCATACACATCTTACATAACAAAAATAGCACTGCTTCAAATGGAGAATATTTGCATTGATTTGTACTACACTAGACTAAGTGAAGGGGCTTGAACAAAGTCAGTGAAAACTTGGCCTTGCTTCATCACAGAATGTAACCAAAATATTTATGTAATACACACAAGCAATCCAAAATTAATAAATATATAAGCAACAGAATAACTGCAACAAAACAAAACAAAACATTGACATCGTTGTTTGATTTACCAATCACCGTTAAGAATTATACCCTTATTCAAACGCCCTTCCACCATTTGGTCCAATTCCCTAAACTTCATAGCAAGGTGGTATTTATCTTTGTTCCCGGAAGAGAAAGCATATATCTCTGTTTCAATGGGAAGGATTTGAAGCTGCGCTGCAAACTATAGAATTCTTACCTGTTCAGAATTTATGATACTACATTTTTGCAGATGATGTAGCTGGTTTTTTTTATGGCCCATGCAGAGATGCTGAGTCCCTCCATGGTCACAAGTCCTCCCCTGCTTATATTTTTTTGGAAAAAAATGTTGCCAAAATCTAAATAAAAATCATTATGGAGTCTTGCAATGCCATAGAATACAAGCAAGAATCTTGACATTATGGGCTAAACATTCTCGTTAACGGAATATCCAAGATTCTAGTTATGTTAGGATTACACCAAGGAACTGCATGGCCTTCTTATTAATTCCAATCATTCATAATCCTTCAATTTCTCGAGCAAGAAGAGCATAGTGAGGGTTTTATTTGATCCTGAATTGAGCATGAATTGACCATAAAACTGGTCGCCTGCCAAAGAAGGCATCGAGCTTCCCGAAGCTATTAGTAATCTATCCACAAAGCTTAATAATCCTCTAGAGGCAGGGGGCAGAGTCACATCTCTCCAATCGGTGATCACAGTAAATCTGGAGGAGCCGTGTGTTAATATGCACTGACACTTGTCTTGCATCGTATAATGTCATATGGTAGGTGAACAAGGATGTTTTGGTAGTTTTTGATATTATAAAGGCTCCAAGTGTATTCAATATCTAACCACACCTCATCAACGGACAAGTCGGACCTTGAAAATGGTTTCTGGAGACTTTTACACATGCAATGGAAGCTACGACCAAGTGGATTGTGCTCCGGATCAATCTTAGACACCATGCTTTTATGCAAGATGACAATTGGCGAGACGAATAACGCGTGACGCGTCGGGGCTAGTGTGCCCATGACTGTTAGAGAGTGGTTATTCCTTTTGGAGTATATGTCATTTTTACTTCATTTCAAATTCAAGTAAAACCGTTGTTGGGGTATGTATGTTTGTGCCTGAAATAATTATTTTATACATAGTATCTTCTAGATGATGGATGAATGGGAAGCATCCTTTTTCACAGGGATTTCCCATGGAAAGAAGCAATGGGTAGGAATATAAGGACTCGCACCCCTTTTTAATCAGTTTCCCATGAAGTAGAATCCACGGCTAAGTCAATGGAAATGGAAATGGTGGTGAGTGCCAACTACTCCACTGAAATGATAATGAGAAAAAAGTACATCTCTGTAACACAACAATCGTAACAACCTAGTTAATTAGAAAGTTACAATATGTCCATTTTTTGTTTAGAGAATTTTTCCTGAAGGAATGGAGATGATGTTGAAAATTGGATTGCAGTGATAACAACAATAAGCTGAAAGGAATAGATAGCTGATTTTTTTGATAGCTTGGTTTTGTACAGTTTTCCTTTTTTATTTAATAGAATTCGAATCTTACCAAAAAAAAATTGACTCTTCATACTCTCCTCCTCACTCATCTCAGTGATGTAGAAGAAGAGGCTCTCCTCCACTTTGTCGTTCCTTCTGCATCAACGAAAACACTTTTGTCGTAGTTGGATCAAGTCGCTAAGAGTGGTGCACAATCATATCTTTGGAACATTCATCCAATGAACTACAACAATTTCAGAGGATTGGGCACATGTAAGAGTTTGAATTAATTTTTGCCATCGATTTATTTGCATTCGTATCATTTTGACGAATCTACGCCAACAGTTTTGCAGCAGTTGTGTGAGTTGCGCTGACAGTGTCGCATCACTTGAACGAGTCATGCCAACCGGTTGACAGAAAAATATTTAGGAAAAAGCAAAATGACACCAACGTCGGTATAAAATGACAAAGGTCGCTGACCGTTTTGCTGCAAATGCGTGAATCACGCCGATCGCGGACTCACCAATCTCCACCAATGTTTTAGCGCACTTGGCTTTCGTCGACCGCTTTTGTAGTATTTTTCTCTCGGATTGGTGAGCTCACTTATCTCCACCGACCATTTCAACGCACTTTCCTTTCATCGTCGATCACTTTCGCTGGACTTTTCTCTCCGACCATTCCACTTCTCACCATCCGCATACCAATCCTTTATTAATAGTAATTAATATTATAAATTAGTTGGCAACATGGATTACTTATGACCTTTATTAATTTCAACCAAAAATGTCGTTGACATATGCAAAACCAAACCCCCAACCTGGGATACAAAAACCAAGCCTGGACATTACCATTTATGAGCGAATCAAACAACCAAAAAAAATTACTAATACAAATTGTTTTAGTATAATAAAAATATCAAATTTAAACATTACATTTTAAACAAATCAAGCTCATGTAAAAAATTGTTAATAATAATAACAATATGCGATTACTATATATTCCACTACATGGGGCATAATAATATGGGGGATTTGCCTTTGGCATTTACAGATCTATAGGAGAGACTACAGATTTATCTCCACCAATTGGATGGTCTCAGCGATGTGTCGTGGGTTTTGGAGAATAATCTACACAACGCCAAAGTCAGTGTAGATCCGTAGAAGGAAACTGGCAGCGTGTGAGAGTGGATGGACAGTAAGCCACCCTCGTCTGTCATATACATTTCCTTCGGCATCGTAACAATAATAATAATACCGTAGTTACCTTTCTACTTTGCATAGAGGCTTCTTTTTCCTTTCTGCTTTGCATAGAGGCTTCTATCTATGCTAATATCCCTAGATTGTTATGGCTATCATAGGATTTAATGCTCAACAAACTGATTTCTCTTTTTAAAATTGAATTTGTCTTATTGTTTACAGCTTAGTGGTATTCATTTCCTAGCTTTTGCATTAGACTTTATAGCGATGGTTTCTGATGGCGAAAGGCATCATACTTCACAACATTACGAGACTCACACAAAAACGTATTCATTCTACATACCCATCCCAGATCCATTTTAGGGACACATTTATTTAGGGTATATTTCCCAATTGATTGTTGTCTGTACCCAGAGCTAATACAGCTCCAGGCCATTCCAAGAAGAAAATTTAGTGATTCCCATGAAAATTCCTTAACAAAAATTAATTGTAAAATGCAATCAAGTAAGCTTGACAATATAATGCTGGGCACATTTTGAAAGCGTAATGTGTAGTAGTCCAGTATTACTTGTATGTTCAATCTTATAATTTAGTATTTGATCATGTATGTGATTTATCTTCTGGTTTCAGATGAAAGGGTGATTTATTTAATTTTCACTATAACAGTTTTTGTCTCCTAGAAAAGCTGGGCCTTCCATTCCATGTTCATTTTTCCATTCCTTGTACTTGTTTTCATTACAAGTAAACAATGCACATATTACTAATCTTAAACTGTAGTGGTGCACTTAACATATTAGCTTCTATTTTGCAACTCTTTCCTGTATGTACCATATATGTTTATGGTAGGACTCTTAAGCATATTATTGTTTAGAAGATTTTAAAGAGCTTGATAGCCTCCTTTTCCAGATTGTTAAATAACTACATGGATTTTTGACATTTGGAAGAGCTGAATGATGATGACCTTGTAATCTTCACATTAGCGAATTTCTCTGTAAAGGTGTTGAGATAGGATGCTGCGCTATATTATTTATCATAAGATTATTGAGAGTGTATGGGAAAATACTTCTAGGTTTATTGGTTGATAATTGAATTTTATAAGGTGAATTTTATTTTAGGCAAAAAGGTTAATTAGCTACTTGTGTGCATTTACTTTATGTGAAAAATACAATTGAATGGAGAAAAAAAATCTTTATTTCCTTTCTGGTTATTGCACTGCTTTCAACTTGTACACAGCTTACCTCAGCGCGGAGCAACTTCCAATTTTCCGTCAATCGACGCAATTTAGATAGTTCAAGCCCATATAGACTCGATGATGTTTCTTGTGATCCAATTTCATTATTGAAAAGATTCGTTGAGAACCTACGATACGACTATTATAAATTTGAAGGATGACTTAAGGAGGGATATCGAGCCTTTAGGAAGATATGGATAACTCCTATTCTTGTTGAACTAGTGTTAGGTATCTCCTATTTGTATTTGATTCTGAGTTGCCTCACCAGGTTATCTTCAAGGTTACTTTGAAAGTGTTTACATCATGTTTGGATGTGATTCTATTAGTTAGTTGAAGATTCATACTTAAATTGTGATTTTATTTTATGTTTCAATGATACTAGTATGACCTATTGCCCATACTCTGCCTAAACTATTTTTCTTTCCTTGTGCTCTTTTCCTCTCGACGTTCCTTTTGCCCCCTCCTGGGGTGAATTCTAGTTACAATACTAACATTACATGAACTGACCCAAGCATCCGCGAAGATAGTCATGAGAGGGCGCCCACCTGGTGAGTCACCCACTGATATTTGCTCATTAAGAATATGAGTAGTGATCGAAAACTTACCTACTACAATTGGCTGCCTTCGAATAAACTGAGATCTAGAATAACGTAGATCTCAGTTGTAAGTTGACTCACAACTTGAAACCCATAACCGGTTGATTTTGGATCTAATTGATAGAATTATACAACAGAGAATTAAGACGGTAAATGCTCTTGGCATTCAATAAGCATAGCTACATAATTACTGGTTAGCAATTATATGTTTTATCTTCCTATAATTGCGCTGACTTGTAGGCAGTTAATGGTGGTTTCCTGAGCACTGGTATCACATTTTATTACCATTACATATCTGGCATTATGGCGTTTAACCAATACAGAGATTACTTAAAAATCAATTTGCACAGAATTGGAGGTAAGGGTCTACACAATCTGGGCGTCATGGCATTTCGACAATGTGGATATTACATAAGTCAAATGCACAGAGTATGGTAACAAGGATCTACAATCGGTGGTGTGAAGGTGTGTATCAAGCAGAGAGTAATCAAATACCCCAGAACTAACTCGGTTCACAAATCTATAACGATTTGGATGTAGATGTTTATTAAGCAGAGGGAAAAATTAAACAAAATAAACTTTTATAAAACCGTGGGAGGCATTTGCTTAATCAATGACAGATGGTAAAATTATTAATGGAATAGAATAAGAGCCACTCCAATCTGGGCATAGAGGGTTTTATCCAATGTAGAGATTCATCACACATAATGATCAGAGTTATGATTTCTACGACCTGGGCATGTACAGGGAAACAGATTGGACAGAGATCGGATTCCTGAGCTGGGCATTAGCCAATTCAGAATCTAAACAGAGTGTTAGACAGGGATGAAATAAATCATGTTTAAACTCAATGGGTATAGTATTATTAATATACATAGAGGTCAAGCAACATTTAATAGGAATCAAATACCTTGTAGCACTAGAATCCCATCTCAACTAGTTTAATGCTATAACAGAGATCGAGTATTTGGTCGATTGCGCAGGGCTGGGGCTACCATGATCTGGGCGGTTTAGAGTGTATTCACCACAGTAATCCATAACGAAAGAGCAGAAGTAAAGCTCATATGAGCATGTGGAGTTTCTCTGTTCCAGATATCCCAACACCCACATTAAACAGGGTTAATGATCACAATTTGGGCGCATAACATGATCTATCACAAGGAATTTAAACAACACACCGCACAAGGTTTAAGATCATGATTATGGGCGCATAAACAAGATCTATCACAAAGACTCTATGCAACACCACAACATATATAATTTATAACTTCATCGTTTCATGTACAGGGTTTATTTTATAATCCTATCTTTTCCTGATACAACGATAACATAATTACATATAATCCCAATGCCATCATTCAAGTTTGCAACAATAATATACATAAAAACATTAATAGAATTATATTGTAAACCCATAACTGAATCATTGCTAATTCTGAAATAAATGCGATTTTACATGTTAGAGAAAATAAGGAAGAATAAAACCCCAATTAGTTCTCTCCCGTTCGAGATGCTCGATTTAACTCCCGTTGACGAAAAGAAGAAGTCGTAGCCACCCAATCCGATCCGGGGAAGCTCCCCGAATCTACCGAAAGACCCCTCGGTTGACCTCCCTACGGTATCGGGAGTAATCTTATTCCTCCCGAACCCCCGAGAAATTGGGGTCGTAAGAACATACAAGCCCTCGCTTTCTGCTTGTATCCGCCAATCCCTAGTCAAACTGTCAACCCAACTCCAAGGAACCACACTTTAATCGAATATCTCTATTATGTTTCCCGTCCAGCACTAGGGAGCAAGAGAGACCCTCTCCTTCTCCTCCCTTTCTTTTATAACCAAAACATTCCATGCCATGTTTCCTTCCATGCAAAAATAATCTTTAATTAATAATTCTTTTAATATTTATTCTCATGCAGCAAGTGTCACTCTCTCATGAGTGTGCACCTAAACCCCTAAATTGTCTCTTTGTTGCCTCCTTAGTTAATTTCTCTAATCCCTAAATCAGTGGGATGTAGGTGGAGCGGTCTCTTCATGAGTTTTATTCAAGTTTTGTTCTACAATTTATTTGTTGAATATTATCTCTCATGCATATTTATTCTAGTAAATATGGACATATATCTATTCCAAAATTTTCTCTTTTCCTAAAGCTCAGAAAGAAAATATTAAAATAAAATAAAATATTCTTTTATTAAATTTTCTAAAATTCTATAGGCCTCTTTAATTATAAATGCACAATTTTCTAAATGTTAAAAGTGTGAGAATTATTCTCTTTCCATTTGTTGTCTAGGTATCCCTTCGACAGGTCCTTCCGAAAATTTCATTTTCCTTTGGTGGGGACTACTGTGTAGCGATCGGGGAATTGTTACCGCGATATCTCGACTACACTTCCTTGGAGACTAAGGACGGTTGAGGGATAAGGTTTTACTTATCGCTTGCCCCTCAACTCATTGTACATGACCAAGTCATTGTGGCCTCTCCCGTACGGCACACGCTTCCCTGGGCGAGCTCACATGCTTCTCACCCGTGCGTGGAGTGCTAATTCAAGGTGGACAGTCCGTATTCATACCCCTATGTATGTTTCTCGTTCTTACGACCCCTATTTTCCATTGTGATTCAGTCGATAAATCATTTTACTTGCTACTGCACACACACTCAAAGCACACATCAAATAGTGCTGCACCATAAAATCATTTCATCCTACATCATCATAATATCTCTGTCAGTCGAGCATAAATATTATTCGATCATTTACATTACATAATTTCTCAGTTAGTATAGCATATATCATTCAATCATTTTCATTTCATAGTTTCTCATTCACTTGAGCATATATTTCATTCAATCGTTTCCATTTCATAATTTCTCAACCAGTCTATCATATATCATTCAATCATTTTCATTTCATAAAATAATATTCAAATCAAATTCCATGGTTCATGTTTTATTTAGCCGAATCACTTCAAAACTAGTTCCCTCAATAGTCTAATCAGTTAAAGTACCGAGGCGGGTGTTACAGCTGGATTACACAAGACAATCTCCAATTCACTACTGAAGAAGAATCACCATATACATTCAGAAGAACGCATTCGCTCTGGAAACCAGTGCTACCTATCTCTTTGAAAGTTATGGAAAACTACTATAACTCTTTCAAATTGCAAAATTTCCATGGAAAAATACCATGGATCTCAAGACTACCAGGCCCCTTAAGACTAAAGGCGCTCTGATACCATGTTAAAACATGCATGAGCAGCAATGTGATAGAAAAGGATAAAGCCATAATCAAATTGTATTCACTATAATGTTACAAATATATAGTACAATGGGTGATGCCACCTCATGGAGAGATTTTCTTTTGATCCTAACACCTTACATGGTGGCTAGACCAGGTAATCTTGTCCAAATCCCTTAGTCATTGTTTAGCATAAATCACTATTTCCTAAATGATAAATACAAATAAAGGTGAAAATTAAACTATGTGATTGGTAATGTAAGCCATAGGATTGCAGTAAAGATCTTAAAACCAAAATTCCCAACACCAATACTTACTTGACCTCTCTCACAAAACTGTAGAGTAACAAAAAATCTTACCTTCCTCACAATGCAATCTTACTAGTAACTATAGAGAGACTCTTTTCCTAGATCTAGAACCCATGATTGAAGGCCAAGCAGGGATCATCAAATTTTCTCCGTAACTCAACCATGAGTAAAAGCTCTTGGTACTAACAAATAGATGGCAGGATGTGAGAATACATCGAGACTGCAGAACCCAAAACATAGTCCAGGTCATCACACCATGTTACATATTCGTAAGAAGTAATTAATATTTTTATTTAAAAAAAATTTCTCATGGGGAGGGATCAAATTTGAATCCTTTATTTCTCTTCAAGACCTATTTATCCCTTCATAGAAGGGAATTAAAATATTTCATCTGCAAAAGAAAATTAAAATAAAAAACTGCTTGTCAATAATGAAGTGAGAATTATTCCATATCATTGCAAGCGAAGCGTTATCACTCTTACAAACTTTCAAATTTAATTGTTAAGAATAAATACTTGAAACTTGAGACAAAATGTATTTTATGAATTTCAAAGTGGTATAATATAGTGACCGATACATGAACTTACCAGTTTGTTAGTGCTATTGGTTCCTTTCACAATTTGTTTACCTTAGTTTTCCATAGATAATATAGATTGTTACACTTGTGGCTATCTATTCCAATGTTGGGAATACTTTTGTGCACCTATTAATATTGATATCCATGTTGAATATTGTCAAAAATAAATCTCGGATTGGTTTTTCATTGAACTTGAATAGCTATCTTATACATGAGGAGGTGAGTCTTTGGATTCACCTACCAAGAGGTCCATTGAAGTCTATTGGGATTCAACTTCTTACTCAATTATTATTTACGTTATTTGCAAGATAATTTATGGAACCATAATGCTGTAGGATTAGGTCTCAAACATTCCACCCCTTAATCCAAAGAGGTGTTTGTAATTTCGACCATGTTTCTAAACTTTTCATTTTTTTCTCGTCCAAGCGCTTTGGTGAAGATGTACGCAATTTACTTGTTTGTGGAACAATGTCATAGATGGACTATCTTGGCCTCCGCATCATTTCAAATCAAATGGTACTTCATGTTGATGTGCTTGGTTCGATCATGGAATCCGGGATTCTTGGCCAACTTGATTGCAGAAGTGTTTTCGACTAGTAAGGGAGTGGAAGTTCTCTTGTTTCTCCTACAAATATTCAAGTATATTCCTAAGCCACACTATCTCTTTTGTTGCTTCTGCAACAACCACATATTTTTCCTCTATTGTTGAATATACTAGAACTGATTGTTTGTGTGATCTCTAGGAGTCAGTTGTTGATCCAAAACTCAATGTGTATCCATAAGTATATACTCTTATCTCTTTGTTTCCATCAAAGTCAAAATTAAAGTACCCAATAAGTTTAAAGACATCCACCTTAGAGTACTCGAGTCCAAATTCTTGAGTTCCCTTCAAGTATCTTAGAGCTCTTTAGCATCAGACCAATGTCCTTCACAAGGTTTGTGCATGAACCTTGAAAGGATTCCAACAACATATGAAATGTTTGGTCTAGTGGTTGCAAGGTAGATAAGGCTTCCCACAAGATGTTAGTACTTGGTTGCATCCTCAAATTCTTTTCCTTCATTTGATGTGAGCTTCAACTTATGTTCCAATGGAGTTGAGAAAGGGTTGCATTCTATCATGCAAAATCTATTCAATAGTTCTCCAACATATTTATTTTGGAGAGATGAATATGGACTTAGGATGTTGAGTTACTTCAATTTCCAAGTAGTAGCGAAGGTGTCCCAGGTCTGTCATTTAAAAACCCTTCTTCAATTTTTTCTTTATGGATGAAATATAACTTTCATTGTTCCATGTCATCAAAAGGTCATATACATACACCACAAGAAACACAACAGATCTTTAAGCTTTCTCTACAAACAGTGTTGAGTCATCCAGATTATAATGTTTGAAATTTAACTTCAGAAGATGCTTAGTTAGCTTTTCACACCATGCTCGAGGTGCTTATTTCAGGCCATACAAAGACTTGACGAGCTTACATACCGTGTCTTCTTTCCCTTTCACAACAAAGCCTTATGGATGAGACGTGAATACATTCTTTTTCAAGTCTCCATTCAAGAAAGTTGTTTTTACATCCATTTGATGAAATTTCCACCCATTTTGTGTAGCCAAAGACAATATGAAAGGGGTTGTACAATTAATGTTTTCCAACCACCATTTCCATGCAAAAACAACAACCAACCTCTATATAACCACTAAATTTTTTCCCAACAACAATTATTTAAATCATTGTTAGTTTGATTTCAATTAGATCTATGTGAATTTCATGTTGTTCAATTATATTTCATTATACATGTATGAAGCTCTTTGTAGATCTACTTCAAATTCCATATTAACATATTGTTGTTTGTTATAACGATTGGAAGAAATATTTGTTTGTTGTCATTCAAGATTGATGGGGAGTAAAAGAAAATGACAAATGAAGCATGCTCGTGAACAAAACGACGATGAGGAGCGTGAAAATAATAGAGAAAGGATGAGGCAACAAAGAGCAAGAAGAAGAAGATGCACCTTTGGCACAACAAATTCCAATAGAGGACAACTATGATAATTTTTGAATTACATGCTAACTAATTTAAATTTCATATTTTATATTTCTCTAATAATTAGTTATCTATTACTAACTATTTTGTTTCATCTTAGCCTTACTGTATTTTGTTTGTAATAAGATTCTTAACAATTTGTTATTTAGATTACAAAATTAGTAACAATTTTTAAGTTAAACGGATAATTTTCAAATGACTAACAATTTTCATTGTTAATGGAACAATTTTCAAATTAAATGTACACTTGAATCCAATTTTCAAGTAAAATGTACAATTTTATAACTTTCAATATAACAATTTTCAAATTAAATGTACACTTTCCAAGTTACTAACAATTTTCAAGTTAAAATGTACATATTTAGCTATTTTCAACTTTCCGAGTTACTAACAATTTCAAGTTAAATGTAATTTCAATTCTTATTTTGTTATTTGTTAAAAAATTGTGTATAGCCTCATGTGAGCTCCAAGTCTCAACATTTGTTGATTGAAATAACTATCAATGTCTCATTTTAGAACCCTCATTTTTTTTAAACAAACATTGTGATAGTTATGTATTAGTTGGAAAATTCAATTTCAAAACAAATGAAATGAACATTTTGATAGTTATGCAGTAGTTATAAAATTCAATGACAACAAATAAAATGAACATTATGATAATTATGTAGTAGCTGGAAAATTCAATTATTTTGTTTTTAATGTATTTTTCAATTCTTGTACCAACTTTTTCTATGCATGAACGTAGGGATAAGTTATATTTTTTCCTTATAGTAAGTTATATGCTATTTAAATTTCAAAATTTGTAACAATTTTCAGGTTAAATGGATGGTTATGTGCTAGTTGGAAAATTCAATTTAAAAACAAATGAAATGAACATTTTGATAGTTATGTAGTAGTTGTAAAATCCAATGACAACAAATAAAATAAACATTGTGATAATTATGTAGTAGTTGGGAAATTCAATAACATGATCAAATAAAATGAACATTGTGATAGTTGTGTAGTAGTTGGAAAATACAATGACAGCATTAAAAATGAACATTGTGACAATTATGTAATAGTTTGAAATTTCAATGGAAATAAAAGGGTTGTAAATTTCAATGGTATGTGTATATCATAATATCTTAAACATGCACTAAAAAAATCAAATATTGTTCTTATAAATATACATAACAATGTGTAATAATTTGTAACAATTTTCAAGTCACAAGCAATTTTCAATTTGTTAATTTCCACAACAAATTTCAAGTTATTAGCAATTTTAAAGTTAAATATACAAGTATCAAGTTATTAACAATTATCAAGTTAAATACATGATTTTTAAACTTTACTAACAATTCTCAAGCTAAATGTACAATTTCAAGTTACATACATATTTTGTTATTTTCAATACAATTTACAAACAATTATCTTGTTTTTAATGTATTTTCAATTCTTGTACCAACTTTTTCTATACATGAATGTAGGGATAAGTTATATTTTTTTCCTTATAGTACCATAATAATGAATTACAAAAAATTATTTGTATAGCCTCATGTGAGCAAGTTTAATTTCCATGTAACAAATTTCAAGTTATTAGCAATTAGTTAAATGTACAACTATCAAGTTATTAACAATTATCAAATTATTAAAAATTATCAAGTTAAAGAGAGTTAATTTTCAAATTTACTAACAATTCTCAAGCCAAATGTACAATTTCAAGTTAAATACATATTTAGTTATTTTCCATGCAAGTTACAAACAATTTTCTTGTTTTTAATGTATTTTCAATTCTTGTAGCAGCTTTTTCTATGCATGAATGTACCAATAAGTTATATGTTTTTCCTTATAGTACCATAATAATGAATTATAAGCTATTCAATAATCAAATCTAGGAGCTTACAAATCAAAGAATAATGGGTGTGTGTATGTTATGTATATGAGTTAGTGCAACAATAATATAATAATGCTATTGTTATCACATTAATGCCATGCAATTCTACAATGACAAACAAATTTAAATATTATGATGATGGACAAATTAAATTCTCGAGTTTCATTTGTGTCTTTCTCATTTCAAAACACTTCAATTTGGTGCGTTAAAATTAACCTCCTTGCATAGTGCATTTCTGATTGAAATTCCCTTCACATGAATTTTGATTATGTAGGGATAGATTATGGTCATCCATCACATCATTATGATCAAGAATCACATGACCCTGTTCCCCCTCACTATTCTGATCAACCATCAGAGGACACTTTTCCCTCTCACATTTCAAGTATAATTGGGAGCTGCAGTTGGGTTGGAAGGGGTGAAAATTGTCTAGAGGATTGTGAATTTGTTGTTGCATGAGAAGAGCTCAGGAACCCAATCCCTAGTCAGACAGTCAAAGAACATGTTAGTAACATAATCAAGTCATATTTTGAACAATATTCATTGATGGCACAAGCTCAAATCCTACATGGGTTGATAAAACAAAAAAATTGAAACGTGCCACAAAGTTGTTGGGTTTTCAAAATGCTAAAACAAAAAAGACATGAGAAAATGTAAGAACTACATTATCTTCGTGATAGTCCCAGAGGCAAATCAGGTTGAAATAACTCACGCCCGGGCATGATAGACTTGCTCATTTATTTAAAGATACCAGAGCTATATCTTTATACCGGATGTTTGAATTATTCTTTTCTAAATTTTCAACTGGATTAGGTTATACACAACATTTAACAGATGAAAGGCATTTCTTGTAGAGGAAATTCACAGCCAACTTTAGAACATAAGGATAAATGGAGGTGTGTTTAACATATGGAAGTCTAGATGTATTCAAGAAGTGACTAATAATGACAAATTTCTTGAATCTAGGGATACTTGGAATGTATTGAAGCTTCTATGCGAAGAATTTCAACAATTCATACACGTTTGCAAAGTAAACTCAGAGAAAAAAAGTAAAAGATAATCAGATTTTGCATACATAATATAAGTAGGAAATTCTTGACAACCTTGCATCATACATGATAATCTTTTAAAAGATATTACAGAGGCATACAATGATGAATCTCTGACACATTTTCAACTCGGAAACATTATGAACATTGATGATCTCATGATGGAACTGAAAAAATGCATTTACTTTCTATTTATCATGTGAATATTTACACAGAAAAAATAAATGGAATAACAATGGATCTACTAAAAGAGGAAGGACATCTCTCTGAAATATCATTGCGCCTTTAATCTTTTACAAAACAATCTTACATGGATAAACTGATCTTGACTCCACAAAAATTAGATAGAGAACCTCTCCACTAAAATTGGCAACCTTTCAAAATTGATTACAATATTTTTTATATAGAGTTTTTATGTGACCCAATTCGGTTTCTCCAATTCTAACAGAAAATAAAATGAAAGTCAATTTACATTTTTACAAAAGATTTTTTACAATTTTTCTTCTCCAATGTATAATGAAAGGATTAACATTTAATTTCTTCTACTGGAGGTCTTTTTCTTTCCCCTCATCTAGACATGTGGTTGTCTAGAGGGTTGTCCTATGGGTCCCATTGGAGGGATGCCATCCTGGTTCATTTGATGCATCATATGAATGTTGAATGGACCTATAGGTGCCATAAATGAAATAGGAGGTGGCTAGTTTGCAAATGTACTCGGCCCCTGAGCTGCTGAAGATGTTGCTAATTGATCAAACTATACCCTTGAAGCTTTACTTGATGACTATCCTTATGGTTGAGTCGTTGTTGATCTAGGTGGAAAGACCTGTTTATGATATTGGAGAACCATTTTCCATTCCTTTCCTAAATGATGTATGTGATTTCTTGGAGTCTCTAAAGAAATCTCAACATCGGTGTGTTTTTCATATGAGATCGGCCCCAATTTTTTGGCAATGTTTTTTAGACCCACCCAGTTTTCAAAGCAACCTTTTATTCCGTCAACTGCCTGTTGTCTCTCTATTTCTCCTTCTAGTTGATCTGGAGGAAACTCATCCTTCTTTTGTTGGAGATTCTCTCGGTAAGCTTATTTGGGATAAGCATAATCATTACCATCCCATGGGGAAGGCATCTGTAATTTTAACACTTCTTTGAACAAAGATTTCATTAGGGGAGTTTTGAGGTCTAAAATGGGCCTCCTAAGGGAAACAATAAAATAAGAGTTATAATAATAATATAAGAGTTCTAAATTTTAGAGAGGAAAAAGAAAAACTATTTTTTTATCGTATTTTTGACATATCTCATTAACGGTTTACCCAAATTTCAAGTTTGGGCACTCGTTGGATGCAGATTTTAATTCCGCTTCCAGCCCATACCCACACTGCATACTTCTGAGGCACCCATGACATGAAAAAATGAAAATTTCAATAATAAAAAAAATACATTTTTTTTATTGAAATTTTCATTTTTTCATGTCATGGGTGCCTCAGAATTATGTAGTGTGGGTATGGGTTGGATGTGGAATTAAAACCTGCATCCAACGACTACACAAACTTGAAATTTGGGTAAAACGTTAAGAAGATATGTCAAAAATACGATAAGAAAAAATAGTTTTTTCTTTTTCCCTCCAATTTGTTTTACAAATTTTACCCTTATGGTTGACATCATCATCTTGAATTCTATTGGTTCTTATAAAGTGAATTTTTATGGTACATTATTTGTTTTGAGGCCCATTTTTTACCTCAAAACTCCCCTAATGATAGGCAGTTATTTCATCATTTAACTGTTTAACATTATCCTTCATTCTTAGAACATAAGTTTGCTTCATAATCATCGACCTGGAAATTTTGATGATTTGAGTTTTGTTGTCTATGCCCTTTCATCTAACTGCTTCTTTGTTCTGATGTTGAGGTAATCTATGACTTATGCAACCTGCTTTGGAATATCCCCCAACTATTTTTCAACTGATTTTCTCTCTGAAATAGCCTCAGTAGCCATGTCCAACTCATCTTGGATGACCTCAAAATAGTCCCACTTATTCATACACCATTCTTTAATTTTTTCCCAAACAGCTTGGGTAATTCTTCTTGGCAATTGCTCTCCCTGAACATTCATTTGCAGAGAAGTTATTTGGCTTTGAGGTCTCCTACTTCTCCCTCCAGCTCTGAAATCTCATCTTCTTTCTTACTAACTTCCCTTTCTAATTCAAGTACCCTATTATCATTGTTTTCTAACTCTTTTCTAGCTTCATCCAGCCTGACATTTAGGCCATTATATTCCTCAATGGGTTGAGGACTTGACCTCAAATTAGCATGGTCCTCTTCCATTGCATCCAAATCAATAGTATCTGGGAGATCAACCTGTCGTTCACCTGTAACCTCTGTTGTTTCAGGATGACTTCTATCTACCTCGACTTTGGGATGGATTTCCATTGTAACTGCTGGGGTTTGCATTGTTGGTTGAATTTATGCTTGAATTATAGGAATTGAAGCATTATTATTCCCTTCAGTAGTTATTCTAGTGACTTCCATATTTAAACTTGCAATCTTCCAATGTAGATCATCAATCTCCTCTCTTTTCTCCAGACAACTATTGGAATTCTATCATGTTGGCATATAATTTTTCCTTCTCTTCCTGCACTTGCTTCAATTCTTTAGACTACACTGGTTCAATTGTGGGAATCTTTAGTTTTTTCCTCAAGGTAGCTATTTCATTATCCTTTTTAGCTATAAGTGACTTGATTTGAGATCCATCAGAGGGATCTACTACTAATGCTACCAGTTTTTATTCCAAAGAGTTAATAGTAACGTGTTTGGCTCTTGTGGTCCATTTTTCAATCTTATACAATTTCTGAAACTTTTCAAGAGCTATCATGAGATTCCTTTCTTCTTTCTCAAATTTAACAATCTATGTACACATCATGTCACTTGTTTGTTTGTAGAAATCCATTTTTGTCCAGCTTGTTGAACTCTTTTAAATTTAACATGTGCTTCTCTTCCCTCCAGACACTCAGCCTCACTGGCTTGGAAACCTTGGGTTCTAAAATATAAAACCTTAGGGCATCTTGTTGGTGATCTACAACAGCTATCATCCTTTTCCTTGTGGTTGGGAGGTCTTGTCTTAGATCCTTCACCATTTTTATCCCCCTTTCTCTGATGTTCTAGTATCCAGTCTGTAGGTTTGTTCTCACTGGGACTGGTTCTACATATGAGGAACCATGTATCTTCTAGGGAATAGTGAACTCTATAGAATGGTAACTTGCATATTGAATTGGAGGATTTCCTGGGAGGTCTGTTTTCTTTGTAAACTTAGTAATCTCACTAGGGATCTCCACTGATTCTCAACCTACTTCTACTAAATAGTGTTCATCTTCTTCTACTGTTATTTTGACTCTTTTAGGATTTGGGCCTTGTTGGTCTTGATCAATGTACATATCCTGAGCTTTCTCAGTTGTCCTCTTCTGCCCAATTGACTATTGTTGTTTTTCTTCTTCTTCAAATATTTTCATGGCCTCTTGGACCTCTTCCCAAGTCTCCTTGTTTGCTATTCTTTCCCATAGGGGCCTAGGTGTGCATACATATGAAAAATTCTTGTTCTCTACCCTTTTCTTAGATATTGCTTAGATATCACTTGGTGAGGGTCATATGCATCTTTCTCTGCCTTTGGAACATTATTTGAATGATATATTCTTTTATATACTGGGGGAATTCAATCCTCTTATAATAAGAGGTCCTACCTCTTGTGGCATGTGGAATGACTTATGTTGTCTGGAATGCTTAAAGTGTAACTCATATGAGGCCATATTTTGCCTTACAAAATCCATGGAAAATATCCTGGGTATAATAAAAGTACGTAACCTGTATGGATCCTCTTCAAAACCATACACTCTGATAACAATGTGATCTTCAAATAAAACCTAGTCTCCAACTTGAATCTATGGGGTAAATTGCAGGTGTTTCTTGATGTCAGGTAGCATCCTGGGAGGAGACCTACCATGTATCAAATTGTAAGCCACACTCATCACTTTATCTATGAATTCAGAAACATTTGAGTTGTCTTCTTTCCTTAAAACCATGTCAATACACTCATAAATTGATCTCTACATACCTTGATCATATGTAGCTTCTAGGTCCAGATGCTTGAAATTCTCAAAGTTTTGATCGAAGAAAAGGAAAAGCAAGTATGAAGGGAATCTAAAATACTCAATTGCATGAAATTCTTCAAGATGTTCATGGATTTTTTCATCTAGGTACGTGTAGAGGCCAAAATGTGGTGGGTTTCTAACAGGTTTTGTGGTCAATTTCAGCAAGAATCCCAAAATAACTTCATCTACACTTTTATCATCTTCCAGGCCGACAATGGTGCAAATGATTGATATGGATTTTCTGTCATCTTCAAAGAAACTGAGTGTAGCATAGGGTGGTGGAATGGTTGGTATATCCATTTTAGGTTCTAAGTGCTTGGATAAGAAATGGTGGTGGTTGAAAGGATTGAGCCCCTTAAACATAGTGGCTAGGGATTTTTCATTGAAATTGTAAGGGGCTAATGAATCGAGTATGCAAAACATGTTTCTCAGAGCTTTTGGGGTGATGAAAAATAGGATTCTGGACGAATTAGCGGACATGACTGCCATGCTCGTGGGGGAGTAGTGTTTTGAGCACCAGGTGACGAATTCAAGGAAAACAACTGATCTAGGGAGAATTGAGCGGGAAAATTTTGAGCTCTAGAGGTTAAGCTTGTCTTGGTCATTTAAAGCAAGCTCTTTGGTTTCTCTTAGGGTCCCAATCAAGTCTGAATTGTATATATAATGGTTTCAAATATGTCGACCTCATGGTCGTATACATGTTCCTCTCCTAAGAAGAGGGGATTTGGAAGAGTGACCTTGGACTTGGGTGTCATTGATTTCAATGGTTCTCGGTATTAGGGTGAAACAGGTGGTAAATTCTCGCTAAATTAGGGATTTTTGAAAACTTGGGCTCAAGTAAAATGATAAGAAAAACCAGGATTACAGTAACATAAATGATCGTAAGTGGCAGATGGATACCCATTTGACACCTAGAGCCTGACTTAGATTGACGAATGTTTACTTGGACCAGTATGGCTCGTGCAATGTCGACCGAGTACACTGGTTATCAAGGGAGCTGGCTTCTTGGAGGTAAAAATAATAAAATAATGGAACTAGGTTAAAAACCTTTTACTCCATGAGAAATGGTGCACTTTAGATGTCGGAGGCTGGGGTGGAGAGTAAAACAAGTAAGCGGGACCCATACGATAGGATGCAAGCCTGTATTGGATGAATGGAATGGAGAAGTGATGGGACACCTTATACAGATGGCAGGAGGGCATTTGATTACAGAGTGACAGGTTTTCGCGATATGCTGAGCTGTAAAGCATTGACCTTCAAGGTTGGGCGGATACCACTTTGGTTTCGCAAATTGGTAAAGCATCAATGTTAAGCAGTTTAGAAAAACTACATTCAAGGAGGCATGGCCAGTAACTGCAGGGAACGTGTCGGCTAGGCGGTTTCAAGTATAATGCCCGTTCGATCCCCTTTTCTGGTGGGCACAACTTATCAACACGCGATCAATCTGAGCCATTGATATTGATCAATGGGAGGGGAACCTGCATGCGCGCAACACCCAATTAACTTCCTTGTTTTTCATGGGTGCACTTCATATCTGGGTCATTAATATTTCCCCAAATCCGACGAATGATCACCCTTCTATTTTAGCTCTTCAACTATTGTCCCATGGTCCTGAGCTGTAGGTTCCATTAGCATTCTCCCCATCTTTCACTAGGCTCTTTTAACCTTCCAGGGATGAAATTTCCAAAAATATTATGTGCTCGTGCATTGCATGAATGATTTTCTTTTCAAGAAAATATCGGGTACAAACACTTCGTTTGGAAACTCAAGAATGAAATGACCTTCCTTATGTGCATCGCCATGTAAGTAATTTTTATTTTTTTTTAACTTACCAATCCTCATCCTTATGTAAATATATGTAACCAAATTCTTGTTTACTAAAAATCTTCATCTCCAACTACATACATAATTCCTTACGATATAAGACACATAAAATAATGTTCTCCTCTCTTATCTAAGAGCATAATTGCTTCACTTATGTAACACATGGCTATATTCCAATTATAAGCATTTGAAGTAATCACAAAGAAATAATATCTCTACATTCATAACTAAAACACTTTCTATATATGTGATCTAACTAAATTGAAATGATTATTTAATTCTTTACTAATCTTGCTTTCATAAACGAAACACTTTATATATATTTATAATCTAACTAAGTTGAAATGAATATTTAATTCTTAACTCTTCCTATCCATGAGTATATTTGTCTATAATTACACCACTTGGAACATAAAGATTATCTCAACCCTATGTGCAAATTTATAATGTTCCTCATAGTTATTCTTTCCATTAGTATACGTCAACATCAATGCGAATTCATTCATATAACTTAGAAGTGTCAAGGAAGTTCGTTATTTTTAGAATAGGATTAACTGCTTGTACCACCGACCAGGAGACTTACACAACTATCGGTTTCTATTACTTAAACATATGCTTGTCACGACTATCCTTTATCAAATTTTATGGCGGATAGTCACACAATTATCACTATCTATATATATCGGGCATATCTAACTATCCTTCTATTTAAGATCGACATATTTACCCTGGCATGATTATTGAATATCATTTTATCATATTAATGATGTATTGACATCACTCTTAATCCTATTTAAGACATGTTTTCCATATTACAAACATTAATATACAAATTATAACACATTGTTCTATAAACATACTTTTACATAATACAACACTAATCCATCTTGCCACGTTTCATTGAAATAAAAAACAATCCTTCATATAATACAAACAGTAATATCCGAATTATAAAGCATTGTTATATGAACAGACTTTTACATAATACAACATTAAACTATCTTGCCAAATTCAAATCGTAACTGCAATTCTGGAAATCAATTCTGGAAGTGGGATGATTTCTCAATCAACACGCATAGATCTGGAAGTGGGATGATTTCTCAATCAACACAATTCTGGAAACGCCATCGATTTTGGAAATAGATCTGAGATTGCTGTTGTGGAACTGAGATTACTATCCGTAATGGAAAACACATAACCCCTTAGAACTCTAATTAAAATCGATCTAAAATTCTGAGATCATCATGCGGCCACATCACTTTTAAAGTTCAAAAATAAAACTCAAATAGAAACCCAAACAAAATCAGAGATCGCCATTTCATATCGAATGAAACACAGAAGATTTGGATTCTGGAGTAGTAGTGGCTGAATCAGCTGTCTGGAGTAGTCCAACGTTGACGAAGATATCGACAACCCCTCGGTTGACCTCACTACCATATCGGGGTTACTCTCCTTCGCCCCGAACCCGCCCCGAACCCCCGAGCTAATGGGGTCGTAAGAACACACTAGCAAGCTTCCCGTTGGAATATCCCAATCCTTGGTCAAGCTAAGCCCAACTCAAAAGAACCATAAAATAATCTTTGATTACGGTGCCCGTCCAGCACTTGGGAGCAAGAGATCATTTTCTCTTTCTCCTTCCTTCTTTTATAACAAAACTCTATGTGCCATGTGTCTTCACATTCCCATAATTGATTTAATTTAATGTTTTATTAATATTTATTCTCAAGTTACAAGTGTCTGTCTCTATCTTAAGTGTGCACCTAGTTCCCTAAATCAGTGCAAGATAGATGTAGTGGTCTTTAAGAGAGTGCCAGTTGTGTTTGACTTCTCAAATATAGTTGTTGTAGAAAGACACATGTTCATTCTATATTTTCTTTTCTTTTTCTTTATAATAAAAGAAAATATTTATTTAATATATTTTCTCATTTATTTCAAATCTTATTTTTTATTTTTCCTTTATAAAAGAAAATATTTTATTTAAATAAATTTCCAATCTATTTAGAATCTTTTTTTTTGAAATAATTAATATATATTTCAATTAATGATAAAAGAAAAGAACATTAACTTTTTCTAATTTTCAATTTCCTTTCTCAAGGGTAATAGTATAATCATCATGATAATAATAATAAAATACTGAATAATTTATTATTAAATTTTCTATAACTTCCACATACATATTATTTTAATTATGCATGCATGAGTAATTTTCTTTTTCCATTTTTTTTTTGTCTAGGTACCTCTTCGGCAGGCCCTTCCGACAATTTCTTTCTTTCTTCTTATGGGGAGCACTGTGTAGCGGTCGAAAATATTTACTACAACCTTCCCACTACGCTTTCTTGGAGACTAAGGGCTACTGAGGGATAATGTCCTCATTATCGTGCGCCCTTCAACTCATCGTACGCGACCAAGTCGTTATGTTCTCGCCCATACGGCACATGCTTCCTATCCATGCGTGGATTGCTAATTTAGGGTCAACAGTCTGTTGTCGTACCCCTATGTGTTCTTTCCATTGTTACGAACCCTATAATTCCATTGTGGTTCACTCGGTAAATCGTCTTACTTGCCACTGCATACACTCAATCGCACATTAGTAGCACTGCACTATATAAAATATTTTCATCATTTATTCTAGTATCTTAGTCAGTCGAGCATACAAATTATTCATCATTTATCATCATGTCTCAGTCATTCGAGCATATAAACTATTCATCATTTTCATTTTAAAGCATTCTCATCATTCATCGTTATGTCTCAGTCAATCGAGCATTCATAATTTTCATTATAAAGCATTTTCATCATTCATCTTTATGTCTCAGTCAATCGAGCATTTATCATTTTCATTATAAAGCATTTTCATCATTCATCTTTATGTCTCAGTCAATTGAGCATTCATCATTTTCATTATAAAGCATTTTCATTTCACACAATAATTTTCAAAACAATTTCCATTGTCTAAGTTTTATAAAACTGGGTCACTTTAAACTAGTGCCCTCAATTGTCAAATCGGTCATAAGTCTCAACAGTCTAATCAATCATAGGTCTCAATAGTATAATCAATCATAAGTGCTGAGGAGGGCGTTACACACACCCCCTCTTATTAAAACTTTGTCCCGAAGTTCAAAACAAAAATGAAAAATTCTGACGCATCTCAGTTGCGTCCTCCCAAGTTGCAGAACTGGGACTGTAGCTATCCCACTGAACTTTAACCTGATCAATCACACGGTGTCTAAGATACCATGTTCGACGATCCAATATGCATATCGGCTCTGCCATCACAGCCCCTTCATCCAATATCTGAAGGTTACTCATGTCAATGATATGTATAGAATCTGAAATATAATGTCTAAGTGTTGATACATGAAAAACATTATGCATCCTATGCAGTGATGATGGTAATGCTAGATGGTAGGAAACCGATCCTATCCGTTCCAATACCTCGAAGGGTCCCACGAACCTAGGAGATAGCTTCGTCCCTTTCCCAAATCTAATAGTACTCTTTTGCGTTCTCACCCGCAAAAATACTCAATCTCCAACCTGATACTCTCGGTCAATTCTATGCGCATCGGCATAACTCTTCTGTCGATCCTGTGCTTCTTTTAGTTGAGCACGGAAATCTGCCATCTGTTCCTCCATCTGTTGAATCACTTCGGGCCCAAGCAGGGTCCTGTCCTCTAGATTGTCCCAAATCAAGGGTGTCCAACATGGTCGGTCGTACAAAAACTCGAATGGTGCCATCTGTATAGAAATCTGATAGCTAATGTTATAGGCGAACTCTACTAGAGGTATGAAATCCTCCCAATGGGTTTGTTGATCCATCACATACATCCTCAGCATGTCCTCCAGTATCTAGTTTACTCTCTCAGTCTTCCCATCAGTCTCTGGATGGTATGATGTGCTGAAGTTGAGTCGCATTCCCATAGATTCCTGGAAGCTCGTCCAAAATCTACCTATGAATACCGATCACCGATCAAATACTATCTTCCTCGGCACTCCATGTAGTTGTACTATCTCATCAATGAATACTCTAGCAATCTCTAGTGCCTAATAAGTATTCTTGATGGGAAGGAAATGTGCACTCTTCATGAGAGTGTCTACTACCACAAAAAATGGTATCATGTCTCTTGTGGGTCAAAGGTAATCCCACAATAAAGTCCATGGAGATGATCTCCCATTTCGACTTGGGAATGGCATGAGGCTGAAGTAGTCCGGTGGGGTGTCTATGTTCTGCATTGACTAGCTGACGCTCCATGCATCTGGCGACAAAGTTCACAACGCCTTTCTTCATGCCATGCCATAAGAATAAAGGATAAAGATCTGCATACATCTTTTTCACTCCTGGATGTGCCCTATATACAGCTCGGTGAACTTCTTCCAGGATTAGGTTCCTAAGCTCATTGTTGTCTGGCACATAAATACGGTTGTTGTATCGTAACAACCCGTCATTTCCAATGAATAACCCTTATGCTTGGGTAATTCCATCTGCTCCTACTCTAGCTCAGCCTTTACCTCACTGTACCAGTTGTCTTTCTGTTGTAGTCCAAGCACCTTTTCTCTCAGGTTGATCTGCATCGAGATCACTAAGAAGGTGCGGGGTCTACGACTGAGTGCATCTGCTACCTTTTTCAGGGTCCCCTTCACATAGGAAATGTCGAAGTCATACTCGCTCAGTTGTTCTGACCATCTCCTTTGTCTAGCATTCAGATTACTCTGTGTGAAGATATACTGCAATCCATGGTGATCCGTCTTAAGTTCAAACTTTCTTCCCACCAAATAATTTCGCCAAAGGCGTAAAGCATGCATCACTGCAGTCAGTTCCATGTCATGTGTCGCATAGTTTTCCTCATGTGGCCTGAGTCTTCGAGATGAGTAAGCAATTGCTCTACCTCCTTGCATTAGTACACATCTGACTCCATCCTTTTATGCATCAGTGCATACCAGGAAGTCCTCCTCCATGTCCGAGACTTTCAGGATCGGTGTCGTTGTTAACAATTCTTTCAATTTCTCAAATGCTTCGGCGCATCTATCTATCCATATAAAAGGCTGATCCTTTTTTTTTAGCTCGGTGATTAGTCCCGCAATCCTTGAGAACCCCTCTACAAATCTTATGTAATATCCTGCAAGTCCCATGAAGCTTCTCACTTCATGTACATTCGTCGGTGCTGGCCATTCCCAAATGGCCTCAATCTTGGCGGGGTCTACGGCTATGCCGTCGCCAGAAATGATGTGTCCCAAGTAATGGATTTCCTTCTGAAAGAAGGAACATTTTGACAACTTCCCATAAATTTGGTTCTCTCGAAGACACTGTAATACCAATCTGATGTGTTCTTCATGTTCCTTTGGTGTCCTAGAGTAAATGAGGATATCATCAAGAAAAACCTGCATGAACTTGTCCAGGTACTAGATGAATACGTCATTCATCAAGTTGATGAATACACTAGGTGTATTGGTTAGCCCAAAAGGTACCACTATGAATTCGTAGTGTCCAAACTGCGTCTTAAATGCAGTTTTCAGAATATCAGCTTCCTGGATTCGCAATTGGTGATAACCTGATCGTAAATCAATCTTTGAAAATATTGTGGCACCTTTCATCTAATCGAACAAGTCATCCATCCTAGGCAAGGGATATTGATTCCTCACAATAGCCTTGTTCAACTGGCGATAGTCAATGCAGAGTCACCACGACCCATGCTTCTTTTTGACAAATAATACTGGTGCTCCCCACGGGGAGATGCTTGGTCTAATCAACCCCAGATCCAAGAGCTCTTGTAGTTGCATCTGTAACTCCTTCAGTTCCATCACAGACATTCTGTAATGATCTCTTGTGATCGGTTTAGTTCCCGGCTTTAGTTCAATGGTGAAGTCGAGTTCTCTCTGAGGTGGTAATCTAGGTAAGGATTCGGGAAATATATCCATGTATTCCACAAATAAGGGATGGTCGGCGATGTCAGCTTTGTCTTTGTCTTTGTTGATTGTTGCCACAGCATAGAGATGAGATCCCTTCCTCGAGATTCTCTTCAACTCTAAAGCAGAAATCATCCGTAGCGATACTTTGTTCTTCATTCCCCCGAGGACCTTCTTATGACCTTCATTGTCATAAAATGTCAGTTCCTTGATACGACAGTCTAATATGGAGGCATGGGATTCCAACCAATCTGTGCCCAAGATTAAGTCATAGGCTTCGAGGGCGGTCGCATAGAAAGAGGTTCTAGTGCGACATACTCCTATGTCTAACTCACAATCTTCTAGTTTTAATCCCACACTCTGGGTATTCTCGGATGTCATCTCGACTAAGTCAAAATCATCTTGAGCACATGCCATCATCATACTTCTTTCTAATACAGAATGAGAAATGAAGCTTTCAGTAGCACCTGGGTCAATAAGTAAGGAAAATTTCATACCATTAATGGTGCCAGTTGTTTCCAGTACTGTAGACTGATGTTCTGCTTGACGGTTGTTCACTGCCGCATGAATACGATGTGCTCATCCCAGATCTGCTGCAGTAGTCTAGGGTGGTCTCTATCCCTGTCTCGGTCCTGAATGTTGCTGAGGGCAGTCACTCTGATATTGCGGGACACCGCAACCCCAACACACTTCCTTTGGTCCCTTTCTTGTTCTCCCAATGGGTGCATTATTGGTGCGTGGTCCTGAATGTGTTGGTTTCTGGAATGATCTCGTGTTGTCCCTCTTGGGAGGAAGCTTGTACGGCATTCCTTATGTGCGTCGACAAGTAAGTAAATAAATTCTTGTGTCAGAATTCGACATATAGGTTTTTATGTCATTTTTAAAGGAAATCTGAAAACAAAAAGGTGTGACAGAGACAGAATACCAAAGCAGAAATAACAGGGCAGAGAGCGATCTGGAAGTGGGATAGTGATCTGGAAGTGGGATGATTTCTCAATCAACATGCATACAGGGTTACAATTCACCTCATGAATCTGGAAACATCAATAATTCTTCAAAAAGACGCACAGGGACTTCTGAATTCCAAATTAAAATCTTAACACAATTCTGGAAATGCCATGGATTTTGGAAATAGATCTGAGATTATTGTTGTGGAACTGAGATTTCTATCCGTAATGGAAAACACAGAACCCCTTAGAACTTTGACTAAAATCTATCTAAAATTAGGAGATCATCATGCAGCCACAACACTTTTAAAGTTCAAAAAAAAAACTCAAATAGAAACCCAAACAAAATCAGAGATCGTCATTTCATATCGAATGAAACACACAGGGTTTTTTTTTTTAAAATCGCAATCATAAATTTGGATTCTGGAATCGCTATCCAAGTTCAAACTAGAACACATAGAACTTACATTTTCACAAGAATTCGAAAATATATAAATGATGAAAACATAGTTAAAAGAAAATTTCATAGAAAACTAGATCGGATTTCAACTATTGTTTCCTAAATTCTCCAGATGTTCACATGAATTCGGAAATGCATATATATAAAAAAAAACAGAGTTTAAAATTTTACAAAAACTAGATCGACTCCCAAGTCATTAACTTTTTTTAAAAAATGAAATCAAATATCAACCTCACATACAAAAACAAGAAAAACAAATTGTTGAACATGATTTGGGTCGTCGAGCTTGAAAACGGTTGTAGTAGTGGTTGAATCAGTTGTCCGGAGTAGTGCAACGTTGACGAAGATACCGACAACCCCTCGATTGACCCCCCTACCGTATCGGGGTTACTCTCCTTTACCCCGAACCCCCAAGCTAATGGGATCATAATAACACCCTAACAAGCTTCCCGTTGGGATCTCCCAATCCCCAGTCAAGCTAAGCCCAACTCACAAGAACCATAAAATAATCCTCGATTACGGTGCCCGTCCAGCACTAGGGAGCAAGAGATCATTTTCTCCTTCTCCTCTCTTCTTTTATAACAAAAGTCTGTGTGCCCTGTGTCTTCACATGCACATGATTTATTTAATTAATATTTAATTAATATTTATTCTCAAGTTGCAAGTGTTTGTCTTTATCTTAAGTGTGCACCTAGTTCCCTAAATCAATGCAAGATAGATGTAGTGGTCTTTAAGAGAGTCCTAGTTGTGTTTGACTTCTCAAATATAGTTGTTGTAGAAAGACACATGTTCATTCTATATTTTCTTTTCTTTTTCTTTATAATAAAAGAAAATATTTATTTAATATATTTTCTCATTTATTTCAAATCTTTTCTTTTCTTTTTCCTTTATAAAAGAAAATATTTTATTTAAATAAATTTCCGATCTATTCGGAATCTTTTTTTTTGAAATAATTAATATATATTTCAATTAATGATAAAAGAAAAGAACATTAACTTTTTCTAATTTTCAATTTCCTTTCTCAAGGGTAATAGTATAATCATCATGATAATAATAATAAAATACTAAATAATTTATTATTAAATTTTCTAGAACTTCCACATACATATTATTTTAACTATTCATGCATGAGTAATTTTCTTTTTCCATTTTTCTTTTGTCTAGGTACCTCTTCGGCGGACCCTTCCGACAATTTCTTTCTTTCTTCTTATGGGGAGCACTGTGTAGCGATCTGGAATCTTTACCGCGACCTTCCCACTACGCTTTCTTGGATACTAAGGGCTACCGAGGGATAAGGTCCTCCTTATCGCGTGCCCCTCAACTCATCGTACGCGACCAAGTCGTTATGGCCTCGCTCGTACGGCACACACTTCCCTGGGTGAGCTAAAACGGCTTCCTATCCGTGCATGGATTGCTAATTCAGGGTCGACAGCCTATTGTCGTACCCCTATGTGTTCTTTCCATTCTTACGACCCCTATAATTCCATTGTGGGGTCAATCGGTAAATAGTCTTAATTGCCACTGCACACACTCAAGCACACATTAGTAGCGCTGCACTATAGAAAATATTTTCATCATTTATTCTAGTATCTCAGTCAGTCAAGCATACAAATTATTCATCATTTATCATCATGTCTCAGTCAATCGAGCATATAAACTATTCATCATTTTCATTTTAAAGAATTCTCATCATTCATCGTTATGTCTTAGTCAATCGAGCATTCATCATTTTCATTATAAATCATTTTCATCATTCATCTTTATGTCTGAGTCAATCGAACATTCATCATTTTCGTTATAAGGAATTTTCATCATTCATATTTTTGTCTCAGTCAATTGAGCATTCATAATTTTCATTATAAATCATTTTCATCTTTCATCTAATCATTTTCATTTCACACGATAATTTTCAAAGCAATTTCCATGGTCTAAGTTTTATAAAACTGGGTCACTTTAAACTAGTTCCCTCAATAGTCAAATCGGTCACAAGTCTCAATAGTCTAATCAATCATAGGTATCAATAGTCTAATCAATCATAAGTGCTGAGGAGGGTGTTACAAAGAAATGGTGATATCCGAGTTGCTCTAAGGGCAATTACAACAGCTGTTGTGGCACCAAGCACCTCAAGAAATAGAATGGTAGCAACAATGGCATCATTTATCAAAGTTGCAAAAAGAACATTGTTCAAATATACTAAATTCAGGGTCTAGATAGATGAAAATGGTGAAGCTGCTTGTTGGGATATTTGTAGGGAACCCTATCGAGGCGGGATGGAAGAGGGCATTAGAGAGAAGGTGATAGAGTTTTGGGATAGCCATCCTCATGATATTCATCAAAAGCATGTCCTATGACAATGTTTATCCAGAGGCATTTATCATGAGCATTGTAAGCATGTGATGGAGATGACGGGAGTTGCACTTTATGAGGAATTCCAAGAAACCAATCCCGGTGTTCAAAAATCATTTAGCATGTTCAATAAATTTAAACTGTGGTATAATAGGCCGAATACAATTCACGACACTTGTTGTTTCCGATACCATGTTGAATTCCAACTATACTATGACACATTTTTGGATTTTTGCAAAAGGCACTGGAACGGTGAACCAACTCCTCACACGGTGCGAGATTTTATTTGTATGATACTATGCAACAGGAATCCTGAACAAGTGTTTTTCAGTAAGAGGTGTGTAGGTGGGAGAAGATGCCCCGAATGCATTGATTTGACATTTTTCCATATGAAATTTCCTATCGATCCAACACACCTTGGATTGTCACATATCACAATTATGTGGAATAGGTATGAGTATGTCTCCATGAATCCATTTTCTTCTTCATCTGTGCCATATAAGAGGATCGACTTGGTCGAGGATGAGATTCATGTTTCAGATTTCATGGTGAAGTTTCAAAGTCATATTTATAAATACATAAAGCACTCCCATAGGTCCAAATGGAAAGCTTTAGAATTCAAACATTATTGTGAGGTATTTGAGCCAGGAACAATCTTATCAGTGGTAGACTCTGTTGAGAACTACATATTTTCTCCTCAAAGAGAGATACAGAGTGAGTACTATCACTCCGACTAGGTGTCTATCTTTGTACATGTATTGCACATACATGCTCAGGCAAGCATTGATGGTAGGGATAGCACTCCTTAGTCACACGAAGTGATTAAGGAGTACCATTTTTATGTCAGTGATTATCATGAGCATGACACATTGTTCGTTCAACACTGCTTTGGGTTGATTTATGATTCATTCAGAAAGAGAAGTGTGTCATTTACTGAACACTGGATTTGGTCATATGGGTGTGCAGTGTAGTTCAAATCGACACACTATTATTACTGGTTGAGTCTCCTTCACAAATAGATAGGAGTCTGACACACCTCAATTTTTTTTGAAATAGGGCATGGAAAAGGTGAACATGATGGTGTAGGTGCATGTGTGAAATGAGCACTTCAGAGGTACTAGATGAGTCATGGTGCAAACTGACTCAAATGATCTGCATAAGTAGTTGATTGGTGCACATGAAATTTGGGACATCAAGGTCACAGACAAGAAAGGCTGGTGCACAGGTAATAAAATCCAAACTCAATTAAATAACATTATATCATCATTTCCAAAAAAACACTTGCTCAGTCGGAATTTATATGACAAATTGAATTCCATGCAGGTTCTTTTGGGATGTTTCCCTTGGTGATGTGAATAGATCCAAGCCGTGTTATTGTGATACCATACCTAGTATGAGGGAATTACATTTTGTTCAGACTAGAGACATGGGCGACATATTCGCCATTGAAGTGAGGAAGTATGTTTTTTTTTGCGATTTTTGCATTGATGCAAATGGATGCAGGCTTCATCACTATGAAAATGATGTATATGTGAAACCATGGAAATATGTCCCTCTTAATCCAAAGGGTCTGCATCCAATTCCGACATGGCAAGAGATGTACACTAATGAGGCAGTAGTCTCACTAGATCATGATTAATTTTCGGATGTGGTTATGGAAGGTACAAGACTTATTTATTAATAAGCTCATTATATATTACACATATACAAATCCTGTAAAAATGCACGTAGGATATTTGAATAACATTTGTAATTTCTCTTGTAGGTGATGTATTCGTTGTCATTGTACCCCCCTCGCAATCAAGAAAATGTGGCTTATTATTTTATGCGGTGCACACAAATTAAAAGCAGCTTGGTGCAACCCTATCAAGATGGAGAGTTTATGTACCAAATTGGAGACCTGGTTATGATAGGCCACATTTTTTAAAGAGTGAAAAAACAAGGTACTTATATTATTTATAGAGGCTTTATGCTTGAATATATGTCATACCAATACAATCATTTGGTGGTGGCAGCTCATATTTGTAGAGTATTCGAATTTTAAATTTTAATGTCAAATGCAACTATAATGTAATTGAAATTGAACTTTTAAATTGTAACTACACATTGAATTTTCAATTGAAATTACATATTAAATTTTAAATTTTAAATTGTAATTGAATTGCAATGTGTAAATTGTAATTGAATTGCAATGTGTAAATTGTAATTGAATTGTGATGTGTACACTGTAATGTAATTGAATTTTGAATTTTGAATTTGCAACTGTAATGTAATTGAAATTGAACTTTTAAATTGTAACTGCAGATTGAGTTTTCAATTGAAATTACACATTAAATTTGAAATTTGAAATTGTAAATGAATTGCAATGTGCAAAATGTAAATGAACTGTAATGTAATTGTAATTGTAATTTAATTGAATTTTGAATTTTGAATTTGCAATTGTAATGTAATCACTAAGTTTTTTTGACCCAAAATCCAACGGTGAAAAAGTCGAATTTGCTACAACCTATGGTCGCCTATCTGACAATTCCAGTCTTTTTTTACTGTTGGTTGGATATCGGCTAAAATCCAACATAGTTGAAGACGTCGGATATTCGACTACACTACCGCATTGGTTAACCAACTTCCTCCAGCTTCACAGGTAGTCGGATCAGCGACAGCGTTAACTTCCAATATTGGTCGGATACCATCCTTTTTCCATCGATTATGCGTCGGTTCAGTCATTGGTTAAGAGACGTGTATGCCATACAAAATAAGGCAGATTCGACGTTTCGAGCCGTCAGAAGTATGGCACAAGCGTCAGATATTATCTTGCGATCGTCGGATAGGTCGTCGGTTAAGCGATGTGGATTCCATACAAAAAAAAGCGGATCCGACGTTCCGAGCCATCGAAAGTATTGCAAAACCGTCGGATATTACCCTGCGGTCGTTGGAATTAGGTCGTCGGTTAAGCGACTACCCAATACATTTAAAAAAAAAAATAAAAATTGAAATAAAACTTTCCATATTGAATACATGTTCTCTAATCCCTATGCTTATGTAACATTGTGGCATATTCATCACAAAGTGATGGTTGGTAGTGTGCTTCCATTGTGTCAAGGTACTCTTACCTAACTTCTCTAATTTGGTATACTGAGGAGTTTGTATATTCATGTATGAGATCATATTCTTTGAATAAGGCTCATTAGATAGTTAATGGGTAGTTACTTAATGTAAAAGGCTCATTTTTATGAACCAATAGGTGGTTGGTAGTCATTAATTTTGAGATTGCATGTAGTTAGGGTTTTGGTAGTTATTAAGAAACTATTTATAGTGCTAGAAGGATGTATATTGTTTTGTCAAATATTGGTATTGTATTGAAACTTTGCTCAAAGGAGCTCATCCTCTCGAAGAGGCCCATGAACATTACTCTCTCTTTTTGAATTTATTAATACAAGTGTTATATTTTGCAAGTTTAATCTCTTTCTTGCATTTTCTTTTGTTCACTTATATTTATTTAAGGTTAAGCTGGATATTGATTCCAAGGAAATTGAAGAGAAGGTTAAGGGTATTGATTCCAGTGCATCATTTACTCAACCTTAGAAGTTATGGAAACTCGAAATTGGTTATGAGGAGCAACCAAAAATCACAACAAGATCCAAGAAATTGTCAAAATTTAAATGACATGCGTGGGTTGTAGAAAGCCAGCATCGTAGCCATTCATTGAGCTCCTCTCTGTTTCGAGAATAATTTCATATTCTCTACTGAACAGGGCCAACCACGTGAAGGTGGAAGCTCTTATGGCCCCTCCCCCCCCTCACATCACTCTCAATTCCCCATACCCAATGCATGCACTTGAAAAAAACAAATATGTGCAAATTCATCCATATTTTATCATGAACTTTCATCCATTATTCATTCAATAAATGCTAACATTCACTAAACCATTGTTTCTGTCGACCCACACATTCATTCAATAAAAGATAACATTCAATAAACCATTCATTAATCATTCAGTCAACACATTCATTCAATAAAAGCTGAAATTCAATAAAGGTAACAATTTACTACACTGAATCATTCAAACATTAGAAAATTCATTAAACCATTCATTCATTAATTAGGAAAAAAATCGTGGATGATATATTGTTATAAATAATATTTAGAAGAGATTTGAACCTGTGACCTATGTCTAGTCCCAAGGATACCACCTTCAAGCTTGACCTTATCAATCAATTCCCATCGCCATTTCCTCTCATACGACATCCCAAAACCATTTCTCTCGACACCCACTCTTCATTTATTCTGCATGCATTTCACTATGCAGCCATCTCAAATTCCCATTGCGTTTTCCATCAATTAGTTTATCAATTCAGTATGACCCACGTCCGCCGTCCAATGAGTGTTTCCGCGATCTTCAGTTTTAGCCTGGAAACAGTTGACGATTCATGGTATTACATTTCGCTTCGGCTGCAAATGAAAAACTCATAGTTCACTATTAAGGTTTGTCTGACAAAGCTGACGGTCAGAGAAATCTTGATAGTGAACTATGAGTTTGCCATATTGCAGCTTAAGGGAAACGTAAATATAGAATGAATCGTCACCGTTGTCAGAATGGAACTCAAGACTGCGGAAACACTCCTCGGACAACGGGCGTGGGTCATACCGAATTGATAAACTAATAGAGGGAAAGCGCAACGAGAATCTGAGACGAATGCATAGTGAAATGCATACAGAATGAATCAAGGTTGAATGTGGTAGCCCACCATCTCCCATTGTGAAATGCATGCAGAATGAATCGAGCTTGAAGGTGGTCTCCCTTTCCATGTGCACTTCAAGCTTGAAGGTGGTAGCCTTGGGACTAGACATAGGTCACAGGTTCGAATCTCCTCAGTTCAGTTCGTACCCTGTTATTTTTTCGATGCAAACTATATGTTTTCTTTAATTTGTTGTTGAATTTAATTCCCTAGCATAGGAGGAGCCATTATGGTCAAGTTGCATTCCTAAAAAAAAGATGAACATTGACAACAAGCAGCATGTCTCTAATTGTTGTCGGTGTATGCTAGCTTAGTTGCAAATATCATGCTTCAGAAGAAGCCAACCTTGAATGGTAAATATACCAATTTGGAAGGGTTTAATGTGAGGTTAAGGATATTGATTCCAAGGAAATTAAAGAGAAGGTTAAGGATATTGATTCCAGTGCATCATTTATTCAACCTTTGAAGTTGTGGAAACTGGAAATTGGTTATGAGGAGCAACCAAAAATCACAACAAGCTCCAAGAAATTGTCAAAATTTAAACAACACACGAGTGGGTTGTAGAAAGCCAGCATCGTAGCCATTCATTGAGCTCCTCTATGTTTCGAGAATAATTTCATATTCTCTACTGAATAGGGCCAACCATGTGAAGGTGGAAGCTCTTATGGCCCCTCCCCCCCCTCACATCACTCTCAATTCCCCATACCCAATGCATGCACTTGAAAAAAAACAAATATGTGCAAATTCATCCATATTTCATCATGAACTTTCATCCATATATTTGCAAATTCATCCATATTTCATCATGTGGAAACTCAAAATTGGTTATGAGGAGCAACAAAAAATCACAACAAGCTCCAAGAAATTGACAAATTTTAGACGACACGCGAGTGGGTTGTAGAAAGACGGCATCGTAGCCATTCATTGAGCTCCCCTCTGTTTCAAGAATAATTTCATATTCTCTACTGAACATGGCCAACCACGTGAAGGTGGAAGCTCTTATGCCCCCCCCCCCCCCCACACATCACTCTCAATTCCCCATACCCAATGCATGTACTTGAAAAAAACAAATATGTGCAAATTCATCCATATTTCATCATGAACTTTCATACATTATTCATTCAATAAATGCTAACATTCACTAAACCATCATTTCAGTTGATCAACACATTCATTCAATAAAAGATAACATTCAATAAACCATTCATTAATCATTCAGTCAACACATTCATTCAATAAAAGTTGAAATTCAATGAAGGTAACAATTTACTACACTGAATCATTAAAACATTAGAACATTCATTAAACCATTCATTCATTCATTAGACCAAAAATCATGGACGATATATTGTTATAAAAAATATTTAGACGTCGTTTTTCCCGTCCTTCTTTTTATAAGTTTTTCTTCTCTTCAGTGGTACATAATCTATAAGAGGACCATCTACATCATCTGGACTTTCTCTTCCAGTTCTTGGTTCTTTAGCAGGCGCTTTTGGTGATGTTTGCAATATCCTAGCTGATTGTTGTTCTAGACGTGGATTTTCCAGCAAGGGGTTCGGATTTGCTGCAACGATGTGAAAATGTTACATTGTTATTATTTGCTATTGTAATGACAAGTTATTCATTTAAAAAAATTCATTACGAAGGTGTTTTTTTACCTGGTGTGACCAAATCATGTTGTTGATGTTCTTGTCTAGTCTCATCCTGTACAGTTTCACCCTCTACATGCTCTGCAGTTGAAATTCGGTGGACTACAATTAATGGTCACCATTTGCAATGCTATACATAAAATTGTAGCATATGAATAAATTCATTACCAGGATTCGAAGCTTGATCATCGATTTGTTGTTGTCTCTCCTCGACACTAATGGGATCATTGTTTTCCTGTTAAAAACAGAGTCAATATTTTACATCAAGTATTTGTGATGAAAATATTCCATAAGCGACAAATCTTCATTAAACTATATAGATTCTATATACCTGTGCTCCGGATGGATTGGTACCACAAGACTGTGTTTTCCCAGATAAGCTTCTTCGTTGTTCAACAACAGCTCCAAAGCCTTCTTGGAAGCCAAGCTTCATGTCTTCCTTTGTGGGTACTTCATTGAATCGATCGGCCTGCATATTTGCTTATCTTCGTTAGTTAACATTTTACGGTGCAATAAAATGAAAAGTAATTTTCAATTTATTATTTGTATTCATTGTTGGTTTCTCGAAGCTTACAATCTGTGCCTCCAAATTCGAATAACCACCAAGGCCAAGATTGTGTTGACCTATTTTTTCTAGTCTTGCCTTTGTAGCCTTTGATGTGTCTGATAGCCTATGCAAGTGTTGAAATACGTTAGATGTTCCAAGTTCGATATAGAAATCAAGAATAATAAGATTTAGAATTACATTGCGGAAAGTATTGCATACCTCCCTATGCCTGGTGTTAGCTTTCCTTCTCTTCTAAGAGCCTTCTCCTTTCCATATTCCACTAGAGCTCTCCACTCCATTGCTGGAATCATTGGTGGGTGCTCATACCTATAGTTTTTTTCGAGGTGTGTCCTATATTGATATCAAACAACCTTCACATGTTGACAAGCCTTTTTAAAGACATTGGCATGACTGAAGGTTTTCTCCCCGAATAGGCCAACCAATCGATTAGTGAGTTCATCTTTTAAATGTTTCGGTTGTCTATCCCACCTTGTTCGGATGGTGGGCCCGAAGATCTCCAAGCAAAATTCATTTGTATGTTTATAGAAAACATTGTTTTTTGCACAACGATCATGCCATGATCATAATTAGTTGATAAAAAATGTTTTATCAGTATATTACAATGAAATTATAAACACTAATTAACCTGATCAACTATGATTAATTACCTGGGATCATTGGTATCTTTATTGGGACGAGATCTTCGTCCACCAAAAATGTTGTCTCCAGTGTTCCCGTGCTTTTGACACGGGAAGATCCTGGAAATGTAGCTTCTTTGACATCAAAATTGATAGGGGACTCAGTGTCGACCCCTTCTTGTGGACGATCCATTGTGTGTTGGTCAATAGCGGCTGCTGCGCTCACAGCAGGGGTCTGTGGTGTTTCGGAATGTGTTGCTAACTGTTCGGTCTACAACAATGGTGAAGGATTCAAACTACGTGGAGTCATTTGGTCGTGATGTGAAGTCTCTCCACGAGCCTCGTTGGGGCCAACACCAACTTGACCACTATTGTGTGGTCCCTTATAATTCTGCAAATACACACCGCGTCTTATACGTTCAATACTATCATATAAAAGAGAACATTACAAAGATTTAAATGAATTATTCTATGATTCAAGATTCCTCAACTTACTCGCAAGTTATTAGATCTATGTTCCAACAATGCAATCCTCTCTGTAATTGCGCTTGTCTACGGAACCTGGATTAGTAGAGGAAGGATTTCTGCAGTATATCTATTCAAAAATTTCTTTGCCATCTTTAGCAGGTGTGTGGCTTCACCAATTTTTTCGCAATCGTGAATCACCTCTACCACTTCAAGTTCTAATGGAAAATCTTGCGATGCTGATTCATACTGCGATTCACTAGTGGGCTGCAACAAACATTTATAGAGCACTATTGAGTTCTCTATTGATAGATTCCAAATTTTATATTAATGTAACATATCTATCATGATAGATTCGTAAAATTACAACACGGTTTACATTATCATAACGAAACTAGTATACACACGAAAAATACATAGAAAAATTAACATTATGCTATGTATTATATTGGTACAATTGAAATGAATTATACCTGCAACCTGGAGGATTGCGTTCCACTCATTGGATCAATGGTCATAGGCGACTTGCCCCGATCTGGTAATATCTAGGAGCTGCCCCTAACAACACCCTAATAAAAAAACATAGTGAAAGTCACCTAAACGATTCCAAAACTATTCATGAGAAAACACATCAAAAAAATTATTATTCATATTATATTTTTAATATTACAAAGATGTATACCTATTGCGCGAACCCTGGTGTGGCCGACCTTACAGAACCGGCCTGCATCAAAAACATAGACTAGAAAATTACGTAAACGAAACCAAAATATTCATTGAAACATTAATATAATGCTAAAACATTTTGACATATTTTAATTATACAATTCAAATCAGGTCTACCTGTTGCCCCGAGGGTGTTGTCGTCTGATAAAGATTCGACGGGTGTATTTCCCGATCAACGTTCTGCATCAAATATAAATAACATTATATAAAACAAACCAAGTTATTAATAATGGAAAAACAAAGCAAATAAAAACTCTTTTTTATTATTATATTTGTACTATTAGAAATATGCATACCTGCTCCGTCGAGGAAGAAGTACTCCTCCGACCATTTGTTGGCAGGTATTTATCCCGATGACTGGCCTGCAAAGTAAATATGGGAAATTTAAATGAAATAAACTAACAAAAAATCCTTATGATGTTTAATTTATTACTAAAAGGTTGGGTAAAATGTTTTATAGTAACCTTGTTTGTATCTACTCCGTTAACAGGGTAATTAATAAGCAACTCGTCCCCTGCAGATATTGTTTTAATAGCAACTAAAAAAACACGGTTTCCTTCACGCCCCTCAAATTCGTAGTTTGCTTGCTTAATTGTAGACCTTGGTTGTGAACTTTTTATAAACCCCACAATATTCCCTGTGGCCTTTGGTCTTCCGTCCATGTACAACGTTCCTCCTTTATTTTTATTTTTTTCTTTCAATTGTAAATAGTTTGTTGACAATCCATAGCTACGCATACTTTTTGTATATCGGACAAGGCGCATCCAATCGTTGTAGTTGTATATGGGTCCAACATACTCCATCAATTATGTACATGTCCCGTAACCGACCAAGATGTAATCCATGGAAAACAACCCGAAACCATGTATCGACGACGGTGCAATTCGATATCTCCTCTCGTTCACACAAAAATCAATGTTCAGTGGAGGAAGATCCTTCGGTACCCATTGTTTCACTAAATGTCTGTATCTCAAGGGCACCTCTTCATCATCTTTTGTCTCATCACCATAGGAACATGCCCCCCCTTGACCGTGATAAAATTCATTACGTCTATGGAATCTTCTTTTGGTTTTTTGACATATAGTTGATACAATTCTTCTAGACCTACTGGATGTATCACTTTCCTCTAGCCTTCCTAAACTCCCCTCACTCGAGGAAGACAGATCAGAAAAATACCTGTTTGGTTCTACCTGCACCATTGGAAAAAAGTTTAGATTCGACCGCAAGGCATAGCGCCTCTTAAAAGTTGACGTGTATCGCCTTTTATAATTTTACTCGATCCTCATTCCCTTTGTCAACATGTAGGCATTCATGTGATTATCGGAAGATGACCAATTTATCTTTCTTAAGAGTAGAAAGTAATGCAATATTTATGAGTTGTTTTTTACTATTTGATTTAATGCTACATCACACATGTAACACACATGAAACACTACACATACACATTACAGGATCTCCTCTAATGCTACAAGTCCTGGCTACTTAATGAAAACTATTTACCACATATTTGATTACCTTAGTGTAGACGTTTCCTGTAATATACTTAGAAGACTTACTTTTAGAAATGACTGTGCCTCTTAGAGGCCAGTCAACTCTAGGAACCAAGTGACCCTATGATAGGGATAGTACAAACCAAAGAGAGAGAGATGACTGGGCTATGGTATGGTCAATCAAAGAAATTCAGTGACAGTAAAAAGGCTCAGTACAAAGACCAACCAGTAAGGCACAAATCAAAAAAAAAAGAATGGGTATAAAGACTCATAACCCTTGGGACTAAGGGGGTGTACACTACCTCAAACGTGGACAAACTACCATAGTTATAACCACAAGACCAAAAACATAAAAGGCAATACAAATCAATATATGCAATATCTCCTTGTAACTACCTCATATATGCAATAGCTCCTTGTAACTACCTCTTGTAACTCAAATAGTACCACCAAAAGGTATGATAGCATGCAATATTCCTAACTAAGTTCAGGATGGTGGTACGAAGTGGGTATAAAGACTCATAACAATTTGGAGAAAGTGGGTGTAGCTCAAATGTGGACAAACTACCATAGTACCCACAAGACCTAAAACATAAAAGGTGGTACAAATCACAAGATATCCCAATATCAGTAAAACACCCAAAAGGTAAAAGGAAAGGTACCACAAAAATATTATCGACAAAATGAAATGACCATAAGACAATCAACCAAGGTGGGGTACAACCATTCATCTCTCTCTCAAATGTACCATTGTTCCATATAACTTGAAAGACCATCATCACAGTAAACGGAAAAGTCCACATAGGTGATGTGATCACGTGGTCCTCTAGACTATTCCTACGATCAAGCATTAGTGGCTCCATGAAGGGGTGTTCAGTCCCTTCAGAAGACCATCTAACTCAACCATCTCAAATACCTAGGAGAAGAGGACATCACACATCATCAAATAAGTATTGGTAACTACCGTGTATGAACTCAAAAACCCTAAAGCAACCGAGCGTGCAGAAGGGGAGCTATGAAAAGACAAGGCTCGTAGGCCAAAAAAACAAGCTCAAAAAACTGTACTGGGACCGATGTCACAGTAAGCGAGCTGAAACAAAAGTGGCCAGAATGCCAACAAGTAGCACTAAAAAGAAAAAGACCCTCTAGAAAGGTGAAAATGCAAGCAAACTTCCTAACTAGGAGCTGGAGACCTCGACAAATTGTATCCTTCACAAGGTGATGAAATCCAAGTCGAACAATACGAAGTGAGAGACCGAATTTGAAAGATATCCCTCTATCGAAAGGGATCCTGGGTAAAAGAGCCCTAGTAGAAAAGTCACTAAGCTATCTCGTTCATGACACATCGGAAAATGTTTTCGGCGCTTCTACCTTATCACCCTTGTATCACCAGTATGGTGGCCGGAGAATATAAGGAAGACAATGATTGATGTTGCCTTAGGGCTAAGTGGAGTGTGACATTCCACATAGTCCGTCCGGTTCTCAATCTCGCGGTGGTTTAACCCCTGAAACAACAGGAGGCCCCTCCACAAACTGGTGTATGACCATGTCAACAAATACTAGAGGATTTTGGTACCCTAGAGGATAACAACTATGTCTTAGATGATAATGACAAGGGGGAATTATTTGGATGCCTATCCCCAGGGGAATTATGTTTGTTTAGTTAGGGGGTGTAAATTTTAGTGGTTGTATTACTCAATCGGGTGATGGAAGTGAAACTCGTGGTGTGATGACTGACTCAAACCATGCAAACGCATATGAATAAAATAAGCCTTTCCTTTCAATGAATGCTAGCTAAGGTAAGGACAGAGTTCTTTCAAACTATAACTACTCTTTCAAATTAAATGAATCCATTAACAATAACTTTCTTCTACTTCTAATGACTAAAATGCATGACAATGTTTAAACCTAATTAGCAAGCATAAGCATGACATTGTGATATTGTGAATAATCGTGTATGGTAGGACACATTATTTCAATTTAAAACCCATTTAATGTACGCTATGAGACTTAAATTACAGAATCATCCCATAAGTATAAGCCCAAGAATATTTGTCACAATCCAAAATCTATTCACCAAATTCAAATCACTTCTACTATAGCTCAAGTTATGTGGTGTAGTCATCATACTTGAAATCATTAAAAGTTCATTCTTTTGCATTCACAGTCAACATAAGTACAACAAAAGGGATCATGATTTCTAGGGTCCACAGTCAAACATGCATCTACGAAACAGAAAATTCAAAGCTGGAAGGTAAGATAAGTTAATTACAAAATTAGGTCAATGGGACCCCTAAGTACAAAGGTGTTGATACAATGTGGGAGTGCAAAAGCGGCTCCTTTAAAAGGCATATTCTATTGAAAGAAAAGGAAACCTGCCTTTGCAAGATAAATGGATCTCCCAAGTCCCAGTACACATTCAAGCAACAATTTTTCCATCTACAATAGAAACCGGGGACAATTTCTTCTGAAGAAGGGAGGAAATGATGAGCACTATGGGGTTAAAGTGCTTATCATATGTTGCAAATTTGGAATTTCACTGACAAGATATCCCACCAATCTATTTGGAAGTTCACTAGTTGTATGTCAAATTCTAGTTTTATCTTGGCTACACATAAGGCTTATAATTGTCAGCAACTACATGTATTGGATTAAAATTAAGATAAAGGGCTTGAAATCGTCTCCTCAACTTGCAAACATTTGTAGGAATTGCATGTTTTTCCATCAGACCTAATGATTAAGGAATTTTGATAGAGGAAGGCCTTATGGATACTTCAAGCTCTTATCCTAGGTTCACCTCTGTACTATGTTCTTTTATTGTGAAACAACAAATGCAACATTAGTCACTATTGCAAGAAACAAAAATGCTTACTTCTCACTTAGTTTTGTTTGTCTTTGAGTGGTATGCATAAAAATAAGGACTTTTGGTCGTCTGGTACTTATGTAAAGTGTTTGGAGAGGCTTAGTGTTGCTTTTGTTGGTAATAGTGACATTGGGATGCAATGTGTTCTATCAATTTGTATAAACATATGTAAGCTTGAGATAAGGGATAGACCATTTAGTGATTTGGCTCTTTTATGAATCAAATTCATCCCTTTGTTTCCGAAATGGCCTGCCATTTCCTATTCACTCATATGCACACCTAGAATCTGTCCACTTATTCTTTTGTCATTTTGCAAACTTCACACATTACACACACACTCCTAACAAGAATGGTATTCAATTCCTTTCCCATTTATTGGCTCGACTAATAACATGGAGAAACATACCATCCTTAGATAGTAAGGTTAGGATACATGGGATAAAAAAACAAAGTTGCACATATGGAAACAAACTAAGAACAATTCTCTGCAGTTTGGATACAAAGGACATGATACTTCATCAAGGTTCAAGCCAACAGGCACTAATATTGTTCCCTTGGACAGAAAATACCTCTATACCAACCTGTATCTAGAGCATTAGTTAAACTGGATAGGGAAATCGATGTGTGGAATATAGATTGTCCAGCATCAAACAAAAATTCAGGCTAGGGTAGTGATTGCAACAAGGAGCAATGTATCACTATAGAGGATAAGACTTGCACTCCCCAGCCTTCATGGGAACCTACACAAAAAAGCATGGAATTGCAGCTACAGGAACAACACACAAAGAAAATATTATGTGCAACAACATCACATGGAAACGAAAGAAATGATACAAAATAAATATTGCTGCACTTTCCTTTATTATGCACTAAGAATACACACTTACAATTTCAAAATAACTTAAACTTTCAACTTCCCACCTTGACACATGTGGGGTGAACTACTTGATTTAGTTACTTGGAGAAGCATGCTTGGCACAAGTTTTCATGTCACCACATACCTTAGCCCATGTGAGGTGCATGAGTTGGTTATGTTAACTGTTAAAATGGACCTGGTAAGGTGGAGTGATCCACTTGTGGGCCCATTCTCTTTTGTGGACCTAGTATAATGTTTTTACCTGTAACTCCCCTCTCTGTTGTTCCATAAAAGAGAAGGAGGTGCACATGACTTCTAAGCATGAGAGCTAGAGTGAAGAGTGGTGTGATGTGATAGCTAGGGTATTCTATTTAAAGTGTATTGCTTTATGAGGTTGTGAGAAGGTGGTTGGTTTTGTATAGTAAGCTTGGGAGACTCTGATTTTGGATTATGTAATTCTCTTTTCTACTATAATAGAAAGACAAGTGATTGTTGGTGCATATTCAGTATGCCAAATTGATTTTTCTAGAGCTGATTTCTATTTAAAATGTAACTTGTAACTCCCCTATATTTTGTTCTACAAAAGTGAAGGAGGTGCACATGAATTCTAAGCATGAGAGCTAGAGTGAAGAGTGAAGAGTGGTGTGATGTGATAGCTATGAGGTTCTTGACTCTTCCAATTATTCCGCTATCTTTAAAAGGGATGTCTGTAGCTGTGCACATGGTTGCAGTTTGCAAAGCACTCACACAACAACACTCAGTTTCCCTTGCAAGGGTATTTTGTGCTCATCTGAAGGAACATCTCAAGACTACATTAAATGTTTTGGATCATGTTGCAGGGACTAATTTATTAGCTGCAAAAGATGGACTGAATCGGCAAGTATTTTGGTGCTTGTTTGTGGTACAATTTTTTGTCTTTCTAGCTGATGATACTAAAGAGAATCGATGGTTGGTAGCATTAACGACAGAGTTTGGAAATGATAGCAAGGATGTGCTTCTTGATATTGGGATGATACATCAAGAAATACTATGGCAAGTTGCACTTACTGAGGATTCAAAGGCACTGCTAAAGAAAGATGATGGCAATGTTTCCATCATCTGTTTTGAATGTTGAACCTCAACTTTTTGATCTAATACATCTATTTCATGATATTGGTCATAGTGCTCGGCTTCAACGAAGGTTGAACATTGATTCCTCTGCCCGAGGACAACAAGCCTATGTTCGTCAACCACAGTATTCTCATTCTGATGAAGGCCCTTCTGGAATCAAAACGCAAGGCAATAAGAAAAAGTCACTACATTCTTTTTGCTATGAGGTATTAAGGTCATTTTCATTTCATATAAGTCACTTTTTTTCAGAACTAGGAAAAATGAATTGTCAGTCCTGCTTCCAAATTTGTAGCATCTACATTTTCAACCATCTTTATGGCTGATGAGAATCATAATAGCTTCCACGGGAAATGTAGTGCCCCTAGACTTGTGTAGACATTGAGGGCACCTGCTGAGTGACCCGGCTGATTGAAACATTAATTAAATAACCTTTTGACCTTATTTTTTTGAGTATGTGTATCTGAACTGTTGAGGTAAATGAATAATTGCATATGTTAAACGATTAGTTATGACTATGGAAAATTATGTTGATGGATAATGCTTAACGACTAGCTGTATGGTGATTATGTACTTGGCGACGAAATGTATATTTGATAAGATGAATGAGCAGTTTGAATAAATCATAAATGTTTAACAATGCTAGAGTTAGAAACTAGATGACGATTGTTGAGAACAGTGCTACTAATAATTTGTTGCGAGAAGTGTGTGTAGAAACAAGTGAGACGGTTCACCAACGGACACACATAGGAACATGGAGGGTCGTAGAGTACGGGTAAATCACACACAGGGGAAGCGACGACGATGTCAACTTCCGACAAGAATACCACGCATGAGCAGATAAGCATTGATCCGCTTGCTCAAGAGGAATGCGTGAGGACGTACGAGGTGGGCCACGACGGAGCTGGTCACGTACGAGTTGAGGGGCGCGCAGTGAGAACGGACTCACTCCTCAGCGCCATTAGTCCCTAGATAGCATGTAGACGGAGGATGGATGGTAACGATTCCTAAAATCCCTACAAAAGTTCCCGCAAGTCAAAACGGAAAGATGGTGGCAGAAGGGCCCGGCGATGCGGTACCCTGTCGAGAACGGAAAGAACGGATGCAAGGACCCAACGATGAGGTACCATGCCAAGGAATGGAAACCATGGATGACTGGACCCGACGGAGTGGTGCCATGTCAAGGAATTAAAATTAAGGAACTAGGAGCCCAACGGCGCGGCACCGTGATCCTAGTGAGTTTGATTGTTAAATTTAACTACATAAAAACTTATGAGAATAAATCTAGATCATTACTTAGCAAATGCATAAAAATAATTTAGGCATTCGCACATGAATAGTTATTTTTGTTGAGCATTTAAAATAATAGAAATCATTATTTAGGAGCAAAATAGAATCCTAAGATTAGACACCTAGTCAACTAAAAGCTAGGAGTTAATTAAAATATCTGGGGGACAAACTGGAGCAAACTTAGGGGTGTTGGTGCACTTCCTAGAGAAAATGACACTTGGATGGGTGAGTGTTTTAATTAAATAATTAATTAAAAATATTTAATTATGCATGAAGCGACATGTGTCGCATGAGATTTTCCTTTATAAGGAAGACTTGGGGAATGGGTAAAGGGCCCATAATTTGGACGATTGTCATAATTTTCAAATGCCTCAAAGACTTGCTGCTATCTAAGGGTTTGGCTTAGAAATCCTGGTGGGAAGGGAAGCCCAAGCTGAATTTCTGAACTACTTGTGTGAGCTCTACGACCCAAAGCTCGGGGGAGGCCATGCGACTGAAAGCATGAGCCTATGGTTGGGTGGCGAAGCTAACGGTTGCTTCGCCTACGGTTAAACGAGCTTTGCTGGAGGGATCCTACGGAAGACGAAGGCGACAATGGACCAGCCGGATCGGGTTGACAGGTTAAGGTTTTGCTTATTTTGTTAAGTTATTCATGCTTTTTATTTTATTTTTCCAATAAATATGATGGCTAATTTGTTTGTATGAAGTTGTTAAAGTTTCAGGTTCATTTCGAGGTGACCCTAAAGGAGGGGTCCTACATTTGGTATCAGAGCAGGACGAACCTTGAGGGTGAACGACGGCGGGATTGGAGCTGCGACTTTTGTGGATTTACACCTTCTACCGAGGCACTATTTACACAGGTACGATCGTATTTAAATGGTTATTACTGAATTTATTTTTTCTATTTCCGAAATTTTCAGAGATCTTGGTTATATAATTTTGCACCCTTTCGATTTCTGAAAATGGTAATTTTTGTGGGCACTAAAATTCTATGAATCTGTGTATTTCTGAAACTACAAGAGACCTAGTTACAGACCTGAACTACTTCGATCTCAGGAGATTAAAATTTATGTCAATGATGATTTATACCTCAGTACTCTTTCCGAAATTTATTAGGTATTTAGATCTGAACTATTATTCGTTTGGAATTTAAAATTTTGTGTACAGTATGATTTAGATCGTTTGGAATTTATAATTTTGTGTACAGTATGATTTAGATCGAGAGGATAAATGTTTCCTGGTAGACTATCTCATTACACCATATCACTTTAGATCTGAAGGTTAACTGTCTTTTGGTAGGTATCGTAATGCACTGTAAAAGTTTAGATCTAAAACTTAATTTAGTCTCCTGTGGATGGCGTTGTCTCACACAAGCAACCTGTTCCGCAGTTTATTTATTTCTTCTCTGTTCCTTTTAACCTATAGTCTCACCATTATGGTTTTCAAATCGCGAGTTTCATTCTGCAGTGATTTACACTCTGATCTCATCGTTCTCAGACTTACAACGTCTACTTGATATTGAAGTTGTATTTTGTTTCCTTTTTGTTGTTCAAAAACCCTTTTGTGATGAGTTACAACTCCGAGCGCAGTCCTACTTGATAATTCTCTTTATGACTCTGGTTTTCTGGACAGATTCATTCCTCATGCCCCACGAAACATTGTTTCGAACCTGATTAAGTTGGCAACGTTAAAGCACATCCTTAAAATTTATCCACCGACGTTTATTCTTCTGTCTCCGGTCATCACAGCTCTGTGGTGTGACCTTAAACTCCTCTGATTTTTGTAAAACCTTCGAGTTCGATTTCCATGGGGATGTTATGATCTATTTCTCATTGGGAAATTCCTGACCAATATTTGGTTGTAAGTACACCGTGATCCCTGCCGTTTCTGGTAAACACATAGTGGTGATCACGCCCTCTCTCCTGAAAGATTTGAATTAATTACAACCTGCGTAGAATTAACGACAGTGGCGGTAACATCAAGAATGGACAAAACCTGTGCATGCGTTCTTCACGGTGTCACGCCCGTAGAGGTCACATTTCCCTTGCATAAGCTCGACCTCCCTTGAACTCCGTTACCAGCGCTGATGCCCGGCGATTTTGGTGAGGGAATCTCGTGGATGTCGACTCCACCTGTTTGTTGAAAGGTTGTCTTTATTTCAGTAACTAGTGGAGCATGTGCTAATACTTTGCCTTTAAGCCTTTAAGTAACGGTTAGCTTTGTTCATGCTTGAAAATGGCTTAAATATTGTGGACTGGAATCAGAACGCTTTCTGTGAATTAGTTTTATTTATAATAAAAGTTCGATAATTGTAATGTTAAAAGAAATCTTGAAAATGGCTTAACTAGGGTGAGTGAGTTTGAGCGAATTGCCTGTTCGGTTACGTGTTCTTTTGTCTCTACTAGATAATCAAGAGAGTAAGTTCTCCCACCGCTTCTCCATTGTGTTCGACAGTTAGTTTGAATTTGGTAATTCATCTACCACTCTTTGTGAGATTAAAGTTTTGGGACAACATCCCTTAAAGAGGGGAAGAGCGCCAAGATCATGTGCGAGCGGGAGGATTAATGATCATGGAGGGCGAGGCCTGATAAAGGGGAAAAGACGACGCGTCTTTCCTGCTGTGTACTGGCTCTTTTAAAAATTAGATGGTGGAGCTAGATGCGTGAGGGGATGAAAAAATTCATAGGGCGCAGACCAGCCTTTCTGGGGCAGCTTTTTATTCTGTATTCTGTTGTTTCTAGTCTAGAGAGGAGGATATAGTTTTTTATTCTGTTCTTTCTAATCTAGAGAGGAGGATATACTACTGTAGAAGGGGGATCCTTCTTTGCAGTCGATGGGTGATTGTATCCAAGCTAGATGCTGCATAAGGGCGTCGACTTGTTCTTGGATATTGTAGTACCTATTGTCGTTTGTTAATAGATGCAGTGTCTCATGGATCCGCACAGATAATAAGTTAGTTATCATATGTTATATTGATATGATGTTTGTTAAATAGATGCTCTATCTTTTGAATCCGTGCAGAGTATAGATTCAGTTTTCTGTTGATTGCTAGATATTTTAGCGACTCGGTCTAGTCAAACCTCTGCTACAGTCGTGTTAATAAGTGAACCCGTGTAATAGCTGTGGAGATGCGCAGGAGAAATCCGAACTAGTCTTGAAGATCCGCCTCTTGGAAAACCCCGATCCCTGTGTGGAGATGCGTGGAAGAGTACATCATTGTGCCTTTCTGTCTTTGGAACAGAGGTACATGTGTTTTTATATGATGCATGCTAGACATTTTTTTATACATCTCCTTGGAACAGCGTGGATGTCTCGGTCATGGCATAAGTGCTTGGAGACTTGTCACTACATTAGAGAAACCTAATCCCTGTAGAGTTCTATGTAGTTAAAGCTGCGCATTTTTATTCTATGCCCCAGAGCATCAGAGTTCTCTATTACTCCATTCCGCTTCTTGTTTAGGTGTTGGGTTATTACCTGCCGCACAAAGATTAACCAAACACTGTAGAGTTTTGTGATATCTTTGTTCGTGTTTTTAACTTACTTTCTTAATACTTCTGAATATCTTTTCTTATCCCTATAATATCATTACATTACACGTATAAGTTCCACATTAACTTCCAGATCGCATATTCAAATTGCATGTCCAACGCATTTTGAAACTTCAAGATATTATTACTCTGTGCGTTTAACTACCAGACCGCCGATGTAAACGATATGTCAAACAAAATCTGGAACTCCAAGTTATTATTGAGTGCGTTTAACCACCGGATCGCAGATATAAACATTATGGAAAACGCATTCTGTAAACTCTAAGTGGTTGGTATGTACATTAATTACTGTTGTAGGGTAAAATCGATAGAAAGAGTTCGGATTCTAGTGATTGAATGAGATGGCGGATTTATCTGCTGAGATTTCGGGAATCCGATCTGCGCCTCTCTACTTCACATTGTACGATAGCAGGGTGGGTATAGATCTACCTACGCCGAGACTGAATATCCCTATCTTGTTGGATCACAGTGCCACGACAATTTGTGAACATGTTCAACAGATGAGTAGATACCATACGGTTTGTCTTTCACAACACCCATCCATTTGAATAGGAGGTCGACCGACTCATCGCAGCCAGGGTAGGTATCACCCGTGAATGGAGGTAACAAACATTTAATTTGTTAACAGCAGACTTGACGAGCGTTAGAACCAACCGTCATCCCTGGTACAATAATTCCGCCGAGTAAAGGTTATTATTGCAGACTTAAGAATCGATGATGGCATCTCTAGTCCGTTGTGAAACCAACTGCGGTAACCCTTAGTGTTACTCCCTGTCGCGAACTTTACAATGAGTGGGTCGCCATGCATTTACTACTCTCAATCGTAGAACTAACATTTGAAATACCGCCCAACCCACCTAACCAGCCCCATGACTTTTACTTCTAGTTAATTGATGCTCATGTAGAAACACGTCTCCTGTAGAAACACGTCTCCTCTCTGTGTAAACTGCCAGCTAGGTTCGGTTATGACAGTCATAGAATGGAATTCCAATCGGACAACCTAACTGATGAATTTGTGCTATTGTTGTATGGTTGTATGATAGAACAAACATACGCAGATATAATACTCATGTATTGTTATATGGTAGATAAAAGCAATAAAGGTATGTTGTGAATGCATTGTTTTATGGTAGATCAGACATCTAATCTCTACGCTTTATATATAATATTCTGGCATTGGTTATTTGATGGATTAAAAAAAAACATTTCAAGACATACTCAGGATATACATATTATTGATGTATTGTGTGACAGTAGATCAAACACTTGAAATTATACGTCGCTCATATATATATATTATTCTATCACTGCTAGATGGTAGTTTAAAACAATTAAATGATATACGTGGGATATAAATGCTATCGTTGTACTACTTTATGGTAGATCCAAATTAACTAAAATATTATGCGGATAACAGATCATTGAAGATTTAGTGGTATTTATGTAGTTACTTAGATTGTAATTGGTTATGGATGTCATTGTGATAATGGGTTAACAATTAATTTGTCTAGGAGTGTATAAGTGGGACATGATTCTTTATAAGTGATGAGAGTGAAGTTCTTATTCACATCACTATATTGTGTAAAAGAAAAATAAAAAATTTAACCGAGTCTTTTTGTCAAAATTGTAATTACAATAGAAATTTAAGTTGTATTTGAAATACCAATTCAAGTTATGTAATTCTTCTTTTAAATAAGTATTTTTTGGAATACAAATTTAAATTTATACTTATGCATCCATTTGGGAAGACATGCACTGAATAAAGATCACTTTTAAAAACTATAAGCTGCAATCGAACGCATACTACCTTGTAATTAAAATTATTAGAAAAATATGTATTACATTATGATCAAAGTTATGTATATACATACAATTATATCCCTTGATCATAGAACAAATCCCTAGGTATTTAAGGAATTTATATGTAAATTCAGCAATCTCATATTATGTAATGGATCTAGAATAAATTATTGTTATGATGTTTCATCACTATAGTTATGTAAAGGGAAATTGTCTTGAAGAAACAGAAGCTATGATGTTAGGAAGATAATCTCTCCTTTATATATTCATTCTTCGACAGCATGAACATTTACATAAATTAGACACATGGAGTATGGAACAAGTCCTCATACTTCTGAAGTTATTGTTTTTAGTCAAGTATTCATGCAACTTAGAAAACAATTTAATATTTAGGATAAATACAATTGGTACAATGTACCTTAATGTACCTTATCATACCAATTGAAGTATTGTATCTATGTCATTAGAATAAAATGATTATATTGCAATAGGGTAAATGTTGTATAGATGGAAATTATAATTATATGATTGAAGAAGAAAGAAAGTTATGTTTTTATTATTTAAAAAAAAAAAAAAAAAAAAAAACCTATTTTAGGTAGGAAAAGAAAGGAAATGGAGGTTATGATATATAGTTTACAAGTCTTGTTCAAAATATTATATGGAAAAAGATAATGTCATTATGGAAATGTAGAAAGAGATAATTAAAGTATTTTTCTTTTTCTCTCTTTACTAAGGTTATTGAGTTTGTTGAGTGAGTGAACAATTCCTTGGGAGAAACAAGTTATATTGGACTAGGTGTTAGGTGAAGATTATACACACCAAGATGTGAATGGGAAAATTTGGGTTGCAATTAGTGAGTCGTTACAGAATTGTTTTGAGGTTGCTACATTATATTTCTTATATATGAAAACTATAATATAGTTATATTCGTAAGACACCAAGGTGCGCAGATTGACAAGACTTTGGTAGATTGTCGAGGAAGTGAAACATACTTAATAATTGAAAAGTGAGATATCTATGTCACTAGAACAAGGAGCTAAGCCCAATGAAATTAATTTTCTAGCATGCCAATGTTGAACGAAAAAGTACAAACTCAACGTGATCGAGACAACAATAAAAGAAGAATTCTCCATTAGGGAAGTCCACCGAAAAGACTAGACGAAGACGATTTTTTGTAAAACAAAGTTCAGAGACGATCCACATAATTAAAAGAACTCAATGAAGCTAATCTTAGGTCATGATCAAACCTTGATGAAACGACAACTAACCCTCGAGATAGAACTCGATGGGGTTAAGAAAACACACATTGTATGAATTGATGAAACTAACGCAATGGTCTTATGACAACATGAATGATGAAATGAGGTAAGGATGTGATAATCTCGTTAACCTCGAGTAATGATGAAAGGAATAAGAGATCAATTTTAATATGTTCGACTAAACCATTAAGTTCCGACCCTAGGAATCCTATCAAATTGAGAACCAACATTTAGAGATTTGGAAGCAGTCTTATGGAATTTGGATATGGGACAATTTGAGGGTCTCTCCTGACATGTTAAAACCATGAGTATATCTTACCGAATATTTTATGATGTTTACCTTCTTGTCCTGAAGGGAGAATAACCAAATAGATTTGAAACCTTGCTTAGATTTGTTATGTTTTGATAAACTATTAGGTGGTTATTGACGCAATGCAGATTCTTGAAAATTTGGACATCGTGGACCCTCGTGAATGAATAAGAGATATAGGAAATAGAGTCGGAACTGACAATGATTGAATGTATTATCGGATTTATATTATACAAAATTACGATTGAGTTCCTCAGGATGTATTGGAACCATGTTGGATGAAAAAGAAAACTAATGATTAGAACCACTTGTTCTTGTGGCCATGATTGCTGGAGAAAAACATAAGGGAATGGAAAGAAGATGATAATAGGAAATTAAGATAAGCCTAGCGTCGAAAGAATAAGAAAAACAAAAAAAAAACAAAAAAAAAAAAACAAAAAAACAAAAATTATTAACTTCGGGACGAAGTTCTATTTAAGAGGGGGTGTATGTAATGCCCCTAAAATGACTGTGGACCTTAAGGGAACCTGTCGAGTGACCCGGCTGAACAAATTCGATTTAGTGGTCTCTTGAGCCTTGGTATGTCTTAAATGATTGAGGAAAACCTGAAGATATAAATGACGACAATAATTCATAAATGAATTAAGGAATTAAATTCTATGTGTGGAGAGGGATAATTGATTGATTACATCTTGATTAATGATTAGCCCTGATTGATCAAGTCAAAGTGCAGTAGGACAATTACAGTCCTAACCCTGCGACTTGGGAGGACGCAACTGAGATGCGTCGTAGCTTTCCATTTTTTTTATTCTGAACTTCGGGACGAAGTTCTAATTAAGTAGGGGTGTATGTAGTGCCCCTAGACTTGTGTAGACATTGAGGGCACCTGCTGAGTGACCCGGCTGATTGAAACATTAATTAAATAACCTTTTGACCTTATTTTTTTGAGTATGTGTATCTGAACTGTTGAGGTAAATGAATAATTGCATATGTTAAACGATTAGTTATGACTATGGAAAATTATGTTGATGGATAATGCTTAACGACTAGCTGTATGGTGATTATGTACTTGGCGACGAAATGTATATTTGATAAGATGAATGAGCAGTTTGAATAAATCATAAATGTTTAACAATGCTAGAGTTAGAAACTAGATGACGATTGTTGAGAACAGTGCTACTAATAATTTGTTGCGAGAAGTGTGTGTAGAAACAAGTGAGACGGTTCACCAACGGACACACAAAGGAACATGGAGGGTCGTAGAGTACGGGTAAATCACACACAGGGGAAGCGACGACGATGTCAACTTCCGACAAGAATACCACGCATGAGCAGATAAGCATTGATCCGCTTGCTCAAGAGGAATGCGTGAGGACGTACGAGGTGGGCCACGACGGAGCTGGTCACGTACGAGTTGAGGGGCGCGCAGTGAGAACGGACTCACTCCTCAGCGCCATTATTCCCTAGATAGCATGTAGACGGAGGATGGATGGTAACGATTCCTAAAATCCCTACAAAAGTTCCCGCAAGTCAAAACGGAAAGATGGTGGCAGAAGGGCCCGACGATGCGGTACCCTGTCGAGAACGGAAAGAATGGATGCAAGGACCCAACGATGAGGTACCATGCCAAGGAATGGAAACCATGGATGACTGGACCCGACAGAGTGGTGCCATGTCAAGGAATTAAAATTAAGGAACTAGGAGCCCAACGGCGCGGCACCGTGATCCTAGTGAGTTTGATTGTTAAATTTAACTACATAAAAACTTATGAGAATAAATCTAGATCATTACTTAGCAAATGCATAAAAATAATTTAGGCATTTGCACATGAATAGTTATTTTTGTTGAGCATTTAAAATAATAGAAATCATTATTTAGGAGCAAAATAGAATCCTAAGATTAGACACCTAGTCAACTAAAAGCTAGGAGTTAATTAAAATATCTGGGGGACAAACTGGAGCAAACTTAGGGGTGTTGGTGCACTTCCTAGAGAAAATGACACTTGGATGGGTGAGTGTTTTAATTAAATAATTAATTAAAAATATTTAATTATGCATGAAGCGACATGTGTCGCATGAGATTTTCCTTTATAAGGAAGACTTGGGGAATGGGTAAAGGGCCCATAATTTGGACGATTGTCGTAATTTTCAAATGCCTCAAAGACTTGCTGCTATCTAAGGGTTTGGCTTAGAAATCCTGGTGGGAAGGGAAGCCCAAGCTGAATTTCTGAACTACTTGTGTGAGCTCTACGACCCAAAGCTCGGGGGAGGCCATGCGACTGAAAGCATGAGCCTATGGTTGGGTGGCGAAGCTAACGGTTGCTTCGCCTACGGTTAAACGAGCTTTGCTGGAGGGATCCTACGGAAGACGAAGGCGACAATGGACCAGCCGGATCGGGTTGACAGGTTAAGGTTTTGCTTATTTTGTTAAGTTATTCATGCTTTTTATTTTATTTTTCCAATAAATATGATGGCTAATTTGTTTGTATGAAGTTGTTAAAGTTTCAGGTTCATTTCGAGGTGACCCTAAAGGAGGGGTCCTACAGGAAATGAAAAAGAGGTGAGGGTTAACCCATCAAACTAAAAAAAACACTAGATGCAATAAGATAAAAATACCCCAATGTAGATTGAATTAGCAATGAAACCCTCTTGGAAGATCGAATTACCAATGAAACCACAGTGATTTGCTACCTGATTTTTAAATTTGTCAAATCAAAACAATTTAGGGCTTGGTACTCACGGACTTGGGAGGCATTTCCAACTCCTCTTAGAGTTTCTTTGCTTGGACTCCATGCCCCCTTCCACAATCGCAAACCACCTCTCCCACTATCCACTAGTCCAAACCGCCTCTCCCAATGCTTGCTTGTTGGGTCACTCCCACTGCTTGCTCATTGGGTCACTCCCTCTCCCCTGCCACAATCACAAACTGCCTCTCCCACTATCGAACACTATTCCAATCCACCTCCGAAAACTCCAAATCGATAACAAGTCGAGAGCAGGTCCAAACCACCTCCCCCATTGCTTGCTTGTCGGGTCAATCCCACTGCTTGCTCATAGGGTCACTCCCTCTCCCCCGTTGCAATCAGAAAAAGCCTCAGGTCTCAAATCGAGAGTAGGTCACTCCAAATCGATAGTAGGTCGAGAGGCACAGGTCCAAATCGCAGAGGGTTTATGGGTGTGGTTTATGAAATGCATATGGGATTTTTCTATTTGTTCTATATATATATTATATAATGTTTGTTTTTTGGTTTTTTTAATTTGTTTTTAATTAAATACATATATATAACAATTAAATTTTAATTGTTATATATAATATTATATATATATATTTAATTAAAAACAAATTAAAAAAACCATTGTTATATATTCATGTTTTAATTTTATTTATTATATATTCATTTTTTTAATTTTAATTGTTTTTTTTTGTTATATATAATGTTTTTTTTAATTGTTATATATATATAACGTTTTTTAAATTATTATCTTATTGTTATATATATAATGTTTTTTTTAATGTCTGTTACATAATCATTGCCATCATCATGATCTTGGTATATGTTGACCATTCTTAACTACCTCCTATAGCCAATTGGTTACTAGGGAAGATAAGGAAAAAATGCACCCTTCCTCCTCATACTTTCAAGAAGGGGCTTAAGAAATATGGTTCATGCCAGGCTCTGAAAAGTGGAAGGGTCATTGCAAAGGATAAAAGGAATCACCAAAAACTCATGTTGACCTTAATGACTGTGGAAAGATATTTTAGGAATATTTTCTTCATTCATGTGAATTTGGGGATAACTAGAGCGAAGGTCAAGATCAATGAAGAATTTATCTCCATGTATCATATAAGAGATAATTAATGGCTGGAATGAGAAATTTATCTTTCACTATCAAGGAGTTAAGAGATAAAAAATTGGGACACATGTGCCAAGTGACTTGTTTTTTAAGGACCATGAAAACCAAAGAAGAGTACGGGTTGGTACTAGGATGAATGATACCAATAGCTAAGAACAACGATACAATATTTTTAATTTCATATATTATTTTGTTCAAAGGTATGACAATATGATCACACATTGGATGGGAGGATACGATGAAGCAATGAGATGCTATGATCATGCTCTCTCATTTGTAATTCCAATAAATCCATGGTGATATGACATAATCTTATTATCCATTCACACTGAGAACAATATCACACCCACCCGTTTCAATGGAAAACATGTTATTTTTCCGGGAGTAATCACCCATTTGAAGCATCACATTTTCACAACTTCCACCATATTCCATAGATCTCCCATCAATAATCATTATCTAAAATTTCTTAGTAACAACGATTTCAATTAGTTTCTTGGGAAACTCAATGATGAATGAAATATGGGTGGTTCTGCCATTAATCAAGATAATGAATTTTCTCTTCTTGATATAGCCAACCATGTTTAACATTAATGAGGAGAATAAATACTAGTCAAATAATTAAGGGAGATATAGGGTTCTTCACAGGGTTAGGAAGAAAAACTTCCTCAATGATGGGAGGGGATTCCTTTTGAGTTCTTCCATCAAGTTCATCATCATAAATGTCCTCAAATATGTCCACAAATAATTGATGTTCCTTACATCTATGCTCAAGAGAATATTTTTCATTACAATTGTAGCATATAACCTTAAGTTAATGTTCGTCCATTTTGTCCTATGCCAACTTATGGACCTTGAAAGGTGGAAGAGGTTGTTGAAGAGCCACCATAGTTGGGGAAAGGAAATGAAATAAAGTTGGGGATTTTGGACTGAGCATAGGATATAACACAGGCATGACAATAAATATTATTGTCCTCCAACCAAGTAGTAGGGTGGTTCACCTCTAAGTGGGATATAATTTCCTCTTTAAGACCACTAATAAGGAATTGCTTAAAAAATAATCAATTAATTTTTATGAAAAAACAAATGAACTTTGATGACTCCTATAATGAATTTCATTAGGTAATAAAATATTACATTAAGGGAAAGTTAGTGCTTCATTTTATCGATCAAACCAATCAATCGGATCTGACCCGCCAAACTTGTTTAAAATTACTTCTGAAAAATGAGGCGCCATACTATTGGAAGGGTCAGAAAATGAGAAGTGATTCTTGGTTTCCATTTTGCTAACTAATTGGGTGAGAGAATCAACCATTTTTTGTATGTCCTCTATAGTTTACATTTTATGAGTGTTTATCATGGGACCATTAGGTCCATCAAAGAGGTTAGTGATGATTTATCCCAACACAATCAATGACCTAAGAGGATTTCCTTGTGAGGGTCCATAAGCAATGGTACTAGCGAGTCCACAAAAAAATAAGTTATTTCAAAGTGAAACCATGATGATCAAATTACTCCTTGTTGAGTATCATTACATGGTTTTTAATGCTCCATCAATGGTTGGTGTCAGTCATTTTTGAGTCTAGAAACCCATTAATGCATCTAGTCTAACCATGCCAAATTTTAGTCCAAGCCAACACATATTTAAAAAATTTCAAAATTGGCCCCATGTATCACATTATTTAATTTATAGGTATGGTTTCTGATGCTGCAATGGTGAGTGTCATTCATTCGAGTCTTGGAACCCTCCCACACCATCAATATCAGACTTTTGACTTCAAAAGAATCCGACGAGATCGCTAAACCACCGACAACAAACACTGTTGGTTTTTCTAGGTACTAGCTACGTCGGATATCATATAACGATGATGATCATGATGAAGATGATGATGATGATGACGATGATGAAGATGATGATGATGATGAAGACGATCGATGATGACGATGATGATGACGATGATGATGAAGACAATCGATGATTACGATGATGATGACGATGGTGATGAAGACGATCGATGATGACGATTATGATGAATATATTGCTAATGATGATGAGGAAGATGATGATGATGATGATGATGATGGTGAGGATGATGACGATGATGCTGATCACAATGATGATGATGATGGTGGTCGTGAGGATGACGATAAACATGATGCTGCTGCTGATGATGATGAAGATTATGATCAAGATGATGATCAAGAAGAAAAGGATGATGATGATGAAGATGATCACGATGACGACGACAAAGATGATGATGATGATGATGTTTGAGTCTTTATAATTGTGCATTTCCTTACTAAGCTTCTCTCTGTTTCAAGAATAATTTAATATTCTCTACTAAACAGGGCCAACCACGTGAAGGTGGAAGCTCTTATGGACCCTCCCCCCCCTCACATCACTCTCAATTCCCCATAACCCGACAAAAATATCTATGTACACTAGAAACTTTAAATGTGTTTTTTGACAAACTTTAAAACAAGCAATGTTTCTAATTATATCATATAGGAAAATGGAAACTCACTACGAAACAATTAATTTATTATTACTGCATACCTCATAAGCTTCAATGGTCTTCATCATCTTCTTCATTTGGATCATCGTCTGTACTATCATCCGATGATCTAGATTCAACATTGTAAGGATTGGCCATATCATCCTCGTCGTCGATGCCAGTTACGATCAACATGTCATCGTCGATATCATCTTCATGGGCATTGTCTGATAGTACATCATCTAATTCAATAAGTTCTTCGACATCTTCTTCTGGACCATGATCATCTAACTCATGTTGATCATGATCATCTTCTGCGGTGTCTTCTTCTTCGAGAATGTCTTCATTACCTTCATCAACGTTATACTTTACCGACCTTCCCCTTGGATCGTGTCTCACAGCAAATGACCAACCCGCTCTACCTGGAACCTCGGAGTAAAATACCTGTTCACATTGGGTTGGAAGAACATAGGGCTCCGTTCCTGGCTCAAACAACCTTGTATTTACCATGGTAAAACCATTATCATGTTCAATAATTGTTCTATCGGGATCACGTTGATTCAATCGACACCTGTACCAGTTGACAACGAACAGAAATACCTTGAAGGAGTTAAAGTCACACTGAAGAATGTCTTCCAGATACCCATAGTATCAATTTTTAGATAGTTCTGGATTTCTGTCACTTATAGAAGGAACATTGGTCACCTCAAAGACTGCAGATATCCCACAATCAGATGTTTTCTTTGTTTCATCCAAATTTTTGATGCAATATCTACATCCATTGCACCACATAGCCTTATGGTGTTTTACCTAGTACAACAAGCCATACAGGAAAAGATTACATAATGACACCATATTTATGATAAAGTAGTGCATGTTTATTATAATGCCATAAAAGGAAAATAACTAGCGTGACGTACAACAACAATATTTAAAAAAATAAATAAATAGTGCTGTTGATTAATATGCTTACCTACTTATCTTTTAAACCTCTTGCTAAATCGATTTCCCTTTATGTTAGATTGGTGTCTCCATTGCAATGTGCAGCTTTAACTAATGAAGCCACACCTTCCCATGATATTCCATGACCAGATTGTTCACATTTTTCAATCCATACCTTCATCCAGTCAAGATTGTTTGCGATGTATAAATGAATCACATCCCACTCTCGACAATTTGTTTGATGACAATAAAATTAAAATTCAATGAAAATGTATATTAGTCACTTAAAAAAGTATATAATTAGATTATAAAATGATGCAAAATACTAAATAAAAAAAATAGAATATATATGTATGATATATAAACATAAAAATCACAAGTGAAATGTGTTATATTACCTTTCACCTTCCTCGATCTACCTACCTTTCCCCTTCAGGTACTCCCCTTCGAAATCGTTTTTGGAGTCTGGATCACGAATGCGACGTAAATTGAATTTTGACACCAATATAGGAAGATATTCACTAACGTACAACATGTTTTGGTATACCATATATCCCTCCATCATAGAACCCTCAACATATGCTCGTTGTCTGACCAAACCCTTCATAAATTTCAAGTGCCTCTCAACCATCCACATGGACCTTGAGTGCACAGATCCACACAATTCAATCTCCTCAACCTGGTGTATGAGGTAGTGTTCCTGTGCATTGAAAAATGTTGAAGGTAGATGCTTCTGCATTTCACACATGAGACAAGGAATTTCTCTCCTCCAATAGTTGATGTCTTCTTTATGGAATTCTTTAGATGACAACCATCTACAAGTGACATGACAACCGACCAATCAAGAGATTAAAGAAAAAAGTCATTATATTACGTAACATGAAGTAGAGAATGAAAATCAAATTAAGAATAAGTTCTATGTTGAATTAAACAAATAGTAAGCACATGGAAAAATCATCACTTACCTTATGTATTTCCCGAGACTATATATTATTTGCTTGGCATTGTTGTCAAAGTTGTCCGGGATAGAGAGAGGTAGAACATACTGTAACAATAATATACAAATAGCTTCAGTATATCGAAAAAGAGTACTAGAAAAAGAAGAAAAAAAATCATTAAATGCATACCATATTAATTATTACCTTCATGAAGACATGCCAATCATGCGTTTTCACCCCCGCGAAATTACCTTTCTTTGTTATGATATTCTTCATGTTCGCACAAAATTCGGTGGGAAATTTAATTTTTCGAATGACTTATTTTACAACATTACTTTGCTGGTCCGTTAACATCCATGGAAGTGAGTTTATATTAATTTTCTCTCCGTTGCTATGAAATTGAATGACGTCTTTCATTGCATGGTTGTTATCTTGAATGTCTTTGCAAAATTTGACAATTTTTTCTTTGTCACTCCTTCCATCCAATATTCGCCATAATGTTTCAGTCACATTCTTTCCGATATGCATTGTATCAAATAGATGAGCAATTTGTTGGTGCTCATAATAGGGCAACCTACTAAATTGTCTAGGATAACTTTTCATTCCTCGTGGAAGCCCATTAATGCCTTCATGATGATCACATGAACGACAATGATGAAATTAAATATTAAATAAATGTCAATTACACTAAACATCACACAATATAATAAAATACAATATGATCATATACAATGATTGATTATATGTACCTTGACGATTTCTATTATATTGCAACTTCCATAGCTGAGGTGTCATTCTCTTTGGTTTTAATGCAATCTCTTGCTTGCCATTGAAAAGATGTTTTTCGATAGTTCGATACCTGTGATTCTTGGAGAGGAAGTGTCTATAATCATCAAACACCTCCTTTCCTAATCTTTTTGAACGATGAGATTTGATCTTAGGACCACAAACTGGACATGCAAATTTCCCCTTGTCTGAAGACCTAAATAAAAATATGGAACATCAATATTAATGTCTATTATAATTATATAAAAAATGACTGGATTATTTAGAAAAACATGCATGCATATTATATTAACTAGTAGTTCATAAAATTAAATGCAACTAAAGTGAAACTTATAATTACATACCACAGAAATGGGTTAATCCTGGGGAATCATGTATTGTCCATACAAGCATTGCATGGAATTGGAATTTCCTTTGTCGTATTGGTCTAGATAAGTCATACATAGTGATGCCATTCCATAACTTCAGTAGCTCATCAATAAGAGGTTCGATATATACATTCATATCTTTGACTTGGTACTTACCTGATTGATTTGAACATATAAAATAAATATTCTGATTATGAGACGTACAATTTAGATATATAAACCATATATCACAATAGAAAAAACTTTAAATATATATAAAACATTATGAGACAAAAAACGACAAATGAGAATATACCACTGCAATAAAAAAAAACTGCAGTGTTCATACCTGGAATAATCATCGACAACATTATGTGCTCCCTCTTTGTTGTCAACCATGGAGGAATGTTGTTGTTGATAACAAAAATAGGCCACACCAAGTAAATAGATCTCATCTCTGCAAAAGGATTGACACCATCTTCTGCCAAAGAAATCCTAAGATTACGAGGTTCGTCTTTAAAGTGAGGCCATTTTTCCTCCATATCTCTAAATGTAGACCCATCTGTAGGCATCTAAATAATGTCGTCTTGACTTCTGTTCCGTGCATGGTAATCCATTAACTGCGCTATGTTTTTGCACCTAAACAGTCGTTGCAAATGGGGAATAATTGGAATATAACGTAGAACCTTACGAGGCACCTCTTTAGTTACTTGATCTGTGCGATATCTACTGATATGACATTCAGGACATTCTGTTGCAAATTCATGCTGGTTGTAATAAAGAACATGATCATCGGGGCATGCATGAATTGCTTCATACTGCATTCCAATTTATTTTATGATGGCAGATAAATCTCGATATGTGCGAGGTAAAATATTTGAAGGTGGTAACAAATATTCACCTATCATGCTACAGCAAATTAAAATAAAAATCTAGTTAATATAATACAGAAATAATATTAATGAAACAAATTTCATCCGTAGTAATTTCACTTATATATGAATTAACAATAAAATACATGACAATCATATATATTTTGTGATGGAATATATTACATACCTTAACATCTGGGTGACTGATATGTTTGAAAGACCATTCATAACCTTCAAGTTCATTACCAACAATATAACAGAGAGAAGATTTGTCTTGGATCCATCATAAAGGGGTTCGTATGCCTTGTCAAGAAGAGGTATATCATGAATATCATCAAAATGTTCATCATTTTCATGATCATGATCATCATCCATTCCAACATTAAATGAATCATGGATCAAAGTATTTGTAACATCATCTTCAACTATGTTATCAGTATGATCATCTTCTTCAATGTGATCATTAACTTGTTCTCCATTAATATTCATAGCTCCATGTTCCTCCGGTACTTGTTCTGGAAGCACTTGTTGATCCGGACGATATGCCGTAGGATGTCTTTCCTTTATAATTACATGAAACAATCAATAGATAAAAGTTAATATAAGAAATTCAAATGCAAAATGTAAAAATTTATGTGATATGTTAAAAATTTAACAAATTTTGTACTGTTGGGATGAAAAGAACAATGACCAATTGTATTGTTGGTCAAAAATAAGAAATATTATAATAATACATAAGAAATATTATTATAATAATACATAAATTTAAAAAATCAATCAAAATAAAAACATATATAATGCAAAACTTACAAATGGATGGTATTCATGTCCCCCCTCGGCGTGCCCATGCTCCCTACAATGTTTTGTGGATGTTGCGATCAAAATTCTTCTTCTCTTAAAGCCTCTGCATTGATTACATGGACAATAGCATTTACCATCACCCCTTCTTTCAACTCCTTCCCACAATCTAGCAAGCAATTGTCGATTTTGTTCGTCTAGATCAGGAATATTCGTAGTTGACATTTTCTCGTAAAGAGCTTAAATGAAGATTATCGATCTTAGAAAATGAAGCTCCAGAGTACTTTGCTCACTTGAATAACAAAAACAACGAAAAACAGTCCGCCGAACAAAAAAAACATCCGCAAACCGTCGCTGGTATGGAAAACATGTCGGAATGGTTTGATATTTATAAATTTTAAAAGTCAAAAAGTCAAAACTATGTCGGATATCTGACGACACTAATCTAGTTACCGTTGGGAAAAAATCCGTTGGATATCTGACCTTTTCGGGTTCGAAATGGAGTCGGTTATCCGGCATCCAAAACGTCGGATACCCGAATAGGCGTCAGACATTCGCAAAGTCGTTGGATAGCCTACAAGCCTCGTCAAATATTCAAAAGTACGTCGGATATCCGACGGACACCTCTCGAAATTTATAAAAAACAAAACAAAAAAAATTAATTTTGAAAGAAAAATCCGACAACACAGTCCATTTCGTCAGAGGTCGTCGGATTTTGGGTTCAAATCTACTAGTGAATTGAGATTGAAATTTTATATTGAAATCATTGTACCTTAAATTTGCAATTGAACCAACAAAACATTTGTAACTGTAATAACTATATATATATGTAATATAAAAGACGATCGATTTCAAATTGATACAAAATACACATGAAGGTCAATATGATAAAATATACAAAATATATAACCAAATATCAAAAATTCCATATCCAAAGTCCATATATGTACATATATAAAAAAATATCCAAAATATGAAAAAGTATACATCATCAAGTCATTGGCCGCTACCACCACCAAGCACTTGATCGAACTTGTGACTTCCTTCACTTGTAGTAGACCCATGGCCTTGAGGCTGTAAACTATGAAAGAAGGCCTCAATCTCAACATACTGTAAAAGTTAAAATTGTGAACTTTAGTTAGATTTTGACCAATGTATAATATTCAACAAGAAGTGAAAATTTTCAATGGATGGATGTGAAACTCACTTAACTTGAGTCAATGGTGATATTTGGCATGTGGTTCAGAATCTCGGTCGATGGGCCGTCATAAGGACCATGCGGACGAGCTGCATCCCAATCATCTGAGAAAGTTATGGAAACATTGATGCCCACCTATAGTGATTCCTGTGTAAGATGCCATTACATGTAATAAGTTAGAAATTAAAAACTAAAACTAAAACATAAACTATAATTCAAGAATTAAAGCATAAACTATAAATTGAATTACTAATGTGAAATGAATAGGAACATAAATTAAAACTTACCTTCGTGTCTGGGTCTAGCTGGTCAGGACCTTGGTGGTCTTCATGTCTATCATCCCGAGCAATGGCCTTGCCTCTACCCTGTACAATTTGAACTTGAAAGTGAGGATCTAAAACCTAAAATCTTGAATCAAGAATTAAAACATAAATTATGAATCAAGATTAATAAACACAAAATGAATTGGAACATAAATTATAACTTACCTTGATGACTGATTCTAGTGGGTCAAGACAGGAGGATGGACCTCGCAAATGACCAACAACTGATGGCTCACTATGAAAGAGCTCATCCATAAATGTGGTCCCCTTCATGGAGCAATAAAAAACACCCCTTAAGTATTATTGAGCATTCAATTTACGATGTATAATATGATGTAACATGAAAGCATACATAATTGTACAAGAATATACTTGTCTTGGAGCGTTGCATCTGTGATACAGCCGAAAGTATGGATCTCGAGATAGCCAAGCATACCCCCATAAGTCTTCCTCATCAAGGAAATTGAGTAGATCATCGTCCACCCACTCTATCTTTGGATGTGGAGGTACAGGGGCTGGTCTGGATGTCTCTCCCTACACAACAACAATAGAAATTCCCATGGAAATGAATAACGAGTCGAAAATCCTTTTCCTAACATCTGTAGCAAGATGGGATGGTTGGGATATGTCCCCTGACCTGATAACCATGTTGTATGGAATCATACCAACCTCGAAGGGGGTGGCACAAAAGTGGGGTCTCTACGAGCTCCAGGACATTGGTAGTTGCATCCCCTACCAACACTAAAGAATTCAGATTTGGTGCGGGTGTAGTCTGGGTGCATATCTAGAAAAAACTATGCATATATATGTTTTTCAAAGTATAAGGGACCTAGTCATGGTGGGGGAACATGCCCCAAGCTCCAATGAATCTATCATAAACATATGGTGTTGCAGAATCCAACTTAAACTCCTTGATTCTAAGCGGTTGACTGACAAGGAGATCAGGAGGGATGTCAAACAAAGTTCCCTTGACGTCATTGCCTCTTGTGGTGTCTTTGACATCATCCCATTTATGGGGACCCATAACATCTTTTCTTTTCCTCTGGCATACAAAACGCCATATGTCACTAAGAGGTCCCACTTTCCTATAGAGGGACAACATATCACCAAATGTTGATAGCCTCATGAACAATGAGCATATGGTAGGAGAATCCTATGTGAGTGTGAATATGCATGAGTGCACCCAGTCTTGTTGGTTGGTAATATCAATAAGGATGATATGACTAACCTCATCATCATACGATCCTCTTGAGGCACCTGGGATCCAAACAAAAACACAAATGTTAGTGAAAATACACATTATAACTTGCAAGTGAAATTGAATGCATTCTATATTAAAAATTTATTGAAAACGTATCTAAAAAAATAAATATGCACTTAATGTACCTATGTCCTAGCACACCTCCTCCACTTTGGGATCTAGATGTATAATTCTTCAAGATGAACCGATGCACTAACTCTCCTGCTACTGCCACCAGTGGTAGTTGACCCTAGTGTGGCCTCGTTCCTCAGTGAATGAGAACTCTAATGATTCCCACCTCATGGGGCCACGTCAGATCCTCTCGCGCTCCACCGAGTACGAAGCAATGAATGACGCTCTAGAGAAGTCTCAACATCACATTCCATTGTGACACACTTAATCACTTTTATATTCATTAAACTTAGGAGCATGTGCTAAGTACAATCAATTAATCGAATCATTAAGATAGGAAAATAATTACTTTAAATGAACTTGAAGCTAAGTTATTTTAACATAGGAGAATCATGCCAAGTATAACATAGGAGAATCAATTTTAATTGCAATTGCAATTTCAATTTCAAATTTCAAATTCACGTTCAGTTTCAGTTTCAGTTTCAGTTTCAAATCTCAATTTCAACTGCAATTGCAATTTTCAATTTCAAATTTCAATTTCAATTCAATATCAAATTTCAATTCCGATTTCAATTGCAATTGCAATTTCAATTTCAATTTTCAATTTTCAATTTCAATTTCAATTTCAATTTGCAATTTGCAATTTTCAATTTCAATTTCAAATTCAAATTTCAAATTTCAAATTCAAATTTCAATTTCAATTTCGAATTTCAATTTCATTTTCCGATTTTTAATTTCTATTTCAATTTCAAATTTCAAATTTCAATTTCAATTTCAATTTCAATTTCAATTTCAAATTTCAATCGCAATCACAATCGCAATTTCAAGTTCAAGTTCAAGTTTATTTTCAATTTCAATTTCAATTTCAATTTCAAATTTCAATTTCAAATTTCAATGTCAATTTCAATTTCAATTTCAAATTTCAATTTCAATTTTCAATTTCAATTGCAATTGCAATTTCAAATTTCAAATTTCAATTTCAATTTCAATTTCAATTTCATTTTCAAATTTCAATTTCATTTTCAATTTCAAATTTCAATTTCAATTTCCAATTTCCAATTACAATTTCAATTTCAATTTCAATTTCAACTTTCAAATTCAAATTTCGATTTCAATTTCAAATTCAAATTCAAATTCAAATATAATTTCAAATTCAATTTCAATTTCCAATTTCCATTTCCGATTTCCAATTTCAATTTTAATTTTCAATTTTCAAATTTCAATTTTAAATTTCAATTGTATTTTCAATTGCAATTTCAATTCCAATTTCATTTTTCAAATTTCAAATGTCAAGTTCAATTTCAATTTCAAATTTCAAATTTCAAATTTCAAGTTCAAGTTGAAATTCCAATTTCAATTCCAAATTCAATTGCAATTTCATCAATTTGAAATTGAAATTCCAAACAATTGAAATTGCAATTGAAATTTGTAATTTCAAATTCAATTTTAATTTGAAAGTTCAATTTCAAAGGTTTTCAAATGTTTTTTTTAATATTATTGGTTCCATTTACATGGTTCTTGGAATTTATTGAAATTTATTGGAAAAAAGTCGGCAACATTTTATGTTGTCGATTTTATTTTCAAATGTGTATTTTTTATTTTTTTCAATCCTCCTAGCATTCTCAGAGGATTGAAAAAAATCGGGCAGCATTTTTGCTTACCAATACACATCTTAAAATAAAACTGGCAGCATAAGCGCTACTGGTTGATATAAACATAGATATTTAGAACTTGAATAAATAAATAAAAATTAAATTTAAAATTTAAAACAATTTAACCTAATGTAATTGGTTTTGTTACACATGTTTTCACTCGGTGTTTTCAATCAGTTTTCGCATGGTTCTTGGTAATTCAATTAGTTTTCACATGGTTCTTGGTTTTATTTTCAAATGTGTGTGTGTGTGTTTTCAATCCTCCTGACATTCTCAGATTATTGAAAAAAATCAGGCAAAATTTATGCTTGCCCATTACACATTTTAAAATAAAACCGGCAGCATAAACGTCATCGGTTGATATAAACATAACTATTTAAAACTTCAATAAATAAATAAAACTTAAATTTAACACATATTTAACCTAATGTAATTGGTTTTGTAACACATGTTTTCAATCAGTGTCTTCAATGAGTTTTCACATGGTTCTAGGTAATTGATAGGTTCAGAGGTTCATAAGTATAAAAAATTTAGGTTTCAATGGTTTTTTTTACACAATTTGGTTAAATTTATTGAAAAAAAAATCGACAACATTTATATTGCCATTTTTTTTTATTTCCAAATGTGTAATCCGACAACATTTCTACTTGCCAATAGACATTTAGAAATAAAACCAGTAGCATAAATGTTGCGAGTTGATATAAACTTAGAAAAAGCAAACAAGAAATAAAATTGATTTAAAAAATAAAAAACCGAGGTTTTTGGTTCACTTACCTCATGGAGTTGATGACATGGTTTGTTGGTGAGTTGGCTAGTGTATCCGGTCCTCGGTCGAGCTTCTAGTTCTCAGTTGAGCTCTTGTTCAATCGATGTCAGCTACAAATGAGTCCAAGCTAGTCCGCGGGATCCATTTTATTTTTTTTAATTTTGTTTCAATAGCTCGATCGATCGATACCTCGATTGAGGGTTTAACCCAGCCCTCGGTCGAGGTTTCAATAGCTCGATCGAGGTATATATTAAACCCTTGATTAAGTTATTTTTAATCCCTTGATCAAGGTTCTGCTGCACATATTTTTGGCACCCCACTTGCCAAAAACCATGAAGCACATTCATGGAATCACCCAATAAGGTGAGGATGGTATCCCGTTTTGTTGTGGGGGAGTATTCAATTCCTTCCTTCTATGCACAGCTTTTCGCCACAAGCCTCGTTTTTTGCTTTTCAAGTGAGCAATCTGATTTGTATTTGTTCTTGTATACCCACTTGTAGCCAATTGGTTTGGTTCCCATTGGAGGTTCAACTAGCTTCCAAGTTCCATTCTTCATGATCGCATCATACTCATTCTACATGGCTTCTTTCCACTCATCACGAGTAGCAACCTCTTCGAAGGAAGTTGGTTCAAAGTTAGTAGATAAATTCAATCCACAATCAAAAGAGACATCCATGTCATCAAGTGATTTAAAGGAAATTATAATAGGATAAAGAAAAAGGGTAAAATTTGTAAAAGGGGAAAAGGGTTAGCCTTAGGATAATGGGTTTTATGAAAATGGGTGATTTGAAAATAACCTTGAATTGCATTTGAATTTACTTTAACAGTTAACTTAAAAATACTTTAATAAACAATCTTAAATGTGTGCTCAAAATAACTAAAGTGCAATAAATAAGAGAAGCAAACCATACGTAAGAGACTAAGGTTTGAGAAGGGAGTTCACCCTAAATGGGATACATCTTCGGATTTGATAATGGATCCATTAATCTTAAAACAATTGCAAATACATGAATTTTGAGAACACCATAAAAATCCACTTTCCAAATGCAGAATCTAACACTGCCACTATGATCCTCTCAAAATTTTGAGAAAAATGAGTATAAACTCACCTATACTTGGACCAAATGCACAGGGACCCCATGGCATGCAAAACAACATAGCATACCTACAGACTATATAATCCACCTAAGGATTCATGCTTGTACCTTCCTTCTACAAACCCGAACTTCAAAAATCCAAACTTTGAACTCTAAAATTGTTGTTTTCATGGGCTAAATGCATAGTTATATAAGGGTCGGGGCTACCCCTCCATCCCTCAAAATCCGTGATAGATAGCATCAAAGTTAAATATAATATAGTTCATGGCCCTTAACAAAGGGCACTTGTAGCGCAATGGTTAAGGAATGGTATAGGTGGGGGGCAGGTCGCGAGGTTAAACTTGCGGATTGATGCTTTGTTGAAACTATATATATATATATATATATATATATATATATATATATATATATATATATATATATATATATATATATATATATATATATATGATTGGCATGTTCATTGGTTTGTTGGCATAGTTTGGTGGTAATGTGTCTTTAATTAAACCATAATAATAACCAGCCGCGAACTTAGGAAATAATTCTAAGTTTAATAACATTTGGTATGGGGTTGGGGGCCATCCCTTGATCCCCTTTTTCCCATCGATTACATCATTACAAACTTAAATATAAGTTTCAACTTATATGGTTAAGAATCAATTTCATGGTGCGATGGTAAAGGTGTTGGAATGTTGTATGTGAGGTCATGGGTTCAATCTTGGTCAATCACAATAATTTTGGGAACATCATACCATACTCAGAAAATTCAGGACTGCCACGTGGCTGTGCCCGGTTGGGCCACTTGTAACATACCTCGACACATGTCCATCAACCATTACTCCATATCGGACGATACAACCTTCCAACTCAACATATTCCCGCAATGTGGCACCATGTGGGACTTCCACGTCAGCATAATACAGGTCATGTGTCACCCTTCCAATGGTGGCATGTGGCACCCCTTTTTGCACTTTTCTTACCTGTTTGGACAAAACTTCAGAATGTGATATATCGAGCATACAGAGTCCGTTTGAGATGAATGAAACGTTGTCGGAAATATCTCGATGAGCTCTACTGGATGCTATACTTCCATTCATAATTTGAATAATTCATTCTGGATCAATAAAAAGATCCTCTTGGATCAATCGGGTAGCTTTAATTTTGGGGAATTTAATGAGGGTGAAGGGAGGATATGTTTTTTTATTGTACATAAACATTGGTGATTTTAAACAAGGAGGATATATGTGTCATCTTGTTGGAAAGGGGTTAGAGCACATAATGTGCAGAAGTTGATGTTGACGGAAGGCATCAAAGTGCAGGAAGTGCAAAAGCCGACAACGACATAAGGAAGAATTCGCGGAGAAGAAGACCATTCGCAAAAGAGTAGAAGCCGACATAGTGCAAGTTTTGGTCCAATCAGTTAGAAAATGGGTCATTAGGACCATATTGTAATAGCTATAGAAGTCTATAAATAGATTAATGATTGTAAGCCTAAGGGAATCGAAGAATAATAGAGTTTCACTCTTGTCTATTTTTCGGATCTGTGGTTTTGAGTTTTGTCTGTCTTCGACAGTTCTGCCCCGCACTGCGGATATGTAACTGGGATTATTTTCAAGCAATGAGTTAATGCATGAGGATGTTCGGTTGTCAAATCTGTGTGTTTTTATGCTTTTGTCTTATGTATGGAATGATGTGACCTATTTCGCAATTTATGCGATGATATTGTGAATGATGCTTTAATGATGCTTTAATAATGCGATTATGTGATATTGCTCTGTCGATGATGCAATTAATTGTGGTTACTGTGAATGTTGATTAATGATCTGAGTTGCTAATATAATGGGAAGGTCAAATCTCTGGTTTTTATAGCGATAGAGTGATAGTAGATGCATGTCCTCTCCCTACTGCGGAAACTTAGTTTTTGTAGCCCCCTTAACCATCTCAGGTGAGACTTCACTCACTCTGCGAGTGTTGCTGGAAAGGGTAAAAATTTTCTGGATCGATGCTTAAGGGTCTTTTGTCCATGTTTGTTGACAACAGCGCGAAGTGAACCCCTGTTGACAGAACTGTGTCAACAAATGGTTCCGTTTTCAGGAACCTGAAGAAGAAAGTAGAGGACATGCTGTAGCATCCAATGAAGCCAGAAATTCAAGACTGGTTTGACAAGAAGATACGAGAGTTCATGGAAGAAGAAAACTAGAACCCTAGGCAAACGATAAGCAACTAGTTGCAGCGATACATCTACTATGATATTCATGAAGTGTTCCTCTGTGAATTTCCTATATTTCTACATGAGTGGTTAGCCCAGCTGACCTTTCAGAAGAAGAATTTCCAAGGAGGAGAACCTGATCATTGGACCATAGAATTAATCCAGCAGCTAAAATGGGTCGACAACAAAGCATCGAGGGTTGTTCGTTTCTGGGTAGACAGTATTCTGGAGGGATACATAACCGAATTTGTTGTCGACACAATCAAATCATATAGCAATGAAGAGAGGAAATTTTTCAAAGGCCCTAGAGAAAGTTTTTTGCTATCACTAAATTTGTTGATTAAAATGTTCATCTGCGAAAAGGGCATATTGAAGATGAACTCCGACGAGTAGAGCTCGGTGTGTGGAAGTTGGGGTACCACGTGAATGTGGGTCTAGTGGAATGACGTGGGGTAGATGGACATGAACTATGATGAAATTATAAGGGAGGATGAGGAAGACTGTGGTACCTTGTGAAGTGGGGTGATATTCCGGCTGCCAAAGAAGAAGACGAGGACTGAGAGTGAGAGAGAGTCTCCTAAGCTGACTGGAATGAAGAACTACGAGACAGGACCACAAGGGACTAAGAAACCTTATTGTGGAGAAGAATATGACCAGGCTACCCCTGAAGCAGGGAAGGGACAGACCTAAAGTTGCAACGTACCCACAACTTCGCGCATTACTCCTAACTTTGTAAACAGGAACGCAAGTTCCTCGCAAGGGTTCCCTACGTGTCAGAATAAGAAGTAAGAGTAGTGGATCTATAAATACCAATAGAAGAGTAATGATGGAAGGTGACGATGTGAAGATGCCAATATTCCATGGTAACGGGACTGAGGATCCAGAACAATATTGGTTCTAGTGCGAACCAGTATGGACCGTAAAACAGATCCAAGACGACAATGTCAAAAGAGGACAACTAGCGACAACTTCCAGGGGTCATGCACTAGACTCGTTCATGAAATTTGTGCAAGTACCCACAGGAATTCCGGAGAATACATTACTGCAAATCAAATCCGGATTGATTGACGAATTTAAGAAGCCGAAATTTGAATCACAATACATTACGGAATTGGAGGAAATCAAACAGTTCCTTAACGAATCAATTTGGGAGTTCAATCAAAGATAAAAAACTTTGATGGCCAAGGTAAGCTTCAGAATGAGAGACATGCAACACAAGGATTTGTTCATTGCGGGATTAGTACCACACATCCGAATTCCATTGATACAACAAAAAATTGCAACTCAAGCGGAAGCATTAGATATTGCGATGAAACTGGAAGCTTCACCAGTTGGCGAAACAAGGATAGGGATGAATAATATCCAGGTGCAATTAGCAAATTTGAGAATCCAGTTGCAAGATATTAATAAAGGAAAAGAGGTACGCGAAGAAATATGGTGCACTCAATGTAATTCGGAAGGACATCATAAGGAACAGTGCCTAGAGTTCCGAGAATATCTGCAAGCGAGTGCACTGAAACCACTTAACCAAGGAGGGATGCCATGGTGCCAGATTTTCCAAACAAGGGGACATTGACTAGAAGAATGTGTGTATATGTGGAAAATAGTGTTGAAACCTGCCAAACTATTTTGCAATTTTTGTCGATTGGTTGGGCATGAAGAAAAGGTCTGTAGAGCATATAACCTACTTCAGGAGAGGGTTGAAGATGCATATTTTATGAAGGGAGAGAAGCAACCTCCGGCACATCAACAACAGTAGTATATCCAGCAACCACACTATAATCAACCGCCACCACAGTATCCATTGCCGCATCCAGTGTATAACCAACCACAGTCGCATTATAGCCAACCGCAGTACCCACCACCACCGCAGTTCAACCAACAATTGTATGGACCACCGTGAGGAGGTTTCAGAGGAGGATTCTGTGGAGTTCGAGGTGGAGGTGTTGGTCGAGGAGGATATTTTGGGAGAGGTCGAGGACCAATCATATTCTACAATTGTGGTCAGCCAAGACACTATCAAATGGATTGTACGAACCCACCTCCGTAGTGTACGTATTGTAGCACACCGGACCACGGTGTTGAGGAATGCCCCCAGTTGATTGTGAAGTGGCAGAGTAAAAATTAGCCCCCACCTCAACCCAAACTGAATTAGAACGAGAACCCGCCACCCAATGTATAGAAGATATCAATGAAAATAAGAGTTCGACTTGTGAATGTTGGAGTAGTAACCAGAGGAGGAGCTTCGATAGGGGAAGACAAGCCACACCCTACAGTTCGACCTACAACAAGAAAACAGGTGCAGTTCGACATGGAATTAGAGAAGGATACCTTTTTAGAGATATAAGATACAATTAGAAAGAGTAGAATACCCTTGGTTGGACAGAAAGAAGTTGTCTATGAGATGCCACATACATTCGACATGACGAACCCGCAGAAGCCACCTAGAAAGATCAACACTTTGAGGGATTTCTTCGAAAGTTGTTTGGCATTGGCAATAGATCAGGATGCACTAGGATAGATAGTCATCCTATTACAATGGAGGGAAGATACACGACAGGATCAGATGCTAAACCAAGTATGCAAAAAGAAGTCAGGAAAAGAAATGAGGATGATGGCGCAGGTTGGTGCATTTGATTTTGATTCCATCATTCTAGACCTGGGATCGAACGTAAACATCCTGACAAAACAAACATGGGAAACAATGGGGAAACCACAGCTAGCATTGTCTCCAGTACAAATCTTATTAGCGAAGCAAAGTAAGGTCACCCCATTGGACGACTGTGTCATATTCCGGTCAAAATAGAGGGATTAAAGACATATGCATATTTTGATGTCATAGAGATCATTGATAACACGAGTCCCTACCCAACATTGCTAGGGATCGACTGGGCGATGGAAAATCAAGCGGTAATCAATTTTAAGAAACGAACGATGTCATTCAAGAATAGAGAGATGAGGGTAGTCGCACCTCTTGACCCAGCAGAAGGATAGATATATATCGAATCGATGCAAGATGAATTCACCAAAGGATGGGATAATCTCTACAATATTTCAGAAGACTCCATTAATCCTACCGTCGATGGGGAATTAGGATGGCGCAGTGCTAGTTTGGAATCATCATATTTAGATGAAGCAATAGAAAATTAGCAGAACCAACTTCATGAGGTGTCATTCAAAAGGTGCACACGAATCACCCAATCGCTGAGATGGGTAGCGATAGAAGTATGTGAACTACCAACTTATGAAGGACTTCCCAATCTGACTACATTTCTCTTTTAATTTGAACAGAAAGTGTTAGAACCATAAAGACTATTGGCATTAGAAGAAGCATTGAAGGCTACACCAGCACGGTGGTGGGTAGTGCATAAGTTGACAATTAAAAACTGGCCTCTATGTCGACAACTAATGCAAGTTAGGTTCGACGACACTGAGGGATACTCCGGTAGTAAATACAACGGAAGAGGAGACCCAAGAGACCACTTGAAAGAATGTCAAAGTAAATGGGGAAAGAGACCACAGCAGGAGTGGGTCCACACATTCATCCACATATTGGATGAGGTACCGCAAAGTTGGTACATCACAGCAGAACTGCGGTGTGAGACGACTACATGGGAAGAGTTAACCATCAATTTTAGCAAAACCTTCAGTTTCGCGAATGAAAACCCCTTCATCCATAGTGCAATCCAGGAGATCCATGAGAAAGTACTTGAAGTAGTTCTGACAGAAAGACCAATGGAGCTACATTGGACTACGACACGAGAGATGCTAATGGAATGCTACAATGTGACAGGAGAACCTCATGACGAAGATGATCCACGAGCTGTGTATATACCGGATTTAGAAGGAATTCAAGATGTCAAGGCACCGGATGTACCCTCCAACATGTTTCAACATCCGCTGCAAATTAAGAAAGTTAACATTGGGTTGGAAGTAGACCCTAAGTTCGCGAGCATCGGAGATTACTGGGATGACTCGACAGTTCCAAATATGACTGGTCTGTTGCTTGAATTCCAAGACCTATTCCCGAAAAAAATTTCAGAAATGAAGGGAATCTATGGAGATCTGGGCAAGATGAAGATTCCGCTGAAACCTAATGTGAAGCTTGTAAAACAACGACCTTATAGATTAAACCCAAGATACAAGGAACGCGTGAAAGAAGAAATAGAACGAATGTTAGAAGATGGAATCATCAAACTAGTAGAAGAATCCGAATGGATCAGCCCGATGGTTGTCCAGGATAAGAAGACTGGCGAGAGCAGAATCTGTGTCGAGTTGAGAAAACTAAATGATGCATGCCTTCACAATCCATTCCCTACACCATTTACTGACGAAGTTCTCGAAGGTGTCGGAGGTCAGGAGATATACTCATTCACAGATGGATTTTTGGGCTACCACCAAATAAAAATTTCGAAGGAGGATCGACATAAGACAACATTTGTAACAGAATGGGGATGTTTCCAATATACAGTGATGTCGTTCGGTCTCAAAAATGCCCCGACGATATTCTCAAGATTGGTTGTCTCTGCATTCAAGGATTTCATCAATAAGTTTCTTGCGGTATACATGGATGATTGGACAATATATGGTTTGTTGAAGGACCATGTTGCAAATCTTAGGTTGATACTGGAGAGATGTCAACAACACCAAATTTCATTGAAATTGAAGAAGTGCATCTTCTGTGCTCCATTTGGGATCCTGCTAGGACATATTGTATGTAGGGAAGGAATGTTGGTTGACCCTGTGAAGATTGCGATTATTGTGGACTTGCCATCACCGACGACAGTAAAGCATCTGAGGGAGACACTGGAACACACTGGCTACTACAGGAAGTTCATCAGGGGATATGCAGTGATCACAACACCAATGGAGAAGTTGCTAAAGAAGGATGCTAAGTTTGAATGGAATGACGAGTGCCAGAAGAGCCTCAACATACTAAAAGCGAAGATGGTTGCAGCACCAATATTAGTTTTCCCAGATTGGATGAAGGAATTTCACGTTCATGTCGATGCATCATCAGTTACACTAGGGGTGGTGTTGGCTCGGTTTTGCAACCAAGCTTAGTGCTATGGGCACCTACTAACTAGTAGTAGCAGTTTCAATAGAAATAAAAACAATAAACTAAATAAACAATACTTTTCATGGATCTAAACAAGAATCTAAGCAAATAATGTAAACATTTCAAAATCAAGAACAAGAAACATAATAAATAATTTTTTGTATTGAAAAGTGGGGGGCAAGCAAGTGCTTGCGATATTACCTTCAATGGTGAAGGTTGATGTTGAGCAACTCCCAAGATGAGTAGCTCCAAACTCCAATAGGTCTCTTTCTCCAAGGTTGCTTCAATGGCTAAAAGTGCTCATGGGAGATTTCAGCAGCATAAGGATGAGATAATGGAAGGATGTGAAATGAGGAGCCCCTACCACCTTTTTATAGGTTTTGGTGGTGGGGAATACCATTTGTGGTTTTGTGGAAACCAAATGGTATTGACCAACATGGTTTAGGTAATTTTCCCTCCTTTTTCCTTTTTTGAATAAAAATAATATTTTAATTCCCTTTTTAATATTTTTGGGAATTTGGACCCTTTTTGAGGGTTTTTTATGATTTTCTTGGAAAAATAATCTTTTTTAATGGAAAAAGGGGTGTACTAAGGTCTTTTGGTGACCTTTTGTTGGTTTCAGAGGCTCAGATGGTGGAAAAGTGGACAAATGGGTCATGTGAGTAAGGGAATGAGCTAGTGAGCACTTTTTAGGTGTTAACAGATTGCCCCCTGATGTGTGAGGGCAGGAGCTCATCGTATGGCCGATAGACATCATAGTTCTTTTATCCTTTTTCTGGGTTTTAGGGGAGAGAAGAGACCGCTTGGAGGCTGGGGCCACGGCCCTTGGAAGCTCCAAAAACAAAAAATATTACATGGCCTCAATATGAATGAGGGATAATCTCTGATAAAGGACGAGGCGGGCATTCCCATGCTCGTATCAAGACATAGGCAAAACAATTAGTCCCAAGAAGGGGGATCTAATACGTGAAGAAATATACTGGTACATCATAATGGTCCAGAGGGGACATGATTGTGGGATATACTCATGATCATGAATGATCTCAATAACTGATACACTGGATCAACTGTGGAACTGCTGAAACTGAAGGTGTCCAACATCTGTAGGGACTCAAAGACTATGAGTCATCTTTGGGAATAAATGTAACTGTATACTCAAGGGAGTATGAAACAGGTGTGAATCTGAATACTGTCGCCATGCGCAGCCCGGATGTCTATAGAAAAAGTGTAACTGATATTATCCATAGGAAGACTCTCAAATGTGGAGGAGTCAGGAGGTATCCGGGGTCTTCGACACATAACGAACGGACCAATACCCTGTGCAAGTCTCAACGATGCGATCAAGGTGTTGAAGTCGAGCATGTGAGAAACAACCATTTGGAGAGGCACTGAGGATTCCTCTCGAAATGATTCGTAGGCACTCATCATAAATGGGGACGAGTCCAAGACACAGGGACCTCTAGGTCTATCCTCTGGAATCAACGTGGTTGTCGTCGACAGAGGGAGACCAGCAACTAACAAGGCAATGATGTTTCCTTGCTAGGAGCGCGAGGTGTAAACTGAAGTGATGTAGTACTGCTGGTAGGACTGACATACTTGTGGGGATGGGAAATATCTGGGTCAAAAATGGGTAGACTCAAACTTCCTTTGTTCAGAGCAAGATGACGTGGTTGACCTGGCAGCGTAGGGAACTGACTTGTAGGTGTGGGGATCATCTGTTAGGGACTGAAGGGTATGTACTGACTCTGGGGGGGTGAAGCTAATGGTAGCTGTCGAGGGAGTTTCCGGGTGACATACTGCAGAATACTCTGAACAAAGGCGACCAGAATGGGGAAGCTGCTATGTGAATAGATATGATCTGTCGTGGCGCCAAGAGGCACCCTTCTTCCTTCTTCGTAGTTTTAATGAGCTCCAAGAAGGGATAAAAGTGTGCTCTGAAATGGTACGGTCCTGTGGATTTTGTGAGCCCAGGACGGCGCATGCTCATGGTTGCTATCATGTTTTAGAGAGTCTGAAAGCGGTAAGTGGACTCTGTTGGTGTTTTTTTTTCGTAGTTTAGTCTCCAAGGCCCGAAAAAGCATAAAATGATGCGGATGGAGAACTCTTCTAGCCGATGTGACTAGAGTATACCTTTTTCGTAATTAGTCTACGAGGTCCAGAAAAGGGATAAACTTATACCAGGTAGACGCCCTTTCAGATACGTTTATCGAGCATGAAAGGAAGCAAGATTGCTCGGCGATCTTTTCATTGTTTTAGGAGTAAGAAAAGAGCTTAACAGAAACTCCCTAAGTGCCTTTTTCGTAAAAGGGTTTGCTCGGCCCGAAAAAGGGATAAAATTATACCGAACAAAAATGGATTGATGAGGGTGAGAAAAGGTCTCAAGCATCGTCATCCGTGCGGAAAACTGGATCCGGTGACATAAGGATTGTCGAAAACGGAGAACGGCCGATGTGGCACGCAAACCGAGGTGACGAGGGGGCGTGGAAAAAATGACCGGAAAATGTAAAGGTGAGAGTGAGAAATGGTCTCAAGCATCATCGTGAGCACGGAAAACTGAATCCGGCTATATAAGGCACGTCTAAAACGGAGACCGGCCGATGTGGCACGCAAACCGAGGCGACGAGGGGGCGTGGAAAAAATGCCCGGAAAATCTAAAGGTGAGAGCGAGAAATGGTCTCAAGCATCATCACGAGCGCGGAAAACTGAATCCGGCTATATAAGGCATGTCTAGAACGGAGACCGGCCGATGTGGCACGCAAACCGAGGCGACGAGGGGGCGTGGAAAAAATGCCTGGAAAATCTAAAGGTGAGAGCGAGAAATGGTCTCAAGCATCATCACGAGCGCGGAAAACTGAATCCGGCTATATAAGGCACGTCTAAAACGGAGAACGGCCGATGTGGCACGCAAACCGAGGCCATAAGAGAGGCTAAAAATGGTCAAAAAATGGACCTCGTGAAAACGGGAAACGGAAGGAACCTCTATGAAGTTCTCGCTGTGCTGATCCCAACGGTACCAACGGTTTGAGAAATGGACTTCGTATGACACCGCAATGGTTGTTTGAAATTTGTGGAATTTCTATAAATAGGACGTGGGGCCCAATATGACTTGTCATTGTTACGTGCGAGTTTGATAGAGCAGTCAGAGCTATTTCTCGATTTCCGGGAGATTTCACCGTTGGTTTTCGATTTAGCGAGTTGCAGGTAACTCTATTCGCCTTAACCTAGTCAATTATGTCTTTTTTATTTGGCGGTGGGCCCCCGAAGGCCGCGAAACTCCACGTTGACTCGCCAACGTGGAACCGCGCGGGTTTTGGGGCGGAACCCGCGATGAACCGCGCGGGTTTTGGGGCGGAACCCGCGATGAACCGCGCGGGTTTTAGACTCACAGTCGCGATGTTCATCGCGACTGTGAGGTCGGAACCCGCGATGTTCATCGCGTGTTTATGGGTGACAGTCGCGATGTTCATCGCGACTGTCTGGACGAAACTCGCGATGTTCATCGCGAGTTTTTTCATGGAACCCGCGATGGTCATCGCGGCTTTTTGTGGAAAAGCCGCGATGGTCATCGCGGCTTTTTGTGTAAAAGCCGCGATGGGATTTTTTCTAAAATTTTTATGCTGGGGCTAAAATTTTCTGTGTTTTCTTGGCAGGATGTTGCGGAGGGCTCAGTCCGTATGGCGGGAGAGAGAGATTGATGCCGAGATTATGGCGAGGATCGAGAATGATGGAGGGGTGAGACAGACCCTAGCCATGAGCGGACTTTTGAAGTTCTCTCAGATACCTCCTATCCGTTCAGTGAGGAGACTCCTGAACAAGCTCGTGCAGTGGTGGGTGCCGGCAGAGGGTGCCTTCATTATTGGTGGTGAGAGGTTGGAGATTACTCTCACTGATGTATATTTTTTGACCGGTTTGCCTCGCTTGGGTGAGGTGGGTGATATTTCTCCGAGGTTGCCTCCAGGTGTGGATATGGAGGACCTCTTACAGACCTTCTGTGGGGATGAAGCTGTTTTGGTAAACAGCTCTATTAGTCTGAAGTTCCTACGTGAGTGGGATATGCGGGCTGTTGGTGCCTGTGTTCTGAGGGTTTTGGGTGCTGCTGCACCACATCGTATGTCTGGGGGGCAGACGATGATGGTGGACTCCGTTCTACGGGGTACTTACTACGCTTGGGCTCAGATGTTCTTGGCCGGTGTCCGGAGAGATCTGGACAAGGCCGTGAGAGAGGGAGGTGAGTTCTGTTACGCCTCTTTTTTATGCTGTTTTTTCTTTGAGCGGGTGCCGACCTTACGGCCACATGTACCCGTTCGTGCTGGTCTTCCTAGTGAGCCTCGTATGATGAGGTGGGGGCAGCTGATGCCCCGTGCTGGCGGTGGTATCCGTGGCTTCTTCACAGAGGACTTTTACCAGCAGTGGGAGCAGATGCCACTGGTGATCGAGGACTATCCTTACGCCGGCATGGACTACCGGGGAGACCCAGAGATGCCACGTGCCCCAAGACAGGCCTGGAGCTTAGAGGGTATGTTTTTGTGTATTATGTTATGTTATATCATATGATTTATGAGTTATCATGATGATATCTGTTGTATAGTATCTGATGGTTTTACTTTCTTTGTGCAGATATAGGGCCAGTACCACCACCTGACTATGTGGCTCGGCAGGGGCGGGCGATGGTGGTTGCTCGTCCCCCAGTACCTGTACGTCCTCCTCGTGGTGGAGGATATGGAGCCCGTGGGCGAGGGGTTGGCCCTCAGGACGATGCTATAGATGGTGTTCGACGGACTTTAGCCCGGATCGTAGCTAGGCTTCCGGAGGATGGCTGGAGGGACCTTGATCGGGACATTTTGCAGGGATGTCTAGGTGCACCGCCTGAGTGGCAGTCACTGTTGTTGAGAGCAGCGGTGCTTGCTGCGAGACACGGGGGTGGTGGGCCAGACAAGGTCTGGCTGACGTAATAAATCACATGTTCTTTGTGGGAGGCATCTTCTTGGACCAAAACTCCGGACACAGCATGTTCCGATGCCGAGACATAAAGGGTGAAGTCCTGGGAGAAATCCGGTGGGGATATCAAGGGGGCTTGTGTGAGAGCTTTCTTGAGGGCTTCGAATGCTGTGTCTGCTTGCTCATCCCAAACAAAAGGTATGTGGGTACGAAGTAAGCGTAAGAACCCGTGGACTTTGGTGGCATAATCAGGAACAAAGCGCCTAAGAAAATTGGACCGCCCTTGCAAGCTCTGAAGCTGTCGAAGTGTGCGAGGAGGGGGAAGTTCTAAGATGGCTTTGACTTTCAGGGGATCGACAGTGATTCCGTCTTGGGAAACAATGAAACCCAACAACCGGCCCGCAGGGACGCAAAAGACACACTTGTGTGGGTTCAAGCGGATTTTATATTTGCGACAACGCAGGAAAACTTGCCGGAGGTCGTTAAGGTGGTCTGATCGTTTTCGGGAACGAGCTGTGAGATCGTCGAGATAGACTCACAAGATATGGACCAAGTCGTGAAAGCAATAGGTCATGGCTCGCTGGAAAGTGGCACCAGCATTTTTAAGGCCAAATGGCATGACCCGATAGGCAAAGGTGCCCCATGGGGTGGTAAAGGCAGTCTTGTACTGATCCTCCTTGCGGATGTGAATCTGGTTATATCCGGAAAACCCGTCCATGAAGGATAGGACCTCATGGCCCGCACACTCATCAATGAGTTGGTCAATGAATGGCGTGGGGAAATTGTCTTTTGGACAAGCGTGGTTTAGATCGCGGAAGTCAGTGCATACTCTAAGGGTGCCTTGCTTTTTGTTGACAGGAACGGGGTTCGACACCCAGGTGGTGTACGGAATAGGGTAGATGAACCCTGCTTTTCTAAGTTTCTCGACCTCGGCCTTAACAGAGGGGAGCTTGGCAGGGTGAATAGGTCGCTGTTTCTGACGAACAGGGGGTACTTCCGGCCATGTATCGATGTGGTGTTCAATAATGGCGGGGTCGAGACCAGGCATCTCGGTATAGGACCAGGCAAAGACGTCTCGGAACTCTTGAAAGAGTTTTTTGTACGCCTGAGTTTCTGCTTGAGTGCAAGATGCGCCCAGCGAGATGAGCTCAGGTTTCCCTGGTGTTGTGGAAATGTCTATCTGTATAGTGGGGGAAATGTTTGACATGTTCCCTTCTTCAAAGGAATCCGGTGCTGGGATGGGGTCCTTTAACCAATCGACCTTAGCGGGTATGAAGTCTTTCGACTCGACTGATAGCTGGTTGGATGTGGTGGAGGTAGATGTTTCCGGGAGGAAGTACGAGCGGTGATGCATATCATCCCAAGGGTAGTCGGGTGCAGTGAGTGTCTCCAAAATCTGCTCATCAGTATTGAAGTAGTCAGACCATAAATCAAGGGGTTCTGGTTTGAAGGTTGTTGAAATCATATATATCGTATTGACTTCTTCTGACGAGGATGATGGTGGGGGATGGATCTCCTCGATGAGGGGAGGAGATATCTCTAAGTCGGCATTGTTTAACTCGTACAACGCTGCTCTATAGTCAGGTAGATCTGGGCAATGGTGAGAGTAGTGGCCGTAAACATTGCATATAGCACAAGGATGGTTAGTGCGCAGTGATTTGTCGCGAGGCTGTAGAGGTGGCTCTAATCTGACTACTGGGATGCCGATGTCGTCGTCCAACATATTCATATGCTCTTGGAGTGCCGGTAAGTGTGGGCATTGATGAGTTGGATGGCCAATTTCATCGCATAATGAACATTTGGGGGGAGATCGAAACACCGGTGGGGGTTTGGCTGTCTTAGGAGGTGGTGTAGCAGTGTATGGTTGTGGACCTCTGCCCCCAGTGGGCTTAGCAAGAAGAGGGGGATTCTTTGACGTCGAAGCAATCGTGAGACTAGGAGGAGGTTTCATTGACGATGAAGGTATATTGAGGTTAGGAGGAGGTGTCGTTGACGACGAAGGGATCGCGACACCAGGAGGAGGCTGATTTGTGGTAACAATAGGTTGTACCGGTTGGAGGATGACATCCGGTGTCGATAGTCGAACGGGAGGCGGAATATACCACACGGGTAATCCCAATGTTAGCCCGGGTAGGCTAAGGGTAGCCATCACCGGGGCGCTTACTACACTCGAGGGAGGAAATAGGAAGGGGATGGTGTGGATGGGTGTAACGCCAATGTGACTGGGGATCAATGGTGGTTGACCGCCGGATGTTTGCGTATTCTGTGAAACAGTACAGAGGTTTGCGACTTGGGTCTCCGGTGGCGGTGGTGGAATGGCCTGGAATGTAGAGGTCATTGGTGTATCCGAATAAAGTCCGGGTGCCACAGAAGACACAAAGGAGGTAACTGCACTAGAAGCGGGTTGTTCAATCATGGGGAGAACATTCTCGGGTGCTGCAGGGGCGTTGGGATCATAGTAGGTGAGTTGGTCAATTTTGACCACACGTCCCTCGTGGGGGAACATCATGGTGCGGAAGACGGAGGAGGCGACCGCTTTCATGGCGTACATGTAACTGCGGCCAAGTAAAAGGTTATAGTCGAGCTGGGCGTTAATGACCTCTATGTCGATGAGCACAGTTTTCCCACCTAATTGGACGGGTACCTTGGGTAATAAACCTTGAGGTTGAGCTGACCTGCCGTCGTAGGCCCGCAATGCAGTGGTGGATTGCTGGAGAGCAGGGGATCCCAATTTTTGCCAAACAAAAGTGGACATGACGCATGTGGAGGCACCCTCGTCAATGATACATCGATGGATGACAAGATTCCGAATGGAAACGGAAACTTGGACTGCTATGGTAGAAGGGAACCGTGGTTCAGATTGGTTTAAATCAAAGGTCATCAAGTTCGAATCATTTGGGTCAATCGCCCCAATGGCGGAAAGTAAAGTCTTGCGCTGAGTAGGACAGGTTTTTAAGACTTCTAACGCAGACATGGCTGCAGGAGATTGAGCTAGGTCATCTACGATGTTGTAATTGGACGCAGCCCGTGCATTGGGGTTGTTGTTGATTCGGCGAAGGGGAAAGCGAGGTGCTTTAGAAGCGCCATCGAGTGGAAGCTGAGGTATACGCAATGTCTGATCAGTGGGATTAGCATTAGTATCCTTTTCGGCGGGGGGGGCTTCAGGAGTCGGTCCGTATTGATTCCGACGGGTTTGGATATTGACGTCAGCGGTGGACATCATCAATAAGTGGTGGGTGCCTGAATCAAACATGGGTTGGTCAGGAGCCGTGTAAGTTATTTGTTGTGGTTGCACGTTTCCCTGTTGGGGGGCTAACGGCTGAGTGTTTACCACTCCTTGTGTTGGAAAGGGGTTTTGGAGGACCAAAGGTTGTTGTGGAGGTGGTGGGGGGTTGGGTGGTGGCTGAGGAGCCACCTGCCCTTGACGATGGGCGTCGTTTGTCCATAGTTGTCGAGCTCGCTCGAGATGTGGGCAAGCGTGGGTATAGTGGCCATAGACACCGCAAATGGAACAAGGATGGTTTGTCCGTAAATTAGCATTTTTAGGTTGCTTAGGTGGCCGATCAGGATTCTGATGAGCGGGCGCCGCGTTATTGTTTTGCGGAGGATGGGTAGGCTGTGGAGCTTGGTTACGGTTCTGATTGTTTCCACGGTTTCGTCCTCTACCTCGGTTTGGTTGCCCACCCTGGTTGCGTTGGTTATTTTGGTATTGGGGCTGCTGTTGTTGTGCGTACACATGTCCTTGAGCATTGGGGGGATTCTGAGGAGCCGCAGGTGCGGGAGCAGGTTGCGGTGGATAGTATGCAGGTGGAGCTGGAGGTGGTCCAGTTGCCTGTTGGGGTTGTTGATACCCCTGAGCTGGTGGAGGTGTGAGGTTAGCCGGTGCAACCGGTTGTGGGTAATGCATGGGCTGTTGTGGAAACTGCATGGGGTTCTGTACCGTAGGTTGAGCATAGTATGTAGGAGGTACATATACTGATGGCGCTTGGCCATAACAATGTTGTGGACAAGAGGGTCCATGAACATGATGGGTCTGGTTTGTTGGAGCATAAGAGGTTGTTGCTCCGGAACTAGATGTAGCCCTAGAAAGGTCTGGGGCGGGCATGGTGCTCACCATACTGAAAGGTTTTGCTTGCGGTGTAATTTGGCCAATAATGCCATCAGCGGCATGTGATGCCCCCGGTGTGTCACCGCGTGCAGAGTCACCTCGTGGGGCGTCAGGTATGATCGTGTATAGGTAACCTGACTGGGCATAGATAAGATCAAACTGTTGGGCCTTAAGGATGGCCTCCTCTTCAGACTGGGGTCTTTCAGATGCTACGTCCTTCGCAATGAGAGGAAGGAGGGATTTAAGGAACCAGTCTAAAAAGATTCGGTCGTCTAATTTGATCTTGCATAGGCTTCGGCGCCGTCGCTAATCATGAATATGGTCAGTGATATGCGTGGCCGTGTTCTGTCTGCAAGACAGTAGGATCTCGACGCCCGCATCATAGCGGACCGGTAGCTGAAAGAACTGCAGGAAGGTCGAGGCAAGGGAGGTAAATGTGGAATGCGTCCCATGGGGTTGCTCGATATACCATTTGGCTGCAGAGCCAGTGAAGGTGCGCTGTAATAAACGGAGGCGGACAGAGTCGTCCACTATGGAGTTGGAGGAACACCATAAATGGAAGGACATGATGTGGTTCTGGGGGTCTTCTCCGGCCTTTCCCTCAAACTTAGGGATGTCAGAGGGAAGCTTAGTGGGCATATGGGGCCAAGCAGGATCATGTCTGATGGGGTCATTTGTGAGCCTAGCTAAATCTGGCAGGTTTAGACTTGCCATGTATGGTAGACTAGCGGATGTGGTGACCGGAACCGGGACCTGCCTAGCCATTGTGGTATGGTGTAGGGGTCCAGTAGCGCCTATAGGTATGCTAGGTATGGAGGGTATGTGCCCTCCAAAATGTGTGGCCTGATATGGGTTAGCACTCCCAAGTGCAACTTGGGTTACACTTGGGTTAGGAATCGCACTAGGGATTCCTGGTATAGCACTACCGAGTGCAACATGGGTTACACTCGGGTTAGGAATCGCACTAGGGATTCCTGGGATAGCACTCCCAAGTGCAACAGGAGTTACACTTGGGTTAGGAATCGCACTAGGGATTCCTGGGATAGGGTTTGTGGAAACCGAAGGGGGTATGACCCCCATGTTGGGCATGCCCATGAAAGGTGGTGGTCCTGTGGTAGGCATTCCTGAATGTGGAGTGTTACCCATATTGGGCATACCCAAGGGGGTGGCTGTTGCCGTTGATGGTACTACTGCAGAAGGGTCTGCGGATGTCTAACCTATGGTTAATGTATATAGTGGATCAACTGGTGTTTCAGACATAATTGTGGTTGGTGGTAACTCTGTGGGGTTTTCGGATTCTACCTCCAAATCAAAGGTGAAGTGGGGTATGTCAGAATCGGATGACCGTCTAAATGATCGACGATGTGTCGAATCAAGGGATAATGCTCTGCGTCCGTGACGTGGAGAGCCAAGTGGACTAAACTCTGGGAGTTCGCCCCGTAGACGACGAGAACGTCTAGAATTCTCAATGGTGAGAATATGTTTTTGATGTAAAAAAGTGTTGTAAGTATCAGGTGGTGATATATATGTAAAAGACTTAAAACCCTAATGCAACCAAGGGTGCAAGAAGGGGAGTGAAAAAAGAAGGCTCACAGGCCAAAAAATCAATCCTCAAAAAATGCACTTATTCTAGCAGCTGTGCTACAATAAGTGGAGGAATACAACAACCGGTCAGAATACCAACATGCAAGCGGCTTCTAGAAAAAATAGGTGTAACTAGACTCAAAAGGTGGTAAAGATCATGCAAACACCTAATCTAAAAGTATTGTGACTCAAACAGACGATATCCCCTGCAAGGTGATGAAATCCAAGTCAGACAATATGAATGTAGAGACAACGGCTAGATATCCCCCTACCGGGAGGGACACAGGGTAATCAATCCTAAAAAGACAGGCTACTAGGATACTCCGTTCATGACGCGTCGAGAAAAGGTAAATCTGCCGTTTGGTCCTTTGATCGCAATATCCCAATACAGGGATATCCCGAGAACTGCGAATGGTAGCCCTTCGGTTACTGAATGGGTTTCGGTATCCCACTCAGGCTTCCGGAACCATCCTCGTGACTTCAACCCTCCTAGGGGAGAGGCCTTCCCACAAACCGGTTGTGACCGCGCCAAAAAGTACTAAGAGATTTTAGCTCCCTAATTGGACAACTTCTATATCTCAGATGTATGAACTGAGGGGTGTTGTTGGAACACCTATCCCCCCAATACTACCTAGCTACAAGAATTCTTTTCGTGTTCCCCAAGTGGGGTTAAGAGTGTGTTCAAATTAGGGTATGTTTTAAGTCTTAGTTCAATTAAGTGATCGTGTGAGTGCACGTGAGGTGTTGTAAACTGAACTTGAAAAAATAAATACTTTTTAAGGGAAATTTTCAAAAAATAAAGGATTTTTCGAAAAATAACAAGCAAATATTTAAGACTTTTTTCACTAAAAGGAATTAATATGCTTTTTTTCAAAAAATAACTCAAAAAATAAAGGATTTCTTGGATTTAATGAAAGCAAATAATAAACTCTTTTTAAAAGAAATAAATGGATTTCTTTGTTTCAATAAAAATTGCTAAGGGCAAGATTCTAAAGAAGTAAACAAGAAAAAATTTGAAACTAGATAAAGAATGCAAAATGAATCTTTCTTTCACTTTCTTGAAAATTTTTAAAAAGATTTCTAGGTATGCACTTTTAAATAGTAAATTTTTTTTCAAATCTGTAAACTATGCAGAATTTAGTACTGTAAAAAATGTGCTATGGGCAGAAAGTACAGTAAAAAATATTTTTCAAAATCGGGATGGCCGAATGAAAAAATTCAGCCGCGCGGGTTTTGGACGAACAGCCGCGATGGGCCGCGCGGGTTTTGTCCGCACAGTCGCGATGGACCGCGCGGGTTTTGGCCGCACAGTCGCGATGGACCGCGCGGGTTTTGGCCGCACAGCCGCGATGAGCAGCGCGGAAAAATACAGAAAAGTCGCGATGGACCGCGCGACTGTCTGGAAAAAGGCCGCGATGGACCGCGCGGAAAAACACAGAAAAGCCGCGATGGACCGCGCGACTGTCTGGCAAAAAGCCGCGAGGCGGAATCCGTGCACGGAAATCGAGAAACGAACCCGAAAATTGAAAATTTAGGGCTGTTTATGGGGCCAAATCTCAGAACAGCAATGGATCTGCTGTCTAAGATGGTAGATCTATTGATCTAAAGGTTAAAAATTCATAAAAACTAAGATTTAATGGCAAAGCTAGAGATCTAAATTTCAAACCAAAGCGGAGTCGCTAAAAACTGTTGGCTCGGTTTTGCAACCAAGCTTAGTGCTATGGGCACCTACTAACTAGTAGTAGCAGTTTCAATAGAAATAAAAACAATAAACTAAATAAACAATACTTTTCATGGATCTAAACAAGAATCTAAGCAAATAATGTAAACATTTCAAAATCAAGAACAAGAAACATAATAAATAATTTTTTGTATTGAAAAGTGGGGGGCAAGCAAGTGCTTGCGATATTACCTTCAATGGTGAAGGTTGATGTTGAGCAACTCCCAATATGAGTAGCTCCAAACTCCAATAGGTCTCTTTCTCCAAGAGTGCTTCAATGGCTAAAAGTGCTCATGGGAGATTTCAGCAGCATAAGGATGAGATAATGGAAGGATGTGAAATGAGGAGCCCCTACCACCTTTTTATAGGTTTTGGTGGTGGGGAATACCATTTGTGGTTTTGTGGAAACCAAATGGTATTGACCAACATGGTTTAGGTAATTTTCCCTCCTTTTTCCTTTTTTGAATAAAAATAATATTTTAATTCCCTTTTTAATATTTTTGGGAATTTGGACCCTTTTTGAGGGTTTTTTATGATTTTCTTGGAAAATAATCTTTTTTAATGGAAAAAGGGGTGTACTAAGGTCTTTTGGTGACCTTTTGTTGGTTTCAGAGGCTCAGATGGTGGAAAAGTGGACAAATGGGTCATGTGAGTAAGGGAATGAGCTAGTGAGCACTTTTTAGGTGTTAACAGGTGGTACTAACTCAACCAGGGGAAGGAGCTATTGACCACTCGATCACCTTCGCAAGTAGAAAGTTGTCTACTGTGGAGAAAAATTATACAATGATGGAAAGAGAAGGTCTAGCAACTATCGACAAGATGCGCAGCTGGTCGACAACAAAAAAAAGAAAACTCAGAACAACACACACATAAGGCCAATCATACCAGAACACGTGGAACGATCAGCACATGCAGAAGGTCAAACACTTATCAATAGTTAGCATGTGTAATTCAAATCAGATAATCATAGCAGCAATGGAAGATGGTGAGGATCGATGATGATAGACTCAATGGAAAAGATTGGTGAATTGGCGGAAGATTAGGTGAATGACTTGGTAATTGATGGTCAAGGACACGGGGAGGAAAGGAGAAACAAACGAATTAAGTTATAAATATACAGATAGATAGATCAAATAACTAAATGGAAGATGAATCATGGGTGAGATTCATTGAGATGCATGAGTGATCCTAAGGAAGTTGTAGAATAGGGGACGAGCCACAAGTGAGTGTTAAACGTTGTGATGGTACATTTTATCTCTCGGGGAGGCACACAAGGTGCAAGGATGACTAGTGTTCATCAGCGCCCAGCAATTGCATCCGCCTAAACAATGAAGAAGAAGGACATGAGAGTTCACCAGAGATACTTAAGGTTGATTCAATAGTTAAAGAAAGAGCAGTCTCCCTTGAATGCAAAAGCACCAAGGGAAAAGGTATATCAGACACAGCAAAGGACACCCAGATGTGTGAAACAAATGTGCTGGAACTTCATAGCCTATTTCACAATCCGAAGATGTGGATGAACTTTGCCCTGTTGGAAGCAAAGTTCGCAAACAAAGGAAGTGGATAGCGCCGAAGGGATAGATGATTTCAAGAGACTGGAAGATGAGTTCGAGAAGCACATGACAACGAACAAAGATAAACCTTGTGAAACAAAGGAGAACACACCAAAGATGTCCAACTGAGGTGGCTCGAGGGCGAGCCACAAATTTGTGTTGGGGGCCTATTGGCAAGGGGTTAGAGCGCATAAAGTGCGGAAGCTGATGTCTATGGAAGGGGTCAAAGTGAAGGAAGTTTGGAAGCCGACAACGACATGAGGAAGCATTCACGGAGAAGAAGACCATTTGCAAAAGAGTAGAAGCCAACATAGCGCATGTTTTGGTCCAATTAGTTAGAAAATGGGTCATTAGGACCATATTGTAATAGCTATAGAAGTCTATAAATAGATCAATGATTGTAAGCCTAAGGGAATCAAAGAATGGTAGATGTTTCACTCTTGTCTGTTGTTCGGATATGTGGTTTTGGGTTTTTTCTGTCTTCGGAATTTCTGCCCCGCACTGCGGATATGCAACTGGGACTATTTTCAAGCAATGAGTTAATGCATGAGGATGTTCGGTTGTCAACTTTGTGTTTTCTTTATGATTTTGGCTTATGTATGGAATGATGCGACCTATTTCGGAATGTATGTGATGATATTTTGAATGATGCTTTAATAATGCGATTGTGTGATCTTGCTCTGTCGATGATGCAATTAATTGTGGTTACTACGAATGTTGATTAATGATCTGAGTTGCTAATATAATGCAAATGTCGTATCTCCAGTTTCTATAGCGACAGAGTGATAGTAGATGCATGTCCTTGCCCTACTGCAGAAACTTGGTTCCTGCAGCCCCGTTAACCATCTCGGGTGAGGCTTCACTCGCTCCGCGAGTGTTGCTAGAAAGGGTAAAACCTTTCTGGGCCGATGCTTAAGGGTGTTTGGTCGACGTTTATTGACAGCAGCGCGAAGCGAACCCTGTCGACGGAACTGTGTCAACACATCTTATTGGAGACGTGTTTAACTCAACTTCAAATGTTTGCTTACACATTCGTGTGGTCATCTCTTTATGAATGTTCACTTTTTCAGTTGTCATATCTTCTTCCCAATTATATATATTTTCTGTTATCAAATATGAAAGCCAAATTTCCTATTGTTAAAATTAAATAATCAAAACGTCTTCGACTTTTAAATATTTGTAACTGGTCTTTGTAATTGTTTATATTGAAGACTTTATCTCGCCCCTCAAACCCTTTGAAATTCTTGAATTTCATCAACATGAGACCTTGAGAATCGCTATCATTATAATTTACTATTTTTAGAAATTAGGGTGCACAAATTTACTCAACCAAAGGTGAAAGGAAATCCTTGATAAAAAGAATTTCACAAAGTATGATAGACTCACATGGTTGCACTCTCTTGAAAGAGAAGTTCGAGTACCTTTTTTGAAACATTAAAACTCGAGAGAAACACTATCTACCTAAACTGCATTTACATTGCAATAAACTAAAAAAATAAAAAAATAAAAACAAAAAAAAAATATATTTATAAATTCTATTTTCAAAATATTAAAATATATTATTAAATATTAAAAGAAATTAAAAATCAAATAAGACAGAGAAGATAAAAATTCTATATATAAGCTATAATGTTAAATATTAAAAAGATTAACTAAAATGAAGATTATTTGTGTTTTGTAACTTGAAAATAGATTTTATTAATGTTGAAATTTTTTAATCTTTACATTAAATATTTTATAATTTGTTCATTTTCTAAATAATAGTTCGTTTGGAATTTTTCAAAATTGTTAAATATCATAAAACAATATTTTGTAAGCTATTTACTTTTCTACCATGTATGATTTTATTAATAAGAAAATAGTAGATTATGTTACACAATTCTATCTTCATCATTTACAAAGAAATGCAAGTAGAAAATATTTACCTAATAAAGAATGATAAAGTATAAGATGGTAAAGTAAGTTACTTTATTAATTAATTTAGTAAATTATGGAAGAAAATCTGTAATCTCTAATGTTGATTTTAATTTTAAAAATAATTAATATAAAAAAAATTAAATAAAAAACAATAAAAAATAATTTTAATTTTGTTGGAGAAATAAATTAAATAAATTGATTTGGTTTAGAAAATCATGTAGAGACAATGTGTAATGTTGATTTTAATTAAAAATAATTAAAAAAAAAAAAATTATAATTAAATTAAAAAAACAATAAAAAAACTAATTTCAGTTTTATTGGAGAAGTGAACTAGATAAATTTGACAAAAGTTATATATATATAGCTTTTGTCAAATTTATCTAGTTCAAAATTAGTTTTTTATTGTTTTTTTAATTTAATTATAATTTTTTTTTAATTATTATATATATATATATATATTTTTCATTAATGTTTAGTTAAGTGGAGACATGAATCTAAATTTTTTGAACAAAGTTAATTCAATCTGAAGTAAATAAATTTGGATATATATATATATATATATATATATCGAGGAAAGAACATCAAAAGATTTGATTTCTCTCAATAATCTAAAATTAAGAAAAAACTATATTAATATTAAAAATTATAAAATTTATAATGTATGAGATAATCTTCATATTTTTAATCTAAATTTTGATATCGTTATTATATATAAATTATGTTTTCCAAATCGATGTTATATAAACTCTCTCATTAAAAATATGTATATTGCAAATCAATTCATACAATTTATTTAGCTCTAAAAGATCAAATTGATAAAAGAGTTCTATACAATTTTATCCTTTTTATATATATAGAAAGAGAGAGTTACCACACACACACACACACACACACACATATATATATTGATATCTTTGGAATTAATGACTTTTGAGTTACAATACTTATGTAAAGTTTTGATATTTTCTTTGTTTCTTCAATTTAGCATTTAGTTTTGAGCTAAAATTCTTTTGCATACCAAAAATAATTGTAATTATAATCTTTGGTTGTAATAAAAGAAAAGTATATGTGTTATAGGAAGAATTCACTCAACTATGAAAGTTCAATATTCTCTGTGTAGTAAGGTCCTTAATATATGCATTTTCAACAATGTATTTGCGTTTAATTAGATTTTAATTAAGTTTTAATCTAAAATTCTATTTGTTTTTTATTATGAGTTAAAAATAATGAATATTTAGATTTACTTCACAATTAAGTGTTGTGTATTGTAGTAAGTATATCAACTAGAAGAGAAGTGAAATGGGGAACAAATTTACTATAGGCGTTACATATAGAAATATTTTGTATGCCAAATGTAGTTGTAATTGTAGTATTGGATTGTGATGGAAAGAGAAAAAAATAGGTATATGTATTTTAAGGATGAATTCATTTAATTATGAGGGTTCAACTTTCTCTTATTATTGGGCTCTTTGTAGCAATGAATCTATGTTGAATTCCATTTGGATGAAGTTGTATCGTGGTCTTTATTTACTTTTGATTATGAATTGGAAATATTGAATTTACTAATACATTTACATTAAAATTGAATTATTGTGTAGAAGTAAAATCATGATGGCCCATCTTTAGGCGACACACTTAGCTAGCTTACACTCCAGGGCTCCAAAACCTCCTCTTCTTGAGATAGCTCACGACCCCTCACACGGCTTACACAACTGTTGCTAGAAAAATTTCAAATTGTGGTCTCTTCATAGCTCTCTAGCGGCCTTATGTTCTTAATGACTCACCACTTCACAACAGTGGCTCCAGCTTACACGACCTCTATTCACACAATGGATTCCTCTCTTTGCTCAGCCTCAATGCGTCCTTCGTGCATCACGAACAATGCCATCTACTAGATCGAGCATGCCCTTCACGACCTTCCACCAGATTAGGCAACGAATGGTCCTCTACGACCTCTCTTCAAACCTAATTGCTGCACCCACAAAAAATTACCTTATTTTTTCTTGTGTGGGTAATGTCCCACAACCTTCTTTCAACAATTGGATCTCTTTACATGATTTTATCGTGCTGATTTCAAATTTTCTTAGGCACTTTACAATGGAGTGTTTCTTAGGCACTTTACAATGGAGTTCCTTAAACTATTAAGTAGGATTTATACCATGGGTTATCCAAAACTATAGACTTTAAAACCATAAACTGTAAATGTATACATTTAGCTTTTTAACCTAATCTTTATCCTATATTTTTTCCATATATATTTGACTATAAATTTCAACCTACAAATTAAAAAAAAAAACATTATGTATTCATTAAACATTATAAGTTTTGAGTTCTTCAACATATCACCAAACTACAAAATTAAAAAAGATATCAACAAAATACAAATCCAATTTATTATGAAAACTAAATAGTTACGGTTAGTTGTGGAACCTTCTCTCAAAAAAAAATGATACCAATGGATACCCAGGTGAAGGAAACAACGCTCTCTAAAGTGGATTGAGAAAAAAGAAATACAAATTCGATTTGTTATGAATACTTAAATTACGATTAGTCATTATGTGAGATTACGATTAGTTGTGGAACCTTCTTTTAAATAAGAGGTTTGATTAAAAGTTAAAAAAAGGCGGAGATTGTAGGATTAAAAGTGAAAAAAAAAGGCCGTGTTAATATGCATTTAAGTTTTGAATAAAAATAACAATTTTTTTGTTTTGGAAAATAGTTTTCCACTTTATGGTATGATCCCCGATCCCCTCGATGACTAGATCAATCATTTATTCATTAAATATTTGATGGAGAAATATTGGAATTTCCATTAAACCATGAAATATTTTACGAGCGATTAGCTATCCTGGCATGTAATTGTACAAGCGATTAGATATCTTGTTAAGATTGTCTGCCATCCAAAGGAAAGTAAACGAAATAATATGAAGAACTAATGAAATGAAATTCCAACCCTGTTTGCAAGTGCCCAGTATTACCCACGACATATGGTCCCTTGGAAAAGCATAAAACAAAACAGTAATTGGTCCCAATAATTGTGACTCGTGAGCACATGTAGAACATGGGTGCGCGGTTCAGTAACTGGCATGTAATTGTACGAGCGATTAGATATCCTGTCAAGATTGTCTGCCATCCAAAAAAAAGTAAACGAAATAATATGAAGAACTAATGAAATGAAATTCCAACCCTGTCTGCAAGTGCCTAGTATTACCCACCACATACAGTCCCTTGGAAAAGCATAAAACAAAACAGTAATTGGTCCCAATAATTGTGACTTGTGAGCACATGTAGAACATGGACACGTGGTTTAGTAACTGGCATGTAATTGTACAAGCGATTAGATATCCTGTCAAGATTGTCTGCCATCGAAAAGAAAGTAAACAAAATAATATTTATGGGAGCGGTGCCATTCTCCTCACTCCACAGTGAGCGGTGGGCCCTCCTCCTTTTGAGAGGACTTTTGGAGGAATTCCTTGTGCCATTATCATAACAGACAACAATGTACGACCCCACTTTCAGGATTGTCTGCCATTGAAAGAAAATAAAAGAAAATGATGTTTAGTGGAGAGGTGCAGTGTTCTCCTCGGTGGTTATTCTCCTTTTGACAAGACTTTTGGTGGAATTCCCTCTGCCATTATCATTACAGACAACACTGTATGACCCCACATTCACACAAGGATTCGAAGAGTGTCATTACCTCGGCATATCCCAAATATGACGACAAAGAGTAGTGATTACACTTCTGTTCCACCAACATCATATTAATGCCCTAAGTCTTGTTGTCATTCAGTCATATTTTCAATGGAACAACGTCTGCTACTGGGCCATAGCCATGGAATTTACGAGAATTGCCCCCACCCATGACCCACACGAGCCACACGAGACATAGTGGTGGAGTCAACAAATGTGAGATGTTGATGAACCATTATTATTCGAGCATAGGATTTTGGGTGACAAGACTCAAACGAAAGAACATGGAAACGAGCCAAAATCTATCGGGGCCTGCGGAACTGAATTGTTATGAAAACAATCTTACATGTTACAGGGAAAGGAATAAGGAAATCTTCATTGAATTTTTTGAATGACGTGGCAGTTCATGTGTCATTTTGTGATTGGACCATCTATGTTGTTTATTGGCCAAGTTAATGTCACCTCGATGATGTGGACCATCCTAGACATGTCACATGGGTCATAAAATTGGTTCATTATGACACATTTTCTCTTCATATCATTGGGATCACCTTAGATATTTCTATGTGGCATTCAGTGAAACTTTGGGTGAACAAACAATTTAAATCTTCATTTAATTCTATTGGTCCAACTAATCTATGACCTTAAAACCATATTTATTATAATTCATTGGAATGTTGAAGACCCATAGGGGATTTCAAGAGGTGAGGAAAGGGAGCCACTAACAAAGCCTACATAGTTATTAGTACTATTAAGGAATATTGTAATCGATTTTCATAGATTTTTATGTTTTTTACAATTGATGTCATTGTTAAAGTAGCAAAGTTTAACTTGAGGTTATGTTTTGATTTTAACTTGAGATTATAAGGCTTTCTCTTTTTTATTACTTTGCTCTTTCCTATTACTTTAACAACATAATATGTATTGAATGTTGGTAAAAGAGCATTATGTTTATTTTATTAAATGAAGTTAGTTAAGATAGTGGTCGTTGATAGTTAATTTATATTTTATCAAACGAAGTTATATGTCATTAATATTTCATTAAATGAAGTTATCTAAGATAGTGCTTGATAGTTAATCTATATTTCATTAAATGAAGTTATATACATTGAATGTTAGTGACAAAGCCTCATCATTATTCCTTTAAATGAGGCTAGCTAAGGCGGTGGTCAATGATTAATCTATGGCAATGGCGATGGTTGATTCCTTTTAAAACTTGTTGGGAGGAAATCATAGATAATCATTCCATAGAGGATGGGAAGAAATCATAGATAATCATTATGTAGATTCGTTGTATCTAGACCTTCACTACCACCACTCTACCTCCCACGACATATTTGAACTCTTGTAGTTCCAACCCCAACTTCATTTCGAGCTTTCTGGTTGTAGAACCAAGAGCTAGTTCAACTTTCATGAAACTACTTGTTGGTTGCTTCCATGTTTTATAGCTTACCTTTCCCACTTGGTTTGAATTTGCAACCTTTGATGTCAAAACCATGGTGGGTCCTGGTAATTTTTGTTGAAATTGAAAGTGTGCTCATCACATATGAACAATGAGAGGTCATTGAAGATCATCATGCCAAATACAAAGAGGCTCAAGGAGGAGATAAGGAAGGAGTCCAATACTGAGAACAACACCAACAATTAGCCCGTATTTCCCTACCTAGCACAGGCCAAGAGTTATAGATGATGGAAAAAAACAACATCAGGGATGAGGAGAATCTCGATGATAGGAAAGACGAAGAGAAGGGTTGAGGAGAATTTTACAAGATTCTATAATTTGGTGAAATATTTGACAAATATTATATATATATATATATATTCACGCTTTTCCATGTATCATGGGGATTCACCCATTTTTATACATATAAATGTTTGGTGGTTCTTAACATTTTCCCTGTAGACATGTAGCTATATGAGTGGAAAATAGAAAAATATGAATTGAAAGCTCAAGATTGTTGGACAATACAAGCAATACACAGATTTAGTTATGGTCAATATTTTTCCATTGCTATGGTCCCGGGACTCCATGAAAATAAACAGAATCACACTCCTATTCTTATACCATATGATATAAAATTGATAGTTATTCCACTCTTAAGCTATAAAGAAAAAGATTCACCATCAGTGCATGTTGTTGAAGGCTGTAACTTCGAAAGATATTCTTATTTGTATTATTTGTGTCACTTGTCTCATTTGTATTGTACACCCTCCGGGGATTATTATTGATGTAATTAATTATGTAAAAGTCATTGAAAGAGTCAATGTAAACCCTAACTATTAGGTCGGCCTGGAAAGATCTAGAAAATAATATTTTAGTATAGAGTGTACAAGTCAGCACAGTTAGGAGAGTCAAGCCGACCTAATTAGTAAAAAGGACAAGTGTTTTCTCTAGTATAAATAGGAGGCTCACCCTCCTCATTTGGTCACCTCACTCACACATTGAACACGCATCATTAGGAGAGATAGAGTCATTTAGAGTAGCTGCTTTTGGAGTCTTCTTGCTCTTGGGTCTTTGCACGAAGGATACTATTGTACATTCTACAAAATCTATATAGAAGAAGTTTGCTCGTTTTTTCTTCCCCCAGAGGGTTTTCCAAGGATAAATTTGTTATGTACTATTGTTCATGTTGTGCTTGTTTATCTTTCAGTGATCCATATTGTTATTGCACTTAAAAATTTAACATGGTATCAGAGCTAGCCTGAAAGAGAACATTGTGCAGCTGCTACAACTGTAGAAACTAGGGTTTCTATTTCCAGGATCTCTCTCCACAGATCAGTTGAAAAAGAGGGTGGATCCAACTCGCCTCACTTGGGTGCATCTTTCTATTGAAGAAAAATCTCATTTCGAGAATTTTCCTTTTTGGGCCCACCACTACAGCTCGGAGAACTAGGGCATCAAGTTTTTGGAGGATTTTCTATAGAATCAGGAAAAGAAGTACATTACTCAGCTCGCCTTGGGGAGGAGCATTTTTTACTCCAAACAATTTTGCAAGATCCTGAAGTTGAAAAATTAGGGTTTCTCTAACAAACCCTATGTGACCTTGCATCCATATCTCAGAAGTGAACCTTGGTTGGAGCATCTCATTTGGTAAGTTATTCTTTATCTATTTCCATTTTAGGTTCTCATTTATCAAGTTTATCAAGATGAAAAATAATACCAAGCTCTAGGATAAGCTTGAAGGAGTAGAGAACCTCCGAGCATGGGAATATAGGGTAATGCTCATCCTAGAAGAACATGATCTAGACAAGTATCTTACAGAGGTATATGTGGAGCTAGAGGGAGATGAGGATAAGACTAAGGACAAGAAGAACCTTATCAAATCTAAGAGGATCATCGATGATTCCATTAAGAATCACTTGATCCCACACATCTCTTCTCTGAAGACTCTGAAAGAGATGTTTGATGCATTGAAGGGACTATTTCAAGGGACCAACATCAATAGGAAGATGACCTTGAGGACTCAACTCAAGGCTGCGAAGATGAAAAACAATGAAAGTATACAATCCTACTTCACAAGGGTTTCTAGCATTAGAAATCAGTTAAGTGCAACTGGAGATGAAGTAGAAACTGTAGAACTAGTAATGACTACCCTAAATGGTCTTCCAAGATCATGGAAGTCATATACTCAAGGAGTATGCTCAAGGAATAAACTTATTTTTTTTAGTGCACTCTTGGATTCTTGCACTCAAGAAGAAGCTAGGATTGATTCCAGAGAAGAAAAGCTAGGAGATGAGGAAAATCAAGCCTTGGCAACTCACACCAAGAGAGGAAAGAAATAAGATCATCATCACAAGAAATCATACAAAGGTAAGAGGCCTACTAAAGACTTCTCAAATATTAGATGTTTTAATTATGATGAGTTGGGGCATGGCTACAAAAATTGTCCCAAGAAGAAAGGATTCAAAAAGAAGAACAAGCAAAGACATCATGCTCATACTGCATAGGTTGATGAGAAAGCAAGAAAGGATTATTCAAGTGATGAAGAATATGTCTCGATATCAACACTCATAGGTACGATTGCACTTGGTAATAATGATTGGCTTGTTGATAGCAGTGCTTCTAAGCATATGACAAGTTATAAGGATGCTCTCAACAACCTTACTGAGAAGGACTCACCTCACAAGGTGAAGCTAGGAGATGACTATCAATATTCCATCAAAGAGGTAGGAGAAGCTTCCTATAAGCTTGAATATGGGAATTCTATTAAAATGAAGGATGTTTTATATGCACCCAGATTGAAGAAGAACTTACTTTCCATCTCAGCTCTAGATGAGAAAGGATTCGGAGTAGCATTTATGGATGGCCAAGTATTTATGTGGCCCAAGGCTAAAACAATAAATGATACAGTAGTAATTGGAGTGCAAGAGGGAGGACTATAAAAACTCAAGGGACATCTAGAACGAGCATTGGTTCATGAAACTATGGAACTAAGTGAATTGTGGCATTCAAAATTTTCTCACATAAACTACAAAGCATTACCAATTTTGGAACTCATACATTCAGATGTTTGCAGGCCTATGCCATTCAACTCATTAAGCGGGTATGTCTACTATGTTTCCTTTATTGATGACTATTCAAGAAAAATATGGATCTATTTCTTAAAATCCAAAGATGAAGTATTTAGTAAGTTCAAGGAGTTTAAATCCCTTGTGGAAAATCAAACTGGAAAGAAAATAAAAATATTAAGAACAAATAATGGAGGAGAATTCACCTTAGGAGAATTCAAAGAATTATGTAAAGACTCAGGGATTAAGAGGGATATGAGCACTCCCTACAATCCACAACAAAATGGAACTGTAGAAAGAAAGAATAGAACAGTTATGGAAGTAGTGAAGGGCATGATCCATGATCGGGACATTCCTATGCACTTATGGGCAGAAGCTGCAAGGACAGTTGTATATGTTCAAAATAGGACCCCTCACAGAGTTCTTGAGAACAAGACACCAAAAAAAATATTTACAGGGGACAAACCAGAAGTCAACCATCTCAAAATATTTGGCTGCCTCGTAATCATTCATATTCCGAAAGAGAAGAGGACCAAGTTGGAGCCTTTAGGAAAGAAAGGAATCTTCGTCAGTTATAGTGATTCATTAAAATCCGCTAGAAAATACATACCAGGCTTCAAGAAGATCGAACCCAACAAAGATCTAACCTTTGATGAAGACACTGCTTTCAGCAGGTCAAGGAAAATTCACTCAGATGAAGAGCATGATGAAGAACCTGAGACTCCCAGGATTCGAGATACAGTAATGGAAGAGCAGGTTCCAGAAGAACCTGAGGATTATGATATGACTGAACCACAGAGACCGGTAAATCCATCGAAAGAAGTGAACACACAAAAGAAAACCAGCTTGGGAAATAGAACTTATCCAGGATGCATAGAAATATGGTGCTCTAGAAGGAAGTAAGAGACCTCGAACTTACTCCAACTATGTGGCACTATTAAGTGACATCATTGATGCTGAACCTTCCAGTTATCAAGAAGCTACTAAAAAGAAAGTCTAGAAGGATGTTATGATCGAGGATTATCAGTCGATCATGAAGAATGATGTATGGGAGGTAGTTCTGAGACTAAAAGTGTGAAATTGTAAATCACAACAGATCATGGACCTGAGTATACCTCACAGAGAAAGAATGAGTAGAGAAATTGAGTTACAGTGAAAATTGCAGTAAAAATGTGCAGACAATTGAACATGCATGAGAACTCAGATAGCAACAGAATAATGCCACATGATCCAATAATTAGTATAGTCAACAATGATTTTACAATGGAGAGAATTCAAATCACCTAGGAGAATTCGAGTCTCATTCTGTCTAGCATAGGAATTGTCACCTCTATCAGTGCTCTGGAGCTCCCAAACTTAGTTAAACTCAACCAAATCTCAGTTAACTAAAGCTACTGTTAGTTAACTAAACAAGGAGGGAACAATCATGAGTTTATCATGCAAATCACTCAAAAAAGGGCTCATGAGGCCACAATTAATGGTAATCGGAGCATAAACCCCCCATTAGAGTCAGCTAAATCAAGTGGACTGAACTAGAACATTGAGTTGGCTTCTAAAATGTGGGGAACTGCATATAGTGGTCCTAAAATCATGCATTTAGGGCTCATTAGGTGGCTAATGGGTCCTAGATGACATTTGCACACCATTAGGGGGGGAAATAACATCACTAAGTGCTAGCAAATGGTAAATAGTGCAAGTAGGAAAAGGATGGAGTATTAAAATATCCTAACAAGAAGGGAAGTCTCTTCCAAATGGATCTACAAAATTAAGCATGTGACAGATGGATGTGTCAAGAAATACAAGGCAAGGTTCGTGGCTCGAGGTTTCTACTAGAAAGAAGGTATTGATTATGAGGAAACATTTTCTTCAGTGGGGAGATACACTTCGATTAGGTCTATACCTACTATTGCCAAAGTGATGAATTGGAAGGTGCATCATATGGATGTGAATATTGCCTTCCTAAATGGCATAGTAGAAGAGGAAGTGTATGTGGAGCAACCATTAGGCTTCGAGACACATGACAGCAAAAATCATGTTTGTAGATTAAATAAGGCCTTGTATGGATTGAAACATGCACCTATGACATGGTATAGTAGGATAGATGGGTTTCTGACGAGCTTGGGCTTTAACAAGAGTAAAGCAGACTCCAACCTTTACTACAAGGTTGAAGAAGGAAATCGTGTGATTCTACTATTGTATGTAGATGACTTGTTTTTTACAGGTGAAGAGAATCTCATAACATAAATAAAGAAGAAGCTTGGCACTGAATTCGAGAAGGAAGACTTGGGTATGATGCATTACTTCTTAGGTCTTGAGGTGTGGCAGAATCCAGAGGAACTTTTCCTAGGACAAGGAAAGTATGTAGTAGAGATCCTGAAGAGATTCAAGATGATGGATTGCAAGGCCATGGCCACACCTATGGCATCGAATATGAAGTTGCTGAGTGATACTACTTTAGAATTGGTGGATGCCATGATGTATCGGCAAATGATTGGTTCATCGATGTATTTGACCAAAACGAGGCCAAACTTATGCTTTGCGGTGAACACTCTGAGTCAATATATGGTAGAGTCGAGACATGTTCATTTGGTTGCGGCAAATCATATGTTGAGGTACTTGAGGGTATGGTTAATTATGGCCTCAGGTATGCATAGGATCAGAATATTAACCTACAAGGTTATGTTGATGCGGATTAGGCCGCGAGTGTCATGGATAGAAAGAGCACTTTAGGGTGTTGCTTTAGTTTTGGATCGGGTATGATCTCATGGTTTAGTAGGAAGCAGATGAGTGTGGAACTCAGTACAATCAAGGATGAGTATGTGGAAACTTGTTCGGTAAGCTGCGAGGTAGTGTGGCTTCGGAAGTTGCTATCAAGACTATTTGATCTCAAGTTAGAGGGCACTTGTATCTTCTGTGACAACCAAAGTTGTGTGAAGTTTTCGAAGAACCCTGTGTTCCATGACAAGTCGAAGCACATCAAGATCAGGTATCACTATATCTAGGATATGGTGCAGAAGGGAGCAGTGAAGCTCTAGTATATAGCAATAGAGGAGCAAATAGCCAATGTATTGACCAAGCCTCTGTCTTGAGTGACGTTCAAGTACTTCAGAGACAATCTTGGAGTGGTCCAGATCAAGAGGGAGTGATGAGCTCGGTTGAGGTAACAGGTAGTCACGGGTCATGTGATGTAATTGATTCCCCTATGCTACGAGAAGATCTAGATGAGCAGTGAGGTAACGCAAGTGCTTGCGGTGTGAAACATAATGGACGCTCATGGACTGGACCCACCAGATGTCTTGCTCGGTTCATGGATGACGATAGTTGCATATGGTATGAAAGAGGACCAGCTTTGCGGAAAATCCTAGATTTGATCTAGGTCACATCCAGTATGAAAAAGGAATAGCACTGTGGAAAGTCCTAGAATAATGTTTCTGGTCTTCCTAGTTGCAGAATATCATTCGAAGGTCATGTAATGATGCTCCTGGTCTACATAGATGAAGGAGATCAGTTATAGTGGAAAATTCCTAGACTTGGTCTAGGTCACATCCAACATGAAAGAGGGTTGTCTCTGTGGTGAAAGTCTTGGAATGATGCATCCGGTTTTCCTAGCTGTGGAAGATCATTCATAGGTCCTATGATGATGGTCCTGGTCTGCTTAGTTGCGGGAGATCAGTTATAGTGGAAAAGTACTAGACTCGGTCTAGGTCACATCCATCATGAAAGAGGGTTGGCTTTGTGTGGAAAATTCCTAGACATGGTATAGGTCACATCCAACATGAAAAAGGGTTGGCTCTGTGAAACTTCTTATGACATATAGATTCGGGAATATGCATATGTCAATAGTTCATGTACAATAAGTGCAACAACTGGAAGATGATGGTGACGATGATTGAAGAATGTCTTCCTTGTTAAGAGAGAGTGTTGAAGAATGTAACTTCGGAAGATATTCTTATTTATATTATTTGCATCACTTGTATCATTTTTATTGTACACCCTACGAGGATTATTATTGATGTAATTGACTATGTAAAATTCATTGAAAGATTCAATGTAAACCCTAACTATTAGGTCGACCTGGAAATATCTAGAAAATAATATTTTATTGTAAAGTGTACAGGTCGGCCCAGTTAGGAAAGTCAAGCCGACCTAATTAGTAAAAAGGTCAAGTGTTTTGTCTAGTATAAATAGGAGGCTTTCCCTCCTCATTTTTTCACCTCAATCACACATTGAGCTCGCATCATTAGGAGAGATAGAGTCATTCAGCGTAGCTGCTTTTAGAGTCTTCTTGTTTTTGGGTCTTTGCATGAGGGGTACTATTGTACATTCTACAGAATCTATATAGAAGAAATTTGCTGGGTTTTTATGCCCTGAGAGGGTTTTCCCATGATAAATTTGTTGTGTACTATTGTTCATCTTGTGCTTTTTTTTCTTTAAGTGATCCATATTGTTATTGCACTTAAAAATCTAATACATGTTGATCAGGTAACTAAAAATGTCGGTGATCAATGCTTACTATAAAGCTTGGTTCAAACATTTACTAGTCAGATAATGTTATGGTGGGACACTTATAAAATGTGACTACAGGCGTGGATAGTTGCATCAACATATTTCATGGAAATATTTGACGTGCAATTAACGGAAAAAGCCTAGATAGAAAAATTTGTACTTGGTGTAGACCCAGTCATTCACATACACACATGTGAGTACGAATGATGCATAATAGTATACAAGGATGAAATAACATGGCCACATATGTTTCCAAATACCATAGTGTGGCTTACCCAATAAATGGTACAAGGTCGAAGAAGCAAAAGGAGAAACCAAGCATTGGGAAGTAATAAAAGTCAATTTTATCAATAACTCTTCATTTCTCACCCTTACAGGACTAAATAAACTCACCCTTACAGATCCATTTCCCACCCCATTCACAGATGAAATCATAAATGAATTTGCAGGCCACAAATGCTATTATTTTACAAAAAAAAAAATTCAGGTTATAATCAGGTTGTTATTGCTAAGGAATATCAACCGAAGACAACCTTTGTTATAGAATTCAAAGCATTTTCTTATAGACTTATTCCTTTTGGCTTGAAGAATGCACCTATTGTGTTTTCCAGAATTACAATCAAAGCTTTCCAGGAACAAAACCATGGCATTGTACTTTGATGATTGGGCAATCTATAGTCTTTTTAAAGATCACATCCAGTGTCTCCGACTAATGCTGGAACATGCCTTAATATAAAGAAATGCATATTTGCAACACCCATAGGGGTACTTTTGGAACATGTCGTATGTAGGGATGGTATAGAATTTGACACAACAAAAATAAAATTAATACTTGAATTGAAGTCTTGTGTTAATCAGAAGCAAATATGAGGATTCCTAGGCCACATGGGGTACTACATAAAGTTCATAAGACATTACTAATACAACTTACCCAATGGAATAACTCTTAAATATGGATGCAAAAGTCAAATGGGAAAAGGAATGTAACAAATCGTTCAAACTACTAAAAGAAAATTAGTCGAAGCACCAATTTTACAATTACATGGCTAGACAAAAAAATTCCATGTTCATATTGACACGCCATGAATAATACTTGGGGTGGTGCTAGCACAACTAGGAGAAGAAAACATTGAACAAGTAGTCACTTATGACAATTGAAAATTGAATAAGGCTAAAAGGAATTACTCAATGACATAAAGATAAGCTTCAGGAATTTTTTTTCTTTATAGAAATATCGACACTACCTCATTAGCAAACCCATTTATATTTTATATCAGTCATCAAGCTCTTAAGTATCTAGTCAACAAACTAGTACATTAAGAGAAAATTTGTTGATGGTTGTTATACTACAAGAGTTTGAATTTGAATTTATTGTCTGCCCTTGGAAAAAGAATGTAGGAACATATCAACTATCAATATTGGAGATAGGGGAAGATCTAATAGGAATTGAAGACGACCTTCCTCATGCAAGCATTTTTAGAATAGAAACACCTCCAATTGAAATAAATGATATAGTAGAATTTCTTGAAGAAGGAACATCCCCAACCGATATGCTAGGGGAGTGTCAGTAAAAAAAATGCTATCTATTTCGACACTAAATTGTCAATCGGGGCTCGTAATATTAGAGGTGTCGGCACTGTATGTGCAGGACTGAAGCCAAAACTAACCTAATCTAGCATAATCTAATCTAATGCCAGCAACATACTAAAAATATTAAGCAAATTGGGATAGCTCGGTACCTAGGGAAGAAACTCATCATGGAGTGACCATATCTTACGAGTTAGGTCATTAATCTATCTGTTGGTGGTTTAAAGCTATTGGCAAATTTAAGAAGTGAGAAAACTAAAGTGCAGGAATTAGTACAAACGAAAAATCAAAATCAATACAAAAAATGGCAAACTAGTGCAAGGATCTATGTTACAAGAAATAAGACTAGGCTAAAAAGAATATATGAAACAAAGGCAAAATGAATTAAATGAAAAGGATCTAAATGTACCTATATTCGGAATCCATTACTCTCAACTCAAGATGAAATGACAAAATACAAATCTTACGATTTACAAAAGATGCAACCAACAAAATTCATTAAATATTCACAAATCAACAAATATAAAAATTTTATTAAATTGAAAACATTATCAAATTACCCAATATACATTTACAAAATACACAAAATTTAAATATTTACAAATTTACCTAATTTTACAAATTATAAATATGTTACCAACTACAAATACAATATCATATGTAAAAACATCATAAATTACAAGCACCATATATATGAATCACAAACAAAACATCATATGCACGACTTCCAAAATGACCAAACATTATTTGAACAAAATATATATATGAAACTATAACTTACATATTCCAAACTTAGTATGTTATGTCAAATGATGATTTAGTTTAAGTTTGTAACTTTAGGAATTTACGTTAAGTTTGAGAATGTAACTTTGTAACCAACGCACGAAACTGGTATGAGTTTGAAGCAAGGCACAGAGTTATGCAAAAGTCAAATGGACATTGGAATGTAACCAATCATTCATACTACTAAAAGAAAATTAGACAAGAAAAAAAAATTCCATGTTCATATTGACACGTTAGGAATAATAGTCGGGGTGGTCCTAGCATAACTAGGAGAAGAAAACATTGAGCAACTAGTCACTTATGCCAGATGAAAATTGAATAAGGCTAAAAGGAATTACTTAACGATATAAAGAGAAGCTTTATGAATTTTTTTTAGAAATATCGACACTACCTCATTAGCAAACCCATTTATATTTTATATTAGTCATCAAGCTATTAAGTATCTAGTCAACAAATTGGTACATTAAGAGAAAAATTATTGATGGTTGTTATACAGCAAGGGTTTGAATTTGAATTTATTGTCTGCCCATGGAAAAAGAATGTAGGACCATATCAACTATCAATATTGGATATAGGGGAAGATCTGACAAGAATTGAAGACAACCTTCCTCATGTAACCCTTTTTAGAATAGAAGCAGCTCCAACCAAAATAGATGATATAGTAGGATTTCTTGAAGAAGGAACATCACCAACCGATATGCTAGAGGAGTGTCAATAAAAATATATGCTATCTATCTCTACACTAAATTGGCAACCGGGGCTCGTAAGCTTAGAGGTGTTGGCATTGTATGTGTAGGACTAAAGCCAAAACTAGCCTAATATAATCTAATGCCGACAACATACTAAAAATATTAAGCAAATTGGGATATCCGGATACCTAAGGAAGAAACTCATCATGGAGTGACCATATCTCACAAGTTAGTTCATTAATCTATCCTTTGGTGGTTTAAATCGATTGGAAAATTTAAGATTCGAGAAAACTAAAGTGTGGGAATTAGTATAAACGAAAAATCAAAACCAGTACCAAAAATGACAAACTAGTGCAAGAATCTATGTTGCAAGAATTAAAACTAGGCTAAAAAGAATAAATGAAACAAAGGAAAAATGAACTAAATGAAAAGGATATAAAGCAAACTCTATGCTAAATGTACCTATGCTGGGAATCCACTCTTAAGATAGTTATTCCACTCTTAAGATATAAAGAAAAAGACTCACCGTTAGTACATGTTGATCAAGTAACTAAAAATGTTGGTGAACAATGTCGACTATAAACCTTGGTTCAAACATTTACTAATTAAATAATGCTATGGTGGGAAACTCAGAAAATGTGACTACATATGTGGATAGTTGCATCAACATATTTCATGAAAATATTTGAGGTGAAATTAATAGAAAAAGCCTAGATAGAAAAATGTGTACCCGGTCTAGACCTAGTCACTCACATACACAAATGTGAGTACGAATGGTGCATAATAGGATACAAGGATGAAATAAAATGGCCACATATGTTTCCAAATACCTTAGGGTGACTTACCTAATAAATGGTACAAGGTCAAAGAAGCAAAAGGACAAACCAAGCATTGGGAAGTAATACAAGTCAATTTTATCAATAACTCTTCATTTATACTTATAAGAGAGGAACTAAAAGATCCAATACAAGAAATGCAAAGGTTTGTTTTAGAATCATAGTCCTAGTGGAAAGATGTGCAAGAAACAACTAACATTATAACAACTTTGACTAGTAAAAGAATAACATGTCACTAAGGAAATCCGAGGCATGAAATTTTAAGAAAGATAAATGTAGAAACATAAAATATTCCAGGAAAACATTTTAGATGGAAAAGGGACCACCCGATGGTATTACAACAATTTAAAGTAGTTCAACTAGTAGCAACAACATCCAACATAGATGATGATAAAAATAAATAATTCCCACAAGAATTCACCGACTTCAAAGAAGTATAAAGAAATATAGATGAATTGAAAGCACCAAAATGGATGGATAGAAACATAAAAACATGGGAAGTCAACATTTCAGATGACAATCAATCAAAACTGGCTAAAATAGGAGATTATTGCTCGGATCAACAGACAACTGAAATAACTAATCTACTTAAACAATACCAGGATGTACTTTCCATAGATTAAAAATATTTAAAAGGTTTAGTAGAAGGCCCTAGGAGAAATGAAAATTGATGTTATAGAAAATGAAAAACCAGTGAATAAACGAATGTACAAACTAGCCAACAAGTATAAAGGAATCATAAGAAAGAGATTGACAACATGCGAGCAGCATGCATCATCTATCCAATCAGTCAGTCAAAATGGGCTAACCGTATGGTTGTCCAACCTAATAAACATTATCCGAAAAGACTGCATGAATCTGTGTTGATTTTAGAAGTCTAAATAAACTCACCCTTACAGATCCATTTCCCACCACATTCGCAGATGAAATCATAAATGAAGTTGCGGGCCACAAATCTTATTGTTTTACAAATTCCTTTTTAGGTTATAATCAGGTTGCTATTGCTAAGGAAGATCAATCGAAGACAACCTTTGTTATAGAATTCAGAACATTTGCTTATAGAGTTATTCCTTTTGGCTTGAAGAATGCACGTGTTTTCCAGAATTACAATAAAATATTTCCAGGAATATATGAACAAAACCATGGCATTGTACTTTGATGATTGGGAAATCTGTAGTCTTTTTAAAGATCACATCCAGTGTCTCTGACTAATGTTGGAACATGCCTTAATATAAATAAATGCATATTTGCAACACCCATAGGGATACTTTTGGGACATGCCGTATGTAGGGATGGTATAGAATTCGACACAACAAAAATAAAATTAATACTTGACTTGAAGGCTTTTGTTAATCAAAAGCAAATATGAGTATTCCTAGGCCACATGGGGTACTACATAAAGTTTATAAGACATTACTCTAATACCACATACCCGATGGAATAACTCTTAAAGATAGATGCAAAAGTCAAATGGACAAAGCAATGTAACGAAACGTTCAGACTACTAAAAGAAAATTAGTCGAAGCACGATTTTACGATTACCTGGCTAGACAAAAAAAATTCATGTTCATATTGACATGTCAGGAATAATAGTCGGGGTGGTCCTAACACAACTAGGAGAAGACAACATTGAGAAACGAGTCACTTATGCAAGTTGAAAATTGAATAAGGCTAAAAGGAATTACTCAACGACATAAAAGAAAAGATTTCGGATTTTTTTTTTACAAAAATATCAAGACTACCTCATTAGCAAACCCATTTATATTTTATATCGGTCATCAAGCTCTTAAGTATCTAGTGAACAAATTGGTACATTAAGAGAAAATTTGTTGATGGTTGTTATACTACAAGAGTTTGAATTTGAATTTATTGTCTTCCAATGGAAAAATAATGTAGGACCATATCAGCTATCAATATTAGAGATAGAGGAATATCCTGACAAGAATTGAAGATGACCTTCCTCATGTGAACCTTTTTAGAATAGAAGGAGCTCCAACTGAAATAGATGATATAGTAGGATTTCTTGAAGAAGTAACATCCCCAACCGATATGCTAGAGGAGTGTTAGTAAAAATATGTGCTATCTATTTCAACACTAAATTGTTAACCGTGGCTCGTAAGATTAGACGTGCCAACACTATATGTGCAGGGCTGAAGCCAAAACTAACCTAATCTAATATAATGCCGGCAACATACTAAAAAGTCTAAGCAAATTGGGATAGCTCGGTACTTAGGGAAGAAACTCATCATGGAGTGACCATATCTTACGAGTTAGGTCATTAATATATCCTTTGGTGGTTTAAAGCTATTGTCAAATTTAAAATGTGAGAAAACTAAAGTGTGAGAATTAGTAAAAACGAAAAATCAAAATCAGTACCAAAAATGGCAAACTAGTGCAAGAATCTATGTTGCAAGAAATAAAACTAGGCTAAAAAGAATATATGAAACAAAGGAAAAATGAACTAAATGAAAAGGATCTAAAGCAAACTCTATGCCAAATATACCTATGCTCGGAATCCATTACTCCCAACTCAAAATGAAATAACAAAATACAAATCTTATAATTTACAAAAGATGCAACCTACAAAATTCATTAAATATTCACAAATCAACAAATATAGAAAATTTATTAAATTGAAAACATTATCAAATTACCCAATATACATTTACAAAATACACAAAATTTAAATATTTACAAATTTACCTAATTTTACAGATTATAAATATGTTACGAACTACAAATACAATATCATATGTACAAACATCATAAATTACAAGCACCATATATATGAATCACAAGCAAAACATCATATGCACGAATTCCAAAATGACCAAACATTATTTAAACAAAATATATATATATGAAACTATAACTTACATATTCCAAACATAGGATGTTATGTCCAATGATGATTTAGTTTAAGTTCGTAAATTTAGGAATTTACGTTAAGTTTGAGAATGTCACTTTGTAGCCAACGCACGAAACTGGTATGAGTTTGAAGCAACGCACCAAGTTATGCACATAAAAAATACAAAAAATACACTATATAATAAAAAATGCAAAGAACTATGTAATCAACGCAGAAAGAAACTATGTACATAACGAACTATCCGCTACAATCAAATTATATAGACAAGAAAACAGAAGTGGAAGATGTATTCGATGGTAAACAATTCATTAGTGTCTGTTAATCCCAATTTTCCTTTTGAGATATGGGAAATCGATTTTATAGAACCATTTCCCTAGGAAGGAGGACATGCGAAATATACATTATAATAAGAGTCGAGTACTTATAACAGTGCTTACAAGTGTGTGTAGTAAGAGTCCAATATGTTGTATGTTGTTGGAGAACCTCCTGTAGCATAAATTATGACTTATCAAGCATCCAAATGTAGCAGAACTCAATGGGTAAGGATTCCTAGATTTCCCAACCTCTATGCTCACCTACAACCATCTATTTTCCCTTCAAAATTGCAGCTCTATCTCCAAATTCGAATTTCTATGTTAAACATAGTCTCGTAATAGTCATGAACAACAATAGGAAAACTCTATGTAGTGTAGAAGCCTACATGAGAATGATCAAAAGAGTGTTGACTCCAAGGGATATTAGATGATGGTGAAAAGATAACTGACATAGCTTCTTCCCATAGAAGAAAGGATTCGTGGTACCTGTTACACCAAAATGTCGTCACCCTTGTGCAAGTGTCCCAAGTGTCGCAAGCGTTGTAAGTGTCGTCGTTCTGACCTAGTGTTGTCACCATGACCATTGCAAGTATTGTCATTATGACCAAGTGTCGTCATCATGACCATTGTGATAATGTCGTCATCTTGACCATTGTGTAAACTCTTTGCTATTTTACCTAAACCCATTTTAGAGTAAAAACACATCCCTGAAGTTTCCCATGACTGGAGGGCTTAACTAACCTACTTTTCAAGATCGTCGCAATCTGCCCTTGTGCAACATGCGACATCGTAGGTTGTCCTAATGCAACCTGCGACGATGTCAGTTATTTGGATAAAAAAGTATCTTCGATCCCATTCTCGAAGATGACTGATGTGGAGGCCTATCCCTAGGCTCTAGGTGAGGTGGCATTTTGGTTCCTAACCTTATGGGAAAATCCCTTAACCATCTCCCCCCTAATCCTCAACCTGCCCTATCTCTTTATCCCTATATAAACACCCACTCTCTCCATGAGAGGGGGGAAGGTCTATGGTACCCTTCTGCTGATAGGATCCATACTGGTGATTGGGAAGCTTGTACCATCTTGGAGGCTTGACTTGGACATGTTGGATGGAGGATGCGACATTGAGGCTTTGGTTGTAGCTTCATCCTTTTCTATGTATTCCCACTTTTTATACAGTTAATATAATCTCTTTCCATAAATGTTGTTTTGTTGATGATGTTTAGAACTTTCTTCCTCAACTGTTAGTTTAGATCAGTTATTGTTTAGATATCTTTCACTACTTGTATTGTTTCCATATTGTCTTGACAGGTCTTGCAGCTGGAGATCTGACGACCGCAAGACTTGGAGCAACAACAAGGAGAAGGATCTGCGATCTGAAAGGTATGATATCTAAGTACTCGATCTGTAACTAGATCTAGGAAATGAGTTTTGTATTCTGTACCATTTGTTCTAGATTCACTTGAACTAAAGAGATCCTTCTCGCGTCCGCTCGAGTGGATTGTCCAATAACAGTAGCTGGCATAATTGTCACAACCCCCATACCTCAATAACAACATGAAGTGACTTTTCCCACCAACCTCATATATGAATTCAATGATTGGTTTTAATAGTCAAGATAAGGTAATTGGATCATTTAAAGCACATGGTAGAATTTTGGATGAGTACTAAGGTTGACACTTGGAAACATAGGATTTAGTTTCCCCATAGGTCCCCTTTCATCTTCCCCTCTGGTTGAATCGTAGCCCCTCTAGTGCTCTTTATACAACCATCTTGGACCATTTTATTATTTTCCAACATAATACTTACATACATTTCGAATTGGCATGATAAGTCAACCGTATGGTCCAAATAAAAAAAAAATACATCATACATGCCCAACGATGCCCTAGTCAAGTCTTTGCCTTGAACTCCACACTAGGAATCCATACTAGCACATTTACATCATTTACATAATTTTAATTAAATACATTCCAAGTCAAAACTGAGGTATTATAAATGACATATTTCCTTGGACCATCAAGAGATACAAAAACAACATAAAAAAGCATGGCGTGATAGAAAAATAAGGAAGAAGGATATCTCCATCGGATATTTTGTACTACTATATGACAACAAAATAAAAGGTAAATCAAGGAAACTAGATAGTGTGGTCGGGACCTTATGTGGTCAAAGATATACGATTGACTGGGGCAATACAATTAAGAGCATTACAAGGTTAACTACTTGTTAAAGTAGTAAATGATGCTCGACTAAAACAGTACTGTCCGTCAAAATAGAAAAATAGAATAAAATTTGTGTATACTCTAAAATAGTAGGGAAATAAAATAATCTTGTATATGAGTATGGAAATGAAATAAAAAAAGTAAGATACAAAAGCAACTCAAGCAGAAAAATAAAGGCGAGCCAAATAAGGAATGACCATCGACGATAATAGGTTGACAGAAAAATTAAAAGAAGAAAAGTTGGCGAATTCTCCATCAACTACCAACAAATCAACACACAAGTCAGTAAGAAGGCGGAAAAATCACACATAAACCAAATAACAACAACCAACAATAAAGAAATATATGGAGAAGGTAGCTGCCAAAGTTTTGGTGGAGCAAGAAGGTGCCAAAGGCACGAAGCAACACCAGAAAAAGTGTAAACTAATAATGGATTCAGGTATTGGTCTTGACTATTCACAAGCAATGGACCGGGAAAAATAAATCATAATGAATGTGATGAAAAACCAAATAAGCATTAATCAACAATTCCAGATAGAGATACAAATGGGGAGTATATAGGAGGAGCACAAGAAGAAAAATACAGGTAAACCTCCAAAGATATCAACTCGACCACGAACACAATCCAATTTGACAATAGAAAAATGGAAACTAGTACACAACAGGTCGACCCAACTCAAGAGTCAGAACCCCCCATCCCCAATTCCAATTACCCAGGAACCACAACCAGTTCCGACACAGACTGACCCCCCACAATCAGTTCCACCACATTCAACCCCAACATTAGTTCCACCACAATCAACTCCACCATAGACATCATAGTTGATCCCTACTTTGTTGATACCCACACATGTGCCACTGCCTCAACCCATGACCCCACCACCACTTATCTTTGTACTATGAGTGAATGCATAATTGAGTTGTCACTAACCTCACACTTGGAAATGCACATGTTTGCTCTGGATATTGTCACATGGCATGAAGACGAGCCTCCAAAAAGACAAACACCATAAACTTACAAAAATTTAAACTCATTCATGTAAAATTCACCCCTAATCCCATTTTTTTTAAAATACATTCAAATGGATGTGAAAAATCCAAAAGCATTTAAAAAATTAAAGAAAAAAACTATAACTAAATATTACTAGAAATTTCTTCTAATACACAAACACCAATATAAAAATTGTGTCTTCCGTATGTGAAACATTTAAATTCTAAAAAAAAAAGAGCCATACTACAAAATTATAAAAGATACCAACCAATACGCCGAAATGTATGTAAAGTAAATAACGCTCTCTAAAGAAAAACATACAAATCCGATTTCTTATGAAAACTAAATAATTACGGGTAGTTGTGGAACCTTCTCCAAAAAATGATACCAATGGATATCCAAGTGAAGGAAACAACGCTCTCTAGAGTGGATGGAGAAAAAAAAAGTACCAATTCGATTTGTTAGGAATACTTAAATTACGATTAGTCTTCTTGTGAGATTACGATTAGTCGTGGAACCTTCTTAAAAATAAGAGGTGAGATTAAAAAGTAAAAAAAAGGCTTAGTTCGTAGGTTTATGTTTCGACCATTATTATGCACCTAAAAAGTCCAAAAACATGTAATATGCATTTATTTTTTGACCATTATTATGCACCTAAAAAGTCCAAAAACATGTAATATCCATTTAAACTTTGAATAAAAATAGCAATTTTTTTTTTTTTTTTTTTTAGAGGCGATAAGGTTAATCGTCCATTATTTGAGTTGGTGATAGATGATTGAGATGGAGCTGCACCTAGGGTTTCTTGTCTTTTCTGCAGGAACCACTGATTATGACAGTTGATCTGAGGAATCGGTGGCCTTCGGCGACTTGGATTCCAGCTGATTCCACGAATCAGCCTAGTACCAGCCAAGGAAAAAAAGTGGGAAGTTTTTACAATAGTCGAAGGCTACTATTTCTTCCGTTCTACTTGACTTTTCGGGGTTTCTGCAGTTCGGTTATCTTTTTATAATTTTTCTGGTGCTTTTTTTATCCGGGATCTGCTTCTATTTTTGGATTAGCAGATTTTCTTATCTATCTTTGGGGCCCTTTCCCCTTTTGTGGCGGAGCTGCTACTTTTTGGCTTTGGGACAGGTGGCTTGTTGCTATCTCCTGGCGACCGGCAGCTGCGGGTCGACCTTCGTTTGTGGGGCTAAATGTCTTTGCTGGGAGACACGAACCATTCCTTAAACCCTCAACCGACGGCAGATCATTCTGGGGTGAGGTCTGGTTTTGGCAATGTTAGGGTTTCGCATGTGGGCCGTCTTCGGGGAGTGAAGGCAAAGCAGCGGCGACTGTTGAAGACTTAAAAAGCACGAAAGGAGATTTGTAGATTCGACATTGACGCCGAACACAACCTGGACAGAATTAGAATTTTGGCTGAGCGTGCAGTGGTCGGTCGTCTTGAGTATACTTCGGGCACCAAAATGGAAATTTCGGATTGGGTGAATAGGGTTTGGGTGCCCTTCACCGGTTTGGCCCCCCGCATTAACCTGCTACCAAATCGCTGGATTCTTTTCACCTTCACGGAGGCGACCCATCTCGATTTGATCCTGTCCAAGTTCTGGGAATTTAAGAGGGGTTCGCTATTTATCAAGATTTGGACAGAGGATGTGGTGAAAGGCATTGCAAATTCTGTTGGACGCTTTGTCAGGTTTGACAAACAGAACCTATTTGGGATGGACCGGCGATATGCCAAAGTGATGGTAGAACTTGATTTGAAGGATTGTTTGCATGCAGAAGTCTTAGTCACTTGGGGATCTCGGGTCTGGCATCAAGCTCTGGATTTCTATAAAATCCCTCTCAGATGTTTTCTATGCCGCAAGACTGGTCATGTGAAAGCTTCGTGCCCATCCTTGCATGACTGCTCACAGGACTCTTCGGATTTCTCTTCGCCCGGGAATGATCTCCAGATTTCTGAATCTCAAAGAATTGGTAAGTATGATAAAAACCCCTCTTTAAATTTCCCGGATTTGTCATCAGAGGAGCTGGCTTTCTTAGAATCATCTGAGCAAAATCTTACAAGTCGTATTTTAAATGGAGAAATACACTTGCGGCATGACATAGTGACTGGTCTCCCTGTTTCCAAATCGGTAATTGGCTCTTCTGATAACAATGTGAGACGAAAATTATTTCCTGATTTGAATCCTGTTAATTTGAATTTGGGGCCTTCGGCTTTGTCTCCAGTCGAGAATAAAAAGTCAAACCCTAACCCTGAGTTCGCTCTAACAGAAATCCGCCCCGAATCTCATCCTATTGTGGAGTCAAAGACAATGTCGAACCCTAATCCTGAGTGTGCTTTGATTGATCTCTGCCCCGAATCTCATCTAATTGTGGAGTCAAAGACAGTCCATAACCCTGATAGTGCTTTGAAAAGCCAGCCGGGAAAACAACTATTAGGGACTTTTGAAGCTATTCCTGTCTCTTCTGAGGTATCACAGTGTGAACCTCTTCAAAGTGAAGAACTTAGTCCATGGGGTGATAAGGGAGATAACCCCTCAGATTTGGTTACAAATCCTTTAGATTTGAATATCTTATCTGAATGTGGCTATCACATGTCGACATATGGGAAGGATTTTCCTCCTCTTCCGGCTTACACAAAAAACCCTAGCAGTGGGTCTGATGCAAATCCTATTCTCTCCCTTAATCGACAAAACGTCACAATCAGAGAGGCAAGAAGAAAAAACCTGAACCTAACATTTCTGACCCTTACACACCTATTTCTAGGAGGTTGGAGGAAGCTGAAAAGATAGAAAAGACTGAAACCCTGGGGCTTAGAGAAGTGACCCCCACTAGGACTGTTTCTTAATGTCTTTGTTGTCATTAAATGTTAGGGGATTGGGCAAGGTGACTCGGGCCCAGGCCTTGTCCAATCTGATAAAAGATACTGGCCCTGCAATTTTATTTCTTCAGGAGACCATGTGTGAGGACAATTTAGCTATTCACAAACTTTGCAACATTCTTCCGGACTGGGAGGTTACAGCTATTAGCTCACATGGACAGTCTGGGGGTCTTGCTGTTGCATGGAACCCAATTTTCTTTGATCTACATGCTTTTTGTACACCTTGGGGTATATTATTAAAGGGATCTATTTGCAGTAGCCAGAAATCTATTTCTCTGCTCAATGTATATGCCCCTTACAGGGAGAGACAAAAATTCTGGACAGATTTGAGTGGGTCGGGGCTCATGGATTTACCTGATTTAATCATTGCAGGAGATCTCAATTTCTCTTATCAGGCATCTTAAATTTGGGGCATCTCCGCCAGGATGGATGAATTGGGGGATTTTTTCTTAAATCTACTTTTGGAGAAGAATCTCATAGATGTCCTGCCACACAAACTTTCCCCCACTTGGTCAAATGGTAGATTCGGTGCAGAAGGTGTCCATAAACGCCTTGACAGATTCCTTGTTAAGTCGACCCTGTTGGCTCATTTTCCGAAGCATAGGTCTTGGGTACACTCTGCAAAATTCTTGGACCACTGGCCCATAGTTCTACAGATGGAACAATATGAACATTTACAGTCGACTCCTTTTAAATTCAATGCATCGTGGCTAGAAGATGAATCTTTTTGTCACATGGTCAGAATTTTTTGGGAAAATTGTGAAGTTTTAGATTCAAATCCTGTTCTGAACTTTTGTTTCAAATTAAAGAAATTAAAAGTGGCTGTTGTCAAATGGATCAGAGAAAAGAAGCTTGCAGATAAAATTGAGCTCCAACAATTAGAATCTCAACTCCAAGATGCTATTGCTGCAAATATAAACGATTCATTATCTGAGGAAGCATTTGAGATTATGAAGAAGCTGGAGCTGAAAAAAGAAGATTTAATTCTGCAGGAAGAAAAAGCATGGAGATTAAAGAGTCGTGCTACCTGGATTGCGCTTGGTGATAAGAACACCAAGTTCTTCCATTCATTTGCATCTGCTAGGAGGAGGACAAAGTATATCTGGGAAATTCTTGGTGAAGATGGAATGCTGTGCTCTGGTATTGACAATCTTAAAACAGAAGCGTATTCTTTCTTTAATAATATTTATTCAGATCCTAGGGATTATTGCATAAATGAACAATTTGAAGTGGCAACTCTATACCCTCGTTTCTTTGATGAGCAAGAAGCAGATTATATACAAAGAGAGGTCTCATTGGATGAAATAGAGCAGACATTAAAGTCCTTTGCAAAGGATAAAGCCCCTGGGCCGGACGGCTGGCCAGTCGAGCTTTATCAACATTTCTTTGATTTGATGGGGGACGAACTACTGGAACTTGTCAATTACTCCATGGCAAATAGCTACATCCCAGGTGGTCTCAACTCCACGTTTGTTACTCTCATCCCTAAAAAAGACAAGCCTGCAACATTCGGTGATTTTCGCCCTATTGCTCTTTGTAATCTGCTATATAAGCTTATTTCTAAAATAATTGCTGATAGATTAAAAAAAGCCCTTTCTACTCATATATCTGAAGAGCAATTCGGTTTTTTAGAGGGTAGGAAAATCCACGATGCTATCGGCATCACACAAGAACTGATCCACAGCATCAAGATTCATAAACGAAAAGCTATGTTGCTTAAGATGGACTTAGTCAAAGCATATGATAGGGCAAATTGGTCTTTCATCAGATTGATCCTCATCAAGATTGGAATGCCCTCTTCAATTATTAAGTGGATCATGGCCTGCATCAGATCCATGAATATATTTGTTCTGGTGAATGGAAGTCCTACAGATTTCTTCAGTTGCTCCAGGGGATTAAGGCAAGGCTGCCCTTTATCCCCTCTCCTGTTCATTTTGATAATGGACGGTTTCAGCAGATTGGTGAACAGGGCTTTGCTGGATGGTAAAATTAAGGGTGTCAAACTCATAAAAGATGTTATTTTCACTCATGTAATGTTTGCAGATGATGTTCTTGTGGGTGGTATAGACTCTGTAGATGAATGGGGGATGTACAAAAACATCATTCATATTTTCAGCAAAGCTATAGGTATGTTAGTCAGTGCAGCAAAATCCAGTTTTTTTCATCTTTCACTATCAGATGAACAGATTAGAAGCATCCGATCTGTCATGCCTTTCAATTGTTCCTCCTTAGAGCAGGGCTTCAAATACCTGGGTTATGTGCTAAAACCAAACAATTATCAAATTCGGGATTGGCAATGGCTTTTGAAAAAAATTGAAGATAAAATAGCACATTGGTCTTATAGGTTTCTATCAATCGGAGGAAAGCTTATTCTGGTGAATTCGGTGCTATCTAGCATCCCTGTATATTGGTTTTCATTGATGGAGGTACCAAGTTATATCATCAAAACCATAAAGAGATTCTTTTTCAACTTTCTGTGGAATGGAACAGCAAAAAGTAAAAACATCCCTATGGTAGCAGCTGATTCTCTAGCTATACCATATAAATTTGGTGGCTGGGGAATAAAGGACTTGGAGGTTTTTAACATCGCCCTCAGGTTAAAAAGCTATTGGCGTGGTATTTATGGAGACTCCCTCTGGTCTAGAATTATACATTCAAAATATATAAAGACTGATGTCAACTCTTGGATGCGCAACCCAAAAATGTCAAGCTGGAATTTCTCACCCATTTGGAGAGGGTTTATGAAAGTTTTTCATTGGATTAAATGTGATCTTATTTGGCAAGTTGGATCCGGTTCACAGATCAGGGTGGGAGTTGATCCCATTATCGGTTTAGATCATGAACATTTGCTTCCACCCATTATTCCTCAGTATTTACAAATCATTGGATTATCCACTTTAGATAAGATACATCATCAGAATTATGGCCATGCTGATTGTCAGAAGTGGTTCTCGGCTCAAGAGATAGGCTTATCCGGGTATCTTGCACGTATTTGGGAAAACTACACAAATAATTTGATCTCGGCCGGTGTACGTTTGTGCAATTCTGAAGACAAGCTTGTCTGGGCCGGCAACACAGGACTTGGCATTGTCACGGCAAAATCAGCATATAAAAGAATACTACAGCATAAATACATCTTCCCTCCGGACTGGTGGTATTTAAAAATCTGGCAGTGGCACATCCCTGTTAAATTAAAATCTTTTTCTTGGTTAATACTACAGAATAAGTTAAAGACTTGGGACAATCTCTGCAAGCGAGGCTGGATAGGTCCGAACTATTGTCCTCTCTGTAAAGCAGATGCTGAATCTCGTCTGCATCTATTTGTACAATGTTCTTTCTCTCGCAAGGTCTGGGAAGTGATGTCCATACACTTTAATATTACCCAATGCTGGGCAATAGGGGACTTCAATTTGTGTTTTTTAAACTGGTACAGGCATTGCAAAAATTTCTTTTATCTGGCAGTTTGCATTCCCTGGGAAATATGGCATATCAAGAATTGTGTCATCTTCCGAAACTCCTCACCTGATCACATCCACTGCTGTTTGACTGCCCTCAAAATGTTCAACTCATGCAAGGTGGACGAGTTGATGCTGAAAACAGATCGCATCAGTATTTTTAATCTTATTGTTGATAGACCCGTCCTTTTCTTTGACGGTGCATCACAAGCGGGAATTTGCGCTATAGGAGGTGTTATTTATCTGAATGACTCTCACTATTTTTCTATCAAGCTTAACTGTGGAAAAGGAACAAATATGAAGGCGGAATTAATTGCTCTCTGGTGTGTTTTAAAGGTAGCCAACATTTTTGGGTTGTCAAATCTCAAGGTATACGGTGACTCTAGGGTCACCATTAAATGGGCAGAAGGAAAATTCAAGCTCAATGTTTTAAATCTAAGACACTGGGCCTCCAGAACACTTTATGAACTTTCTAAACAGCAAAACATCTTGTTTGAGCACATCTATCGTGCACATAATAGTATGGCGGACAAGCTGTCTAAACAAGCTCTAGATGGATGTGAAGGACACCTGCTCTGGGAAGAATGGTGTGAAGACAGCCTCCAGGATTGTGGATCTATTTATTTCTATGACTGATCTTTTGTCTATCACATTTTCTCTTTTTGCTGATAATGGTGGACCCATCTTTTTTGGCTGTAAGGGGCATTTTGCTGGGCAAAATTATTTTGGGAATGTTTTGTTTTTGTGATCTTCTTCTGGGGTTATTTCCATTCCATGTATTGGCTGTGTTTTGCAGAAAACAGCTTGGGATTTTTCCGAAAGATCCTTTTGATTGGATCATGAACTTATATTGTACTATTTGATTCAGTTTTTGAATATCAATAGTAGTTTTTTTTCTCTGGAAAAAAAAAATAGCAATTTTTTTGTTTTGGAAAATAGTTGTCCACTTTGATGGTGTGATCCTCGATCCCCTTGATGATTAGACCATTTATTCATTAAATTGATGGAGCAATACACGAATTTCAACTAAACCATGAAATCATTTATTAAAATAATTGGTGGATCAGATTATGAGATATGTCATCCAAGACACATGCTCCTAAGTTGTGTTCCTAATTGGTATATAGAAAAGTATTTTGGAGATCATAGATCGAGTAGGGAGGGATATCCATAATCTCGTAAATAGAACAGTGATCAACCAACTTATTTTATTGAAAATATTCGAGAAAATAATTTCTTGAATAAACTTTACTTTAGACACCCAACAAAATAAATAATGAATTAAGAAAGAAGTTATGCAAACATATTCAGGTTACATATTTAATTATAACATAATCCATTCGGGTTTATCGTAGCTAGTCCTACATCCATTCTTACCTCATTTCTATTTGATTTTCTAGATACATATATATAAATAACACTAGATTCCTCATCTACGATTCAACAAAACAAAAAGATATATAGTAATGTAGTGTGGTGCTATATGATATAATGTGGCGAGCTCAAATGTGAAGGTGCTTCTGAACTTCAAAAATGGCTTCTGCTGATATCATGAAACAATGGGATTCTTCTTCTGTCAAGTGATTGTTGGCAACGCCTAGTATCCCTCCTCTTCCCAATTGAGTGGGCAAGCTCAATATCACCTCCTCGTCGATACCATGAAAGTCCTTGGCCACCATGGAAACAGGATGAATCCTCCTCTAATTGGCTTTCGGCAGTAGGAGGGGAACCTAACAAGTGAAAAGTATTAAGTACAGGCTAGGAGTAGGCCTAGCACAATGGCCAAGGGATGTACAGGCACAGACATTAAAATTTCTGATGGGATACGTTTCAAATATTTTCTTAGTTATCAACAATGATGTGTTCCTTTCAAACCTACATGTCAAATTCATGCCCAGCTCCCATGACATATGGTCCCTTAGCCAAAAGATGACATAAAACGAACAGGAATTGGTTGTACGAGCGATTAGATATCCTGTCAAGATTATCTGCCATCCAAAGGAAAGTAAACAAATAATATTTACGGGAGCGGTACCATTCTTTTGAGAGGACTTTTGGAAGAGTTCCCTGTACCATTATCTGCCATCCAAAGGAAAGTAAACAAATAATATTTACGGGAGTGGTACCTTTCTCCTTGGCGAGTGGCGGGCCACTGGGCCCTTCTCCTATTGAGAGGAATTTTGGCAGAATTCCCACTGCCATTACCATAGCAGACAACACTGTACGACCCCACTTTCAGAATTGTCTGCGATCCAAAGAAAAGAAAACAAAATCCCCTCTTTAGTGGAGCGGTGCAGCATTCTCCTTTTGACAAGACTTTTGGTGGAATTTCCCTCCGCCATTATCATTATGATTACACCCGTGACCCCATTTCCCACTAACATCATATTTATGCCCACTAAGACTGGTTGTCTGTCAGTCATATTTTCAATGGAACAACGTCTGCTAGTGGGCCATAGCCATGGACTTTACTAGAATTGCCCCCCACCTGTGACCCACACGATACATAGTGGTGGAATCTATGAACGTGAGATATTGAGGATCCATTTTTGTTGAGGCATAGGATTTTGGGTGACAAGACTTGAACAAAAGAACATGGAAACGAGCCAAATTCTATCTACAGTCTGCACAACTGAATTGTTATGAAACCACTCTCACAAGTTACAGGAAAAATAATAACGAAATTTTCGTTGATTTTTTAACGACGCGGCAGTTCATGTGTCACTTTGTGATTGGACAATCTATGTTGTTGACTGGCCAAGCTAATGTCACCTCAATGATGTGGATCGTCCTAGACATGTCACATGGATCATAACAATGGTTCATTACGACACACTTTCTCTTCATATCATTGATTGGGATCACTATAGATATTTCCATGTGGCATTCAGTGAAATATTTGGGTGAGCAAACAATTTTGGAAGAAATCTTCATTTAATTCTATTGGTCCAACCAGTTTATGACCTTAAAACCATATTTATTATAATTCATTGGAATGTTGGAGACCGCAAAGGGGATTTCAAGAGGTGAGGAAAGGGAGCGACTAACAAAGCCTATATGCACTGGAATTTATAAGTTTCTTCAAAGTTTAGCTTTAGAGTATGGTTCGATTTTTAACAAGCAGCAAAGTTTAACTTTACGTTATGTTTTGATTTTTAACTTGATATTATATTGCTTGCTCTTTTTTATTACTTTTCTCTTTCCTATTACTTTGATAACATAATATGTATTGAATGTTAGTGTTATTACTTTTCTCTTTCCTATTACTTTGATAACATAATATGTATTGAAAGTTAGTGTTAGAACTTTATGTTTATTCTATTAAATGAAGCTAGATAAGGTAATGGATGATAGTTAATCTATATTTTACCAAATGAAGTTATACGCATTGAATTTTAGTGATAGAGCTTAATCAGTATTTCATTAAATGAAGTTAGCTAAGGTAGTAGTTGATAGTTAATCTATATTTCATTAAATGAAGTTATATGCATTGAATGTTAGTGATAAACCCTCATCATTATTCCATTAAATGAGGATAGCTACGGCGGTAGTCAATGATTAATCTATGACGATGGCAATGGTTGAGTCCTTTTGATTCTTGTTGGGAGGAAATAATAGATAATCATTCCATAGATGATGGGAAGAATTCATAGATAATCATTCTATAGATTCATTGTATCCAGACCTTCACTACCATCGCTTATGCCCGCCAGGACTTATTTGAACTCTTGTAGTTCCAACCCTAGCTTCATTTCAGGTTGTATAACCAAGAGCTAGTCCAACTTTCATGAAACTATTTACTGGTTTCTTCCATGTTTTATAGCTTACCTTGCGCACTTGGTTTGGATTTGCAACCTTGGTGTCAAAACCATGGTGGGTTTGACCTCCTAGTATTTTTTGTTGAAATTGAAAGTGTGCTCATCACAGATGAACAATGATAGGTTATTGAAGGTCAGCAACCCAAAGACAGAGAGGCTCAAGGAGGAGATTAAGAAGGATACCAATACTGAGAACAACACCAACAATTAGCTCGTACTTCACCACCTAGCATAGGCCAAGAGTCATAGATGATGGAAACAAACAATGACAAGGATGAGGAGAATCTCGATGATAGGAAAGAAAAAGAGAAGGGTTGGGGAGAATTTTAGAAAATTCTATAATTTGGTGAATGATTTGACAAATATATATATATATATATATATATATATATATATATATATAAAGAGAGAGAGAGAGAGAGAGAGAGAGAGAGAGAGAGAGAGAGAGAGAGAACAATCTCCACACTTTTCCATGTATCATGGGGATTCATCCATTTTTTATACATATAAATTTTGGGGGGGTTCTTAAAATTTTCCCTATAGAAACGTAGCTATATGAGTGGAAAATAGAAAAACATGAATTGAAAGCTCAGGACTGTTGGACAATACAAGCAATACCCAGATTTAGCTACCATCAATATTTTTCCATCACTATGGTTCCAAATCTCCATGAAAAGAAAGAGAATTACACTCATAGTGTTATACCATATGATATAAAATCGATAGTTTTTCCACCCTTAAGATATAAAGAAAAAGACTCACCATCAGTACATGTTGGTCAAGTAACTAAAAATGTTGGTGAGTAATGCCAACTACAAAGCTTGGTTCAAGCATTTACTAGTCAAACAACTCTATGGTGGGATACTCATAAAATGTGACTACAGACATGGGTAGTTGCATCAACATATTTCATGGAAATATTTGAGGTGAAATTAACGGAAAAAACCTAGATAGAAAAAAATGTACCTAGTGTAGACCCAGTCACTCACATACACAAATGTGAGTACGAATGGCGCATAATGGGATACACGGACGAAAGAACATGGCCACATATGTTTCCAAATACCTTAGGTGACTTACCCAAAAAATGGTACAAGGTCGAAGAAGCAAAAGGAGAAACCAAGCATTGGGAAGTAATATAAGTCAATTTTATCAATAACGCTTCATTTATACATGCAAGAGAGGAACTAAAAGATGCACTACAAGAAATACAGAGGTTTGTTTCAGAACCAGAGTCCCGGTGGAAAGATGCGCAAGAAATGGCTAACATTATAACAAATTCGATTAGTAAAAGAATAACATGACACCAAGGAAATCCGAGGTATGAAATTTTAAAAGATAAATGTAGAAACATAAAATATTCTAGGAAAAAGTTTTAGATGGAAAAGGGATCACCCAATGGTATTACAACAAGTTAAAGTAGTTCAACTAGTAACAACAACATCCAACATAGAGGACGATAAAAATAGAGAAATCCCACAAAAATTCACTGAATTCAAAGAAGGATAAAGAAATATAGATGAATCGAAAGCACCAAACTGGATGGATAGAAACATAAAAACATGGGAAGTGAACATTTCAAATGATATTCAACCAAAATTGGCTAAAATAGGAGACTACTGGTCGAATCAACATACAACTAAAATAACCAATCTACATAAACAATACCAGGATGTATTTTCCATAGATTATAGATATTTAAAAGGTTTAGTAGAAGGGATGGGAGAAATGAAAAATGATGTTATAGAAAATAAAAAACCAGTGAAGAAATGATTGTACAAACAAGCCCACAAGTATAAAGAAATCATAAAGAAAGAGATTGACAACATGCTAGCAGTATGCATCATCTATCCAAACAATCAGTCAAAATGGGATAAACATATGGTTTCCCAACCTAATAAACATGATCCAAAAAGAATATGAATCTGTGTTGATTTTAGAGTACTATATAAACTCACCCTTACAGATCCATTTCCCACTTCATTCGCAAATGAAATCAGAAATGAAGTTGCAGGCCACGAATTCTATTATTTTAAAAATGCTTTTTTAGGTTATAATCGGGTTGCTATTGCTAAGGAAGATCAACTGAAGACAAACTTTGTTATAGAATTCAAAGCATTTACTTATAGAGTTATGCCTTTTGGCTTGAAGAATGCAACTATATTTGTGTTTTCTAGAATTACAATCAAAGCTTTCTAGGAATATATGAACAAATACAGTTGATGATTGGGAAATCTATAGTCTTTTTAAAGATCACATCTAGTGTCTCTGACTAATGCTGGAATGTTGTTGACAAATCCAATTACGCATTAATATAAAGAAATGCATATTTGCAACACCCATAAGGAGTACTTTTGGGACATGTTGTATGTAGGGATGGTATAGAAGTCAACACAACAAAAATAAAATTAATACTTGACTTGAAGCCTTGTGTTAATTAGAAGCAGATATGAGTATTCCTAGGCCACATGGGGTACTACATAAATTTCATAAGACATTACTCTAATATAACTTACCCAATGGAATAACTTTTAAAGATAGATGCAAAAGTAAAATGGACAAAGGAATGTAACGAGTCGTTCAGAATACTAAAAAGAAAATTATTTGATGCACCAATTTTACGATTCCCTGGATAGGCAAAAAGATTCCATGTTCATATTGACACGTCAGGAATAGTAGTCAGGGTGGTCCTAGAACAACTAGGAGAAGACAACATTGAGAAACTAGTCACTTATGCTAGTTGAAAATTGAATAAGGGTAAAAGGAATTACTCAATGACATAAAGATAATCTTTAGGGATGTTTTTTTTCTTTACATAAATATCGACACTGCCTCATTAGAAAACCCATTTATATTTTATATTGATCATCAAGCTCTTAAGTATCTAGTCAACAAACTAGTACATCAAGAAAACATTTGATGGTTTTTATACTACAAGAGTTTGAATTTGAAGTTATTGTCCTCCCATGGAAAAAAAATGTAGGACCTTATCAACTATCAATATTGGAGATAGGGGAAGAACCGATACAAATTGAAGATGACCTTCCTCATGTGAATCTTTCTAGAAGCATCTCCAACATAAATAGATGATATAGTAGGATTTCTTGAAGAAGTAACATCCTCAACCGATATGCTAGAGAAGAAACCACAAGTACTAGCAATGAAGGATGTCCCTTTCAACATAATCAATGGATATATGTACAAAATAGGACTTGATGATATCCTTATAATGTGCGTACTTGAACATGAAAGACAAGACCTTATTAATAAAACACATGCAAGACTTGTTGGAGGCCACTATCATGCATATACTACAACAAATAAAATGTTATAGGCCAGCCTTTGGTGGCCTACCCTACATAAAGATTGTCAATGACACTAAGTTAGTGTGATACATGTCTATGATTTGCTTGACCACTCAAATGTGATGAAATTCCATTAGTGTCTGTTAATCCCAATTTTCCTTTTGAGATATGGAAAATCGATTTTATAGAACCATTTCCCTATAAAGGAAGGAGGATTGGGGAAAGATACATGATAATAAGAGTCGAGTACTTAACAAAATGGATAGAATTTTAACTAGTTGAGTCATGCACGAGAGAAGTCACTGCAAGATTGATTTATGAAAACCTAATCACAAGGTTCGAATGTCCCCTAATCCTGATAAGCCATAGAGGAATGCACTTCATAAACAAAACCATTGAAGTCCTTATGAAGGAGTTCATGATTAATAATCACATGGGAAACACTTATTACCCATAGTCGAATGGATCAATCGAATCTTTTAATAAGAAATTAACTAAAGGATTGACAAAATTTTGTGAAAGCAACCTAGACATTTAGAATGATAAGATCCCCACATTATTATGGGCATATAGAACAACATACAAGAGGTTGACAGGTCAAAATCTATTCAAATTAGTGTATGTTCAAGAAGCAATTATCCCGTTACTGTTTTGACAGCATACTAACCACATTGCTAAAGTACTTCGACTTGGCATGACAAGAGCATTAAGAGACAAATGAATATTCTGGTTACACAAACTAGAAGAAGAATGATGTAACATCCTCTCCCAATAATTCAATGAATAGAAGGGGGACATTAGCTAAATCAAGGCCTCTAAATCTCGCCCCATATCCATATTCATGAATTGATAACATCTAAAATGCATGTGCAGATATGTAAATAAAAACACAACAAAAATAAGCCAGTCCACACACACAACATGCAATTACAAGCATAATTATCATAGGTATATAAATAAAATCAGTGAACATCAGATACAAAAGAATACTTATATTTAACAAAGAAGATCCAAGCATAGACACTTTATCTAGCATATACTATTTATGTTGAGAGGCCACCAGGGTGAAGGAAACACCTACAATCTTGCCTCTCTTAGCCCACGACCCATTTTTCCTACTATGCTTAGCCAAAAACTGATATAGATCTCTACATAGATCTAAATCAACCATCACAACCATGGAAATCCTTCCAACTGCCCCATACAACACAATGAAGGCATTTCCCTTCACAGATCGAGAGTTCCCTCAGGAAATCCAACCCTTACTTTTGCTTACTAGTGTGTGCAATAAGAATCCAATCTGTTGTATGTTGTTGGAGAATCTCTTGTAGCATAAATTATGACTTCTCAAGCATCCAAAGGTAGTAGGACTCAATGGGTAAGGGTTCCTAGATTTCCCAACCTCTATGCTTACCTACATCCATCTATTTTCCATTCAAAGTTACATCTCTATCTCCAAATTTGAATTTTTGGGTCAGACACAATCTGGTAATGATCACAAACAACAATAGGAAAACTCCACATAGTGGAGAAGCTTGCATGAGCATGATCTAAATAGTGTTTACTCCAAAAGATATGAGATGATGGTGAAAATACAATTGACATAGTTTATTCCCATAGAAGAAAGGACTCCTGGTAGCTAACATAATTATCACAACCCCCATGCTTCAATAACGGCATGAATTGACTTTTCCCGCCAACCTCACATATGCATTCATTAATGATTGGTTTTAATAGTCAAGAGAAGGTAATTGGATCATTTAAAGCACATGGCATAATTTTGGATGAGTTCTAAGGTTGAAAATTGGCAACATAGGATTTAGTTTCCCCATATGCCCCCTTTCCTCTTCCCCTCTGGTGGAATCATATCCCCTCTAGTGCTCTTTACACAACCATATTGGACCATTTTATTATTTTCCAACATAATATTTACATACATTTTGAATCAGCATGATAAGCCAACCGTATGGTCCAAATAAAAGTATATACATCATACATGCCTAGTCGAGCCTTGGCCTTGAGCTCCACACTAGGAATCCGTACTAGCATATTTACATCATTTACATAATTTTGATTAAATACATTCCAAGTCAAAACTGGGGGTATTACAAATGACATATTTCCTTGAACCATCAAGAGATACAAAAACAACATCAAAAAGCATGGCATGATAGAAACTTAAGGAAGAAGGATATCTCCATCAGAGATTTTGTACTACTATATGACAACAAATTAAAAGGTAAATTGAGGAAACAAGATAGTTTGGTTGGGACCTTATGTGGTCATAGATATACGATCGACTAGGGTAATACAATTAATGACATTACAAGGTTGACTTCTTTCTAAAGTAGTAAATGATGGTCTACTAAAATGGTACTGTCCATCAAAATAGAAAAATAAAATAAAATTTGTGTATACTCTAAAATAGTATGTGTAATACCCCCATTTTTTACCCTTAGGATATTTTGGATATAATGTAAATATTGTATGCATGTTATGTATGATTCCTAGCCTGGAGCTCAAGGCCAAGGCCCCGCTAGTGAATGCTTGACCTTGAAGAGGAAAGTATTTGGTATTATGCTACCCATGTGCTAGTGAGCCATGGAAATTGTAAGTATGCATTTTAATAGAAATGCCCACAACTAGCTATGCAATGCAACAAGAGATGAGGGCATGATTTTTACAAGGAATTGGGAGGGAAATATTCAAACCCTTGAGCCAATCAAGTCAAAGCAAGTGCCAATGAGAGAACCCATGAACCCTCAACTACCCATGTTGACTTTTGTGCCCAATCATTCATTTCTCCCAAGAGTTGGTTGAGGTAGTTAATGCCTTGGGGTTTGGAGAGGTACGGCTCTCCAAATTCGGGTATGGGCAAGCCACCCTTCATGGAAAATCGTGTTTGACTTCTTGGGAAAGAAAAGATCCACGAAATGGCTCCCCAAGCCATTCTTCACCCATCAGTTTTTCTCCTCCACGCAGTCTAAGCTTCCTGGGCGTTTTCCTCCATGGTTTTGTTGTGTTTCCCTTCATTTTTCTAGCTGGGAAGGGCGTTTTTGTTTAAGATAACAGTAGGGAAGAGAAGAAATCGATTTGGGGGTTTCATAGAGGTTGTTTTGGTCATCTAAATGCTCACATACTTGTGGGAGAAATTGGTTTCTTCCCTGGGGTTGATTTCCTCTTCCCACAATTCGTTTTTGGGTGTGACACGATTTGGGGAAAACCCATGGACCCTATTTTGTAAATTCCATTGTTGAAAATGTGTATCCATGCCCAATATTTGATTTTGTTATGTGTAAGAGAATGTTGGGGTTGAGATGGGTATCCATTGGTTTGAGTTGTGCTGAGCTTGAGAGTCCCCTTTTCCTTGTAGATATTATGCCCAGCTTAGGGGTGGTCTCTGAGTGCTGAAAGAATACAGGTTGGGAAGAGACCTGTGGTTGGGTTGGAACTTTGCAGCTGCATAGCTAGTTTCTTGGGACAATTTCATAATCAATATAAGTATTCTCTATTTATGTGTTTTACTTCTGCACTGTTTTAATTAATTTGATGACTGTTATTATGCTGAATGCATATGAAATGTGTGTGGATGATGTTTTATTCCACTGTGCATGGTTGCTTTGATTTGCATCTGCACACATATGCATTTTATTTGTAATGTCATGAGTTTGTTCATGATGAATGGGGCTAATTTTTGTAAAATCCCAGAATTTTGGTGTGTTGTTCCCTTCCTTGTGTTGGATTGACGGGAGGGGACGTGGTAGTAGGGAAATAAAATAATATTGTATATAGGTAGGGAAATGAAATAAAAAAAGTAATATACAAAAGCAACTCAAGCAAAAAATTAAAGACAAGCCATCGAAGGAATGGCCATCGATGATAATAGGTTGATAGAAAAACTAAAAGAAAAAAAGTTGGTGAATTCTCTGTCGACTACCAACAAAGAAACACATGAGTCAGTAAGAAGGTGTAAAAATCACACGTAAACCAAATAACAACAACCAACAATAAAGAAATATATGGAGAAGGTAGCTGCTAAAGTTTTGTTGGAGGAAGAAGGTGCCAAAGGCACGAATCAACAACAAAAAAAGCATAAATTAATAATGGATTCAAGTATTCGCCTTGACTATTCACAAGCAATGGACCAAGCAAAAGAAATCACAATGAATGTGATGAAAAACCAAATAAGTATTGAGCAACAGTTCAAGATAGAGATGCAAATGGGGAGTACACAAGAGGAGCACAAGAAGACAAATACAAGCAAACCTTCAAAGATATCGACTCGACCATGAACACAAGCCAAGTTGATGATAGAAAAATTGGAAACTACACAATAGGTTGACCCAAATCAAGAGTTAGATCCCCCTGTCCCCAATGCCAATCACCTAGGAACCACAACCTGTTCCCACACAGACTGACCCCCCACCATCAGTGCCACCACATTGAACCCCATCGTCAATTCCACCACACTCAACCCCACCATAGACATCACAGTCTATCCCTACTTTGTTGATACCCACACATGTGCCCCTGCCTCAACCAATGACCCTGTCATCACGTATCTATGTACTATGAGTGAATGCATAATTGGGTTGTCACTAACCTCACACTTGCAATTGTGCGTGTTTGCTCTAGATAATGTCACATGGCATGAAGGTGAGCCTCCAAATATACAAACACCATAAAATTAAAAAAGTTTAAATTCATTCATGTTAAATTCACCCCTAATCCCCGTTTTTTTTGGAAATACATTTAAAATGGATGTGAAAAATCCAAAAACATGTAGAGGATTAAAAAAAACCTATAACTAAATATTACCAAAAAGTTCTTCTAAAACACAAACACCATTATAAAAATCGTGTCTTCCGTATGTGAAACATTTAAATTTTTTAAAAAACAAAGAATTGAGCCTTGAAAGAAGTCCTTTCAATGCACAAACGCTAATATAAACAGGTGGAATTGGCCTCAATTATTGTTTCTTATCAAAGAAAAAGACTTGAAGAGGGATTTGAATGTTTTTTTAGAACTGGTCGGCCACTACGAAAACACGTTCATACATATCACCAGAAACGACGAGTAAAGGTTTCTGGGTGAAAACCTTTAACCCACTGGAGGAGAATAAAATGGTGTCCCTTCATTGTTTTTGTTTTCTCCTTTTATGATCGCCTGGCCGCCTGTCCTTATGATCCGACCCTTCAATTTTCGTTGATCCCCTACATTGTATAGTTGTGCATCGAAAGAGACATTCTCCCAGCTTTTCCTTTCTCCGTCGGGTAGGGTAGCGAAGAACCAAAATCCAAAACGTCGGAGCCATTGGACCAAATATCGAGTATTGTCATAGCACTGAACCAAATGGAACCCTTGATCCGACCCTTCAATTTTCGTTTAGCTGGCTGCTGTCCAAGTGGAACTTGAAACTTTGTGCCTACTACCTATGTGAAGCTGGCTACCAATGTCCATTCGTTTTTCATCAAAATGAAATTCAAATGGTTGGTTTGATGAGTCCTCCTCTACAAGACTTCATTTCTCGCATGAATGTCACATACTCGTGGCAACTCTAAACAACACTCAATTGCATGCAACTACAAAAAATGGCATGCAGCTAGGACCACAAACCGTGTAGAGGTCGATTTATGCATTGATATAGAGAATGGCATTGGGCACACAATATGGAGAAACAATGAGTTAGAAAAAATATTTCGACCAAAGCACCACAATGGTTATTAATAAAAAAATTTAAAAAATTGGCTCAGGATTAGTCTCAATTTGATGGGTGGAATAATCATGATGTAATCGTTCATTGTCCTTCCAAACATATATGGTTTCTCACCACATTTGTCTTCGACGCTTCCCACCAAAATACGTATAAAAATTACATGTCTTTACATCATATTCTCTTTAAATCCTCATCTCATAGTCATAACTAAGTATTATTCTCACCACATTTGTCTTCGGTGCTAACCACCAAAATACGTATAAAAATTACATGTCTTTACATCCTCTTCTCTTTAAATCCTCATCTCATAGTCATAAGTAAGGATTATCATGCATGCACATCCTCACCTTATAATATCAATTGGGTCAAGGTGCATAAACAACAATAAAATATCAGATGTGTCAAGATGCAAAGAGTAAGAGACAACTATAAGTAAGTCTTATATTAAATTTACCATATAAGTATTTAATTGACACTATCAACTAAGATTTGACACGTTGGATTGTTGTGATCTTCTTATCACTCCTTAGCAATGTGATTGTAAGGCACTCTTTGAAGGTGAAGTCCACAATTTTAAGTCTTCTTCCTCATTGTCATGCCTTTTGGTAAGACAATACGAAGGGTAGTGGCCCGCATCAGCATCGAAAATGGTTTCGACATAGAGGTAGATACATTAGTTCTCTTCATTAAATAACTTAAATTTCATGCCATTGATTGTGAATTCGTCGAATCGTGGATTGGTACAAAACACAACAAATTTTAGAGCTTCGAGCTCTTAATTACTCACATATAGAGTTTTCTCAAATCCAACCATTAACAAACTTCTTTTGGTGTTTTGGTTCAATTTAAAAGGCAGATTGTGGAGACTCAAACATGCAGTGAGTTGCAAGGCTCTAGTTGACTTAGGCTTGATTCCATTTCCCCTCCATCCCATACTTGTATGTTGTCGCAACAAGTGTGTAACAACAAAATTTGATGCCCCAACCCCTGTGATGCTAGTGTTGATAACTTGCTTGGTATGGAGGGTTTTTTTTTTAATGTTTTATGAGCCATGCATTATTTTTTCTTAGGCGCCTAATTCCCATGATTCTTACATCTCTTAGGCTTGAATGGATTGCCTCTCTCTAGTTTGAATTAAGTTTTTGGTTGGTTTTATTTGTATTTTTTGGTTGTAGGTTTATTATAGCCTCACTTTGCTTAGTGGCTTCCTTTTGTACATAGTTAACAATAAGTAATTTTCTCATGGTTCTAGTTTTATTTTAAGACTATATCTAGTTACAATGTCCTACACTATCCATAAGATCCCGCAGATGCCCTAATATGGTTATTGCATAGTCTAAGTAGTTTGTATGTATAATGAAATCCACTCCAACCCGGAAAATATTTTAATGAATTGTAAAATTAATGTTACATATATGACAAATTAATGTGTTCAAATTAGGTTTTATTGAAAAGGTATCATTTTCACGTAAATATTAAGGAGTGCTTCTTTATTCATGATTGTAAAAATTTGGATGGACAATATTTTTTTTATACATTTTTGGGAGAAGATTTTAGTTAATTTATACTTGTCAATTGAAGTACAATATTTATATTGCCCTTCATCTTTGAAGGGCTCCAAGAACAAATGCCCTTCCAATTGAAATTAAGACCCACCTTTCAAATTTGATCATTGCTCACGATTCTGAAAAATCATTAAAACTATATTAACTATATTATATACGCCGGTTAAAAAATGCATTCCCTCTTGTTATCCATTTTTTAATATTTTCCTCTGGTTATTATTCCCTTTATATAACGATTATTATTCTCGGTTACTATTCCCTTGCTAGTTGACCATTTGCATTTAAAATTTCTTGAAAAGACATTTAAGTTTAAATGGTTATTGGCAGGAATAATAACCATTTATATTTAAAAATTTATGGAAAGACGGTTGTCCATTTGTGCAAAGACGACCACCCTTTTCTGCAACTCATCGGAATTGCCTCTCACTATTTTGTCCACCTACACATTGTTGTTCATTAATAAAGAAGGTGGGCATCGCCTTGACTTCAAATTTTTTCACTTCATTCACATAAAGTAACAAGAATAGGATGTCCAGGTCCAAATTCTTTAAGAACTCGACCATGTATTTGGATGGTGGGCACTAGTACCTAGTAAATGCACTACAACTTGCAATACCTTAAAATCTTTATATAAACAAAATAGAACCCCATACATTTAAAAAAAACAAATCGATGATTTAGCTAAGGTGTAAATAGTCCATAACACAAACAAATCGATGATTTAGCTAAGGTGTAAATAGTCCATAACACAAGATTCTCTCCCACCCTCCCTCGGCCTAAGTTCTAATACCTACAAGATCTCCCTAATATGAGGGTAGAAGCACATAAAAATTCATTCAGCCATTCTGCAATCATAAAACCAAGCATTCATTGGATGATAATTAGTAAGTCACACCTTTCATTTTTCGATTGGAACACACCACTGCTAGGTCAATTTGATATGGATTGGATTCACAATGCATTTAGTAGATAATTACAATCTCAAATATTAATGGTAATCCTCTTTGTTAAATAGCTCGTCGATACATTAGACAATTCACAATCTCTAGATTTTAGACTTTGTTATTCACAATGTCTAGTTGTTCAACATACATCCAGACAACAAAGGCCACATGAAAATAAATTTCATAAACAAAACCCTAAATCTTCTTCCTGTTGATGTATTTGTAACTTCGGAAGATGTTCTTCTATTCATGATGTATTTGATGTATTATATTCATGATGGAGATGTATTATTCGTCCAATCAGAAGTGTTGTCATTTGTATTTGTAAGTGTCACAAGTGTCGCAACTTATATTTGATGGGTTATTAGACCACCAGTGTGGGGTTGGCCCTGCTTGTGTCATGTGAGTGGGTTATTAGGCTTCCTTAGGAAGTTGGCCTTGTTAGGTTTATTGGCAAGTTAAGTTGCGTATAAATAGAGAGTGAGTGTGTCTCATTCTATTCATTTCACTCACTCATCCAACTCGCATTAGTTGAGAGAGGAGTGCACACAAGTGGAGGAGGAGTAGTTGTTGGATTCATCTATCTTTTGGGGATTGACCTTTGTGATCTTTGTATTGAGGCTTATTCTATCTCTGAGGAAGTTGCGGGGTTTTTCACCTTCTTGGTTTTCCCCAAGGAAACTCTATGTCTCTTGTGTTTATGATTGTTATGCTATGCATGTTATTCTCTTAGTATGATCCTAAGATAATGTTTGAATGAAATTATCGAAAAATTAACACTTCCTTGACCAGAATGTGATTTCGTTTCACATCCCATCGATCCCATGTAACCTGCATCAAAGCATACCTAGACACATGCAACAATTAGAAGGATGATGTTGAGATCTAATTTACAAAGGAAATAAACAACACAATGGTCTAGGGCAGAACGATACCAAACCTACAAAAATAGTACTAGATTTAGATCTAAGAAAACCTGGACAGATGCAATAATTACTTCTAATTATTTTAGGTTATAACATAAACCCTTAATGGGTCATATCGAGATCATATTTACAAAGGAAAACAGATGACAACACAATGGTCTAGGGTGGAATGATAACTCAACCTACACAACCAATACTGGATATGGTTATTAAATAGTGGTGAGATGCGGTTAGACATGAGTGCATTTAATCCTAACCATCTAATCACTCAGAAAAATAGCCAAGGTGCTAGTTCCTTGCTATAAACCTACCCATCGCTCCATTGAAATTCATGTGCATCTTGAAAAAAAAATAATGATCTCACAAGGAAGAGTGACAGGGACCATGAAGTTGAAACCATTCACCTCTTAGTATTCATTCTCCACCTGAGAATGCTGCTACAACAGGAGGAGGTAGATACAAGCCCAACTTTCTGATAAATACTTTTCTAAAATAATCTCTCCCCCTTGCCTTCAGATTCCAAGGGATAAAGCATTAACATATTATCTTGCCTTCGGATTCGAAGGGATAAAGCAAAAAAACTCTCTTGAATGGTAGCAGAATGAAAACCTCCTTTGCACATGGCAAGAGGTTGGTTGATTCAAAATTCCTCTATAATAGCGGCAGGCAGGATTAGAAACCAGTTGCAGGTTTGATTTACCCAACATCAATTGGTTAAAATTATTCAAATAACTTCTTGTGACCATAATAACATGCTCTAAACTTAATTAGGTAAATCTAAATCATTCATTAGTGAACGTGATGAAGAATATTCGTAGTTTAACCAATCTAATCCATTGATAATTTAAAAATTAAAAATTCAGCCACCCTCCCTCGATGTTATTAAACATATCACTTTTTTTTAATTAAACATAAATTACGTATAAACTTACAATAATTAAATTATCATTGAATGCTGAATTTTTTAAATAACAAAACAATTCATTAATAGCCAAATACAATTAACCACTAATTATTTATATGCGTATATAACTCTACAAACACTAACATGAAAACTATATTTCATAACATTTTATATATGAGATTATTACTTTACAAATATTTTAATAAAACAAATGAAAATTGTAATATCTAATATATGAGATTATTACTTTACAAATATTTTAATAAAAGAAATGAAAATTTATATATATAATTCTTAAAATTTAAGAGAAATTTTAAAGATGTAGCAAGGGATAATTTTAAGGACCTATACTTATTTAAAAGTGTATAAACCTTGGCGAATCTTACCAATTATTAAAATCTCAACTATAAAATATTTGGCGATATTTTTCTAAAATTATTTCAATTTCTAAGGATTTTATATAGTTTATATAATAATTTGGCGATTTTTAGAGTGAAAAAAGTTTACCCCATCAAAATTGGGCGAAATGGGGCTTCAAAAAATGCAAATTGGCGAATCTTTTTTTGGGAAAAAAACATGGAAAAATAGCCCGTGGGCTAAATTTCGCCCCTAAAATTATTCTTGTGTAGCATGTGTGGAGATGTAAAGTATTTTAATAAAAGAAATGAAAATTTATTTATACAATTGGCAAAAATTAAGAGAAATTATAAAGACATAGCATGTATGGAGAAATGATAAAAAGAAGTTTCTTTAAACACTCTTTGGATATATGTAAATGGACTAAGTAAATATAGATTTATCTTATTATGTCCCTGACATATATGAATCGGGACGATGAATTAGTCTTAGCTATAAATTTTGATTTTTGTATTTAGATAAAGTTATACTATAGTTTAAATAACATCTATTTATTTGTAATTTTTTAAAAATGTATTTAACTTTTATATTATTGGTCACGTATAGGTGACGTTGTCCTGGGGCTTTGTGCCCCAGGAGCCGGCGACGATATTGTGTCATAGTCCGTAGTATGGTATGCTGGGTCTCTGGCGGGTGCCGTATGGTGTCTGCAGGGGGATTAATGCATGCCGTATGGTGTCTGTAACAATTAGAGGGGTTGTTTATTGTTGAGCTAATGTCTAGGGGCGGGTGCAGACATTTATTTGCTTCACGACTCCGTTAGGGCATTGAGTCATTTGTATATGCATACAAAATGAGTGTCCTTGTATGAATCATTTCGTCCCTCTGCAAACTTTGTTTGTTTAGATAATGAATACTTCAAAACCTTGGCCAGAAATCAATACGCACTATTTGCAGGCTTTTTATATTCGCCACGCGACTTCACCTCATATAACCTTAGCTCGTTTCGGGCTTCCATTTGATCTTTATTTCGTTGTACTTTGCACAGTCTTTGGCCCAGAATAGGGATTGTTTCTTTTTCTGACGGAAGCTTGTCAATTCGGATTTATTATATTCTGAGGCCCCTATTTTGTTATTTCAACATTGAATTGAATTTGATCTGTTCGACGTTCTTCGATTCTCTGGAGGTTTTATGAAAAATGGCCACTTCTACATGCTTACATTTTGTGGGTATTGGCGGCGACAACCCTTTTCTGAGAATTTCCTTTGAAGTAGATGTAACAGACTCTCAATGGGTCACCCCAAAGCACAAATAGGGTCTAATTACATAACTTGGAGATGGCTGAGAATAACGCCAGGATGCCATCAAATCTTGAAGAAATTGAAGCTAAGCTCAAAGAAGTCGACCTAAGGCGCCATATAAAGTTAAGTTACCCTACTTTTATATTTAACAATTATTTTATTTTTTTATATTTGAATGAAGTTTGTGCATTAGAATTATCCTACTCCAGGAATTCTTAGGGTTTCATTTCTCATTTTTGGCATAAATTTTGAATCTACCAATTCTGCAAATGTTAGGGTTTTACATTTAAACTACTTTTGAAAGTAAGTAACCCTTTATGTTTTAAAATTTGCAGCAATTTCATGGGTGGTTTGCAAACAAGGCTAGGACAAAGCCACTAAGTCTAACTCGGTATGCAAACTCTGAAGACTTGGCACAACGTCTAGAAGCCGAGCTTTCTGCTACTAAGAAAAATAGGTAAGATTATTCTCAAAAAGTATTCATTCTCGGTTTCACTGTGTTCCTATTTCGAATTTTGAATTCCAGCAATTTTGAAGCAGTAAATGGGTTGCATATTTTTGTTTAATTAATGGATAGACACTCCCATAAATTTTTTATGTTTTATGACTACAGATTGTAAGTGGTTCTCTCCCTCCAACAATAGAGAATTTGTCTATTTTGCAAAAACTATGTTTAAGTGGAAACAAATTTACTGGCCATATTTTTGCCCAAATAGGTAGATTGAAGAACATATCTAACATTGAATTGAGCAATAGTAGATTTTCTGGACATAAATCTTGTCAAACTGAATTTCCAAAATAGTACATCATATCAACATTGCATATTAATAGTGATGCATTTCTGCACATTCAAATCATATCATCGTTAAGAAACCAATCGCCCAAACAAGATTTTTTATTTCGATTTTGACTAGCCATTCTTCAGGGTCAAGCAACATAATTCACTTGCATCCAGCATAGACTTTGCTCCTTCTAGTGTGTACGTGTTAATCTGTCACAACGTTTTGCCTCCAAATCAGATTGTTTAAGTTATGAGAGCATGTTACTTGCAACATGTTAAGCAAACAAAAAGTGCGTTTTATTTTGTAAACGATGCAGGTCTCCTCACGATACTTGACCCTTTTTTATATGGAAACACTTTAGTTGCACATTATGTTCACTTATTAATGTACTATGCTAATTCAGATTATTTGTATGTACACCAAGTTTGGTACGAAGGAGATCCTTAATACAACTCCCTAAATATCTCATTTTGGCTGCATTACATATTACATATTTATGTATGCATGATGTCTTCAATTTTCAAAATATGATTTTAATTTTTCAAGACTGATTTAAGATTCAATGAAATCAAAATTGTTATAATATCATTTTTTATTTGATAATAAGAAGAAAATTTGTTGACTTGGTGAAGATTTAGGGTTTTGTAGGATCTATGGGCATAGGATGAACTCCTCCATTACTCAAAAAACCCAACTTTTAGGCAAGACATATTCAACCATAGTGATGATCTGGTTTAGATTCTAGATGGCAAGCTTAAGGGGGCACACTAGAGAGTAAGGGGGGATTTGATCAAGAATGACCTGAGTGGGAACATTCCACTGGAGATCACCCAACTTGTCGGTCCTAACCATCTTAACATCTCCAAAAACCATTTAGTTGGGAAAATTCCTACACATATAGGGAGCATCTATGGCCTGACTTCTCTGGACTTATCTTATAACAATTTATCTATCCCAGTTCCTACTAATGGGAAATTTAGTTTTTTCAAATCAAATTCCTTTGTAGGAAACCTTCGCCTCTGTGATACTAATTTATCTCTTTGTATCCCAAACATGGCCCAATCCCGCAATAGCATGAAAGGTCCATTCTCATCAATGCTCAAGTTGCTATTGTTGGTTGCATTGTTGTTTTTCTCTTTGTCCTTTTCTATTCCAGCCATTTTGAAGTCCAGGGTTCTTTGGATGGCCAATTCCTTGAGGGGATGGAGACTAACAACATTCCAAAGGCTTCATTTCATGTGCGAGGATGTATTAGAGTGCCTCAAAGAGGATGTAACATCATCAGGAAAAGAGGGTCTGGGACTGTGTACAAGGACTTGATGCCCCAAGGAGAAGAAGTGGCAGTGAAGAGATTGCCAGCGATTGGTAAAGGCTCTTCTCTTATGATCATTGGATTTTCTGTTGAGATTCAGACTTTAGGAAAAATATTCCATTGGCACATAGTCAAATTACTTGGTTTATGTTCTAACCAAGAAATAAATGTGCTTGTCTATGAATACAGGCATAATAGAAGCCTAGGAGACCTGCTTCATGGCAAAAAAGGAAAGCACCTGCACTGGGACACAATATCCTACTGGATTCCAACAATATAGTGCATCCTAATGTTAAGTCCAACAATATCCTACTGGATTCCAACTTTGAAGCTCATGTTGCAGACTTCGGGCTGGCCAAGTTTCTACAATATTTGGGTGCCTCTTAATGCATGTCTTCAATTGCAGGTTCTTATGGTTATATAGCCTAGGTTATCCAAATTAGTATTTCAATATTTTTTCTTCATATTTTGTACAGAGATAGAGAGGGTTTATGTAGTAGAAATAATTCCAAAACACATATTATCATTTTTGGTTAATTTATATGTTTTTTTGTTTGTTCAGAATATGCTTACACATTGAAGGTCGATGAAAAAAGCAATGTATACAACTTTCGGGTGGTGCTACTGGAGTTGATTACTAGGTGAAGGTGAGTGTGAGAATTCGGGGATGGGGTGGATATTGTTCAATGAGTGAAGAAAATGACAGACTCATCCATAGAAGAATTTGGAAAGGTGATGGATACGAGGCTCTCCTCTATGCCTCTATACCAAGTGATGCACGTATTTCATGTTTCCATGTTTCACTATGTGCTTATTTTGAATTTTAGCAATTTTGAAGTAATATATGGGTTGCATATTTTTGTTTAATTGATGGAATAGACACTTCCATAAATTTTTTCTTCATGACTGCAGATTGTATTTCTTACATATTAAGACAAGTTTCATCTAAATCCAGAAATTAAATTACCAGTCTCTTTAGTGATGGCATTATGTTGAGTGTTTTTTTTGGAGCATAGCATAAGTAAGTTGTAATTGCCTTATGGCATCCAATATAGTTTCTTTGTCTACTGTAGGGCCAGTTTGCTCGGACGGTAGTTGTGGATGGGATAAAAACCTACAAAATTTGTAAAATGATCACTAGAAGTTAGAGAAAAACAAAAAGAAATCATATATTTAATCATATATAAGTTATCTTAATCAAATTACTTGCCAAGAATCTCTCATGAAACAGCTCGTGTCCGAGATAAAATTTATCTTCATTGCCACAATATAGTCCTTTATTTGTAAACTCGAACACCAAAGGGAAATTAAATTTGGTTAAGTGCAATCAATCAGGTGCAATAAAGTGAAATCATTAAACAGAAGACAAATTATAAGCGCCATTAATTATGGTTAACAACAAGCATGTACATATGGATGGGTGACTTCGTGCAGTTTTTAATATATTAATTTGTTTTGATTATGATAGCACATTTTATGCTAGAAAATCTGCAAATTTAATTGATCCCTTATATGGATTAAATAATTTATCCTGAAGAAGACTGTATAAAACAATTACACTCCATTAAGACAAAATTAATAAAACAAATTACGATCAATTAAGACAGGATTAATAAAACAAATTACACTCCTTGTTATGGTTTCGTTCAGTTTCGTCTCTAATGTTTCAACGTCTCCTCTATTAGACTCATTCAACCACAACTTCTATTAATTTTTTGACTTTCCTTGTTTCGTTAAACTGTATCGGGTTTGTCAATTTTGCACCTATCAATATGATACCTTGGTTATTTATGTATTTAAGCTTTAACAATGAAGCAAAAGATCGATGAAGAAGCGAGCGAAACAAAAGAAAGGCAGTTATTCTCATGCTACTATCGGGCAGTCCCTGCAGTAGCGTGGGGTTACTAAGATGGCACATGTGGAGAGTAAATAGGATTAGGTATATAAATGTTAAGTTGTTCTTTTTTTCGATATTTTGCTAGAAATTTGAAATTTCTATTAATAATAAATAAATAAATGATTACAATTTCACATTCCCATTTAGATATCCTCAAAATGATATATTTAAAGTTTTAATTTATAAAATTATACAAAGAACCCATATTTCTACCTGGTTAACTTGTGACAATTTTGCAAAAATTTTACTCTCGGTAAGAAAATTAAGGTAATTTAATTGTTTGATCTCTTTAGGTATTTTTTTATCTCTTTAGGTATTTTAGGTAAGTATAAATTTAAAATTGAGGTTTAAGGTTTATTTAATTTTTTTGTTATATTTTATTATTGGTTTTTTTTTAACTAAATTTTTTTGAACTAATGAAATTAGTTAATAATTTGATATCCAAAAAAATTTAGCATTATTGAAAATTTAGCATATCACTTTCAACTATATTTTATTATCTTTGCATATCACTTTCAACTGTATTTTATTAATTTTGAAAATAAAATCTTGTACAATTTTTTTTACAACTTTAATGAATGAAATCTTTCTTAATTTGTTGTATGGCTTTCGATGAAATTGATATCAAAGTTTTAGAAACATATTTCAAAGATAATCTATATAGTCACTAGAGAGAACACTTCCATGAAGAGGAAAAAAAGGGAGAGGAACTAAGGATTTATGCATAA